>VCAZ01000034.1:3042500-3387500 GCA_005784505.1 Bagarius yarrelli
TTTTTTTTTTCTTATAACACTGGAATTTTTTTTTTTTGTGATGCAGAATTTGTGCATAACTGCACCGTTATGGGCTGTCACGACAGCTGTGCCATCACCCCCTCTGGACCCAAGTGTTACTGCGGGAGCGGCTTTGAAGTCGGAGAGGACGGCAAGGCGTGCCGAGGTGAGCATTTTCCAATTTTTTGGAAAACAAAATGGTGTTTTTTTTTTTTAAACAGTAGATAACAGGAATACGTCATTCCTAATTTGTTTCCTGTTTAATTGGTGTAGCAGGTATACCTACTGCACTGTTTACTGCCCATTTACTGTTACTATAGTACCTTTTTACCTATCCATGATGGATAATAAACTTGGGACACTAGGGATTAGCCGTTAGTGGCAGCATGGAAGTCGGTGTACAAGTGTGTGTGTGCGATAAGTTTGCCCTGTAAGGCAATAGAATTTTGTCTAGGGTTTGGATAGAATTCAGGTTTCTTGTGAGCCTGTGTAGGATAAGCAGAACAAAAGATGGATGGATAGATGGATGGAGAAATAATAATAATGCAGCAGAATCGTTGGGTTATTTTTAGTGGCATTCTCACTTGCACTTGCTTTTTTTTTCTGTGGTTTCTATGATGCCATGTGGGTGCCCTGTAACTTACTGTACTTTTTCTGTGACAGATTTTAACGAGTGTGCAGTGTACGGGACGTGCAGTCAGACCTGCACTAATACAGAAGGCTCCTACACCTGCAGCTGCGTAGAGGGCTACCTGCCTCAGCCGGACAACCGCTCCTGCAAAGCCAAAAATGGTACACAGACAAAAATCTATCTTTAACTCGGCACTGTTATCAGTTTAAGCAATGTTTGTTAACACAGAAAATGTATGAAATGGCCTGTTCTTAAATTCCAGACCCCGTGGACCGCCCCCCATACCTCCTGATCGCCAACTCGCAGAATATCCAGGCCACGTCTTTGAACGGTGCCAACCCCATCTCTGTAAGCACACGCAAGACCACAGCTATGGACTTCATCTATGCTGAGGAAACTGTGTGCTGGATCCACGTAGGCGATGCGCCAAGTGCCACCATGCTCAAGTGTGCCAAGTTCCCCAACGCCAAGGGCTTTAACGAAGAGAGAACGATTAACATCTCCTTGAGTCTGCACCGTAAGTGTGTGTTCTACTGATCAGTAGGTTTTTACTCTTTAAAAAGCGCTCGGTCATATTTAGCACCATCTTTTGAATTACATTTTTATGTAATCTTTAAAATAAACAGTGGGCATCCCATGTTCTTTGGCTCTTTTATCCTACTTGTCCAACTATCCCTGCCAGATGTGTTGATTTAATTAGATTCCAATTCATCTGGTTTAACCCCCCCCCCAACCTTATCTGGGATGGTATCTTCCGGCTTCCTTTTAGATCATTTTCTCATTATTTGGCTAAAAACTGTGATGCAACATTTATAAGACACATCCTAGTCCTGCTATTGCCACCACCACCAGGTTCTAGCATGTCTCCACCAGTAATTTGTTTTCTGTTTAATTGGTGTAGTACCACATGCCCCTATGTGGCCACGCCCAATTACTGTACTAATCACTGAATATATAGCCTTTTCTGTCCAGACTTAATGATAAACATGGGACACTGGGGCCTAGTGGTAAGTGACATCATCGTGTGGGAATTGGTGTGCAAGTGCATGTGGCATTAGTTTGCTCTTTAAGGCATTAAATGTTTGTCTAGGATTCAGATAGAATCCAGGTTTTTTTGTGATCCTGTGTAGGATAAACAGAACAGAAGATGGCTGCGTGGATAAAGGCATTTTCACTTCCAGTTGCTTATTTTTCTGTTTTTATGGTCAGCAAGTATAAAACACTGGTTCCTCATTTTTAATATATTTTTGTTACTTCATAGCCTCAGCAGTATTTTTTTTCTTTGCTTGTACATAAGATTTCTCTGGTGTCGTGCGTAGAGACTCAGCCATCGGCCCTACAAACTTTTTTCTGTGGTGTACGTAGGGTGGGACGGGACATATAACCGATAAAGATGAGCTTAGTTAGAGACAGAGTAGTGCGGTTGTTCCCACACCAACGGCGCTGTCCGAAATCTACTGCGAAAGTATGTACTACATTAAAGTCTGTACTTCTTGACCGTTAAAAAAAAAAAAAAAAGCATGTTCTATCTAGTATGGTTACGGAAAGTATGAATGAAGTTAGTATGTACTGCAGGAATCAGAACAATGGCAAGTCCAACGAGTTCAAAAGTATCTTTTGCAAACTGGAAGTATAAACAGTACTTTTTTTCTCAGTGAGGTAAAAGACAAGAAAGTACAACTTATGACCAGGGCAAAAAAGCTCCTCACTAATGAAGCTACTCACATGGGCACATTACATTAACATTTGCGACATGTGGCAGACGCCCTTCCCCAGAGCGACGTACATTATTCCCTGTTATACAACTGAGCAATTGGGGGTTGAGGGCCTTGCTCAGGGGCCCAGCAGTGGTGGCTTGGTGGTGCTGTGAATTGAACCTGGGTCTTCAAGTTGGTAGCACAACACCTTAACCACTGCGCCACCACTTCCCCCACATGACACCACAACATTAATATAGTGTAGATTTGTGTACAATAATAATTTGTTTAATTAATGTTTTACAATAATAATTTATTTTATTTAGTGCCCATTTATATTTATTTTTAACATAATCAAAATGATAGGCATCCAACTTTATTAGCACAATCATTACTTTCCCTGATAATTAGTTGCTTCTATAATGATGTAACTCAGTTACTAACTCAAAGTAACTATAACTAATTACGCTTTTTCAAGTAACATGCCCAACACTGGTCTCCACGCATAAATCAAGCGTTCCTGACTGGAAGTCTGCTTCCTGAATCCAAAACAAATTTTTTTCCGGCCACTTGTGCTGATGGTTTAAGCCTTTAACATTTTTCCAATCATATTACATGTTTTATAGATTATTTCTACAAGTAAGAAATAAAACACGTTGACAATTTCGTCTTTAAGACCTTTAATCTCTGTTACTAATGGGCTGTCATTGATATTATGATATAAACTAAGCAGTCAGTAATATGGACAACGGTTCTATCTCTTTTTTTTTTCTCTCCTAGTGTTAGTTACGTGATAAGACCTAAGACATCAGATTACCTGATATGACCGCAGTATGTAAACACCATCCAATGGTGTGTGCTGATAAAGTTCCTAGCTGCCAAAACCGAAGTTTCTTACCCAGTCCTATTACTTGGACCTTCACACATGAACCTTTTTACAAAATGACACTTTTTTTTTTTTTACTCTGCAACACAGTTTACCATCGAGGTTTAACTGTACCACAAGCTTCAAGCTTGATCAGATTTTGTGTTACTTAAAACTCAAGGGAAAAAAAATTGCACAGCCAAGCAGGTCTGTTCTCCGTACAGCAAAAGAAAAAAGTCACATGCTGACATGGTGCTAAATCATAGTGGCTGCATTCTGCTGCTGTTGAGTCTTCTGTGTGTTTCCAGAAGCAACACACCCACATAATCTAGTATTTGCACTCCACACCAACGTGCAGGCTTAGGCTTCATTCAGTGTTTGCATTACCACAGCGTTCTTATGTGCTGTGATCCGTAGTCCATTAAAGCTGCAATAAGGGATTGTCGAAGACAAAGGGTGCCAAAGACTCCAGACTGGAGTGTGGATATGTAGTGTAGTGCATTACTAGCTGATAAGTTAAAGGTATTAGTTTCGTCAAATTAAATTATTTTACCCGTAACTGCTGTAGTTATGGCTCTAATCATAATGTGTGTAATGGTGGATTCGATGTTGCAAGCCCGATAATCAAAAATCCAAAAAAAGGGCCTAAATATCAGTAAAAATATCAGTAAAAACAACTTGATTATCGGTCGATCTCTATTAAAGTCGAAAGTTTTCTTAAATCACCTCATTTGGTGACTAACTTTCACTGATCATTTATTTATATTAAACAAATTAACTTTAAACGAACAAGTTTTCCTACTCATGGTCCTTGTTAGAATTTCGGCGTGCCGTTAGAATGCCATTGACTCTGAACAGACGAGTGATCTGTTTTAAGCTTCTTTAAAGCAGCCAGTAAACCCTGATGAAATGGCTTTGTAGTGTTTTTTTTTTAGCCTGGTTCGTGGGAACTCCTCCCTCTGATCTTCAGCTAAATATTCAAGGCTTCAACAGAAGGTCAGACACAGAAGCTGCAACGATACTTTTCAAAATACAGCTAATTTTCAAGCATTAAATTCGCTTAAGCATTAAGTCCTGTTTTTATCTCATCGTATACTTTGCAAGGTTCAAATCCTGGGGATTTGAAAAAGGGTCATGTTGGGACCATCTTGTCTCAGTGTGACCCACAGATAGATAGAAAAGGATACTCAGACACTTTTATTCCAATTTCAGTCTTTTTATTGCTAAAAACTGGCTTGCCTTTCCTGATCACGTAATGGAGCTTGAATGATTTCCCGATTGTCCTAGCCAGCGTTGTCATAGCACGCCTTACACCCATGACTCTTAGCTGTCTACCTTCTGTCTACGTCTTGCTCGGGGGATGTGAAAGGTCTTCCCAGTCCAGCCAGGCTTAGCTAAGCCTTTTTTTTAAAAGCTGTGTTTCTGGACCAGATTTGAGAGCGTTTGATGTTCCGTTGACTTTACGAGGAAGGCTCTGTGAAGGCAGATGTGAGGCAAATTGATTCGTTTTAATAAATGTCTGAGGTTTGATTAGCAAAAATTTACCAGCCCTGTGGTAGCTCAGTCTTGAACCAGATGTTGCAGATTATCGCATTATGCCAAGCATACCATAATGCATGATTCACTGCAAAGATATGGAAAATAGTAAGCTTGGTTGCTCAACACCAGATGCTGTGAATTATGCACCTTGAGAGGTTTTAATTGTCAAATGAATCACCTTATTTATGAGAAAGTATTAGATGTTTTGTTATACCTAAAGAATTCTGGACTTGAACTTTTGCTTTGACCCCTTAAGTGGGGGTCAAACCTCTAACCTCTGTTTCTAAGTTTACATTAGCGTTGTCAGGCAGATGTTATGGCATATATTTCTATCCGTAAAATGGAGTTGCAAAAGACTAGGAGGTCTTGGGTGAGAAGCATGGGGTAATTTACCTAAAATGTACCAAATGCATAGAGAAAGCTTATCGTTTGTGTCAGCCCGAAGGCGCAAAATAGAAAGGGTGAATGAAAGTGCTGTTGACTAGCCAGAGATTTCCAATTTTACACAGAGTGGGGGATTTATAATGGCTGCCTGCTGAGCAGATGAGCGGTCCAGATGTGCCCTTAGGACCAGGCTCATCTGTGAAAATAAACATGGACAAAAAAAGATCAGCAGATGCCAAGAAGCCTCCTTTTGGTCTTTTGAATGGAATGCACTGCAGCACGATGGCCTGATGTGTCGTGACTTAGTCATGCCATAGTGTCATGCTGCCATTTTTAACATGAGCCCTCGTTGTCTCCAGTTGTAAAAGGCATCGCATACTGCTTTATGTATACAGTTTATAGGCTGCTGGTTGCGTTTAGTTGCACATAGCATTCATGTTTGTACTTGGCAAAACACATCTGCTACATTTTTCTATCTACCTTAAGAAAAAGGCAATGCATATACTTTAACAATTAGCCTTCTGTTGGATTCCGGTCTCGTCCTTCAGGACTGCACACTAGGAGTGGTTTCTTAAAAGAAGGAATGTAGAGGAATAAGAACTACCTAGCTGAAGAAGGTGTTGGACTGCTGATTAGAAGATTGTGAGTTCAAGCCGCAACACCAGCCTGCCACTTCTGGGCCCCTAAGCTAAGGTCCTTGGATAAAGCATTCTGCTAAGTGACACAAATGTTAATGTGCATAGCTAAGAAAGCAAAAGTATTTTGTTCATATGACGTGCAGTTTGTATTCTTTTGGAGGAGCCTGTATTTTCTCAAAAGTCAGTTTGGTCTTCAAGTCGAAGAATGGATTTGTCATTATCTGTATAACATTTTTTTTTAGACATCCCCATCTGAACCATAGTCTTTGGTACTTGCCAGGTTTCTAGGCTTCGTCTAGTGTCCGTTATCTCATGCGCCTGTATGTGTCTGAGAATCTGGTAGTGTGGGATTAAAAAGTGCTGTTCATTCATGGAGCAATGGGCAGCGAGTCTTTTCCCGCACACACTCGAGCCTTTATTTCCCTCTGTGTGGCTCATGGTCCTCACTGCTATCCCCAGCATTGTCTTTGTGTTATTGATACCATTTATCTTTCAGGAACCTATCACAATTGTTGCTTTGGTTAGTGTCTTACATTCCAGTTACATTCGGTCATTGGTACTTGGCTGACTATGGCTGAAAAAGTTCATTAATAACTAACACAGGCACACAGGCGATTCAATGCACACTTTCACTGAGCTCGGTGTTGTCCACTGCAGCCTCCTGAGGGACCTCCACTCCCTTACTTACGCCTTGTGCTTTTCCTGTTAGACCCTGAGCGATCACAGATGTTAGCTGTTTCACAATAGCTTTCCCATCTTTTGTGTTGCGTGGTGAAAGGGCCAAGATTAAATAAAAAATGTATGTAGGGTTGGCCATTTAAAAAAAAAAAAAAAAAAAAAAAAAAACATTTCACATTAGAGTGTTTTTATTTGAGGAGTGACAGAGGAGGTGGATGTGGTTATCTTATTAGAAGTCTCTGGTTTGCTTGAATTAAAAGTAGGATAAAGAAGCAAGGCAAAACATGTGAATCTGTGTGATGGTGTTTGGGCAGGTAGCATTGGGCTGTGTATTGCAGATTGCCACTCTTAAACTGCTTAATCAAGAAGGCTCAAGGCCAACAAATGTTCCCCTAAAACAAATTTGGTTCTCCTAGGCTTGATTATATCTACTACATCCATACTAAAACATCTATTGCTGCTTTTTCTACGTTCTGACTCTGTCCTTGAGGGCCGGTGTCCTGCAGAGTTTATCTCCAACCCTAATTAAACACACCTGAACCAACTAATTAAAACTTACAGGTAAGTGTGTTGAGGCAAGTTGGAGCTAAATTCTGCAGGACACCGGCCCTCCAGGACCGAGATTGCCCACCCCTGGTCTAACTAATCGAAGTAGGAACTGTAGTTTTAGCAGACTTTGGATGGAAGAAATCAAATCCTCTTTCTACAGTGCAATACTTTTAAGTGTCTTTTGCGTTTTTATCTAGTGTTATACTTTCTAAAGCCTGAAAGTACGATACTGTTCAGTCGTCCAGAACACAAAAGCCCACCAAGACTTCTTTGAAATATGGTAGTTTAGCGGCCTTGAGTTAAATTTGCAATGGCAAGAGCAAGTACGCAATGCATCTTTGAACATTTATAGTTTTGGGCCTTTGAGCTGAATAATGTGAAGAAAAGATCGTGTCAAGTCTCTTTCAAAAGGAACCACACTGATGGTCGTTAAACCAGCAGGCAGCTTAGACCACATTAGGGCCTTCAGTACACAGCTGGGATCTGGAAGGACCCCCACAGAAAGGTCTCGATTGTCCCAGTCAGAGAGTCGCAGAGAGAAATACACAATGCAGACTTTAATGGTGTGTCAGAGCACTTCTCGGAACCCGGGGGTGTCTCTATCCTTAGCATGGTCTTCGTGGTCTTTCTTGATTGTGTAATATAAGGTCTCGTTCACACACTTTTTGCACTTTTAACTCTTCTGTCGTTCTGTTTGTGCGCATGCTTTTGACTGCCACGTATAGAGTGAATAATAGTCTTGTGACAGTGAGTCAGTGTTTGGCACGTGCGCTCACAGACTCTTGCTTACACAAACACACACAAGTGCAGGGACATGCATGCATACACGGTAATTAACAAAATGAGCTCTGGGAGAAAAACTAACTGCAGCTTCTTTGTTTTTATAGTAGGATATTTACTGTAATTCTGCTATTTTATCTATACTTTCATAGAAGAAAGCAGGGGAATTCGACATGATCTGGGTCAATTGTTTTCCATGCTTCCTTCTTTTCATTGTGTCTGAGACTAAGATCAAGTCATTAGTACAACCCAACATTCTTATGCATGTGTCCTTGCTTCCTCACCTTTTTGCTAGCAGGTTCTTTCATCTTGTGAAATGAGATGGTGGCACTATATCAAGCGTATCCAACCATTTCAGCAGGTTTCTCCCTAGGCTGCATATCGTTTCTCCACACACTTTCCAGAAAACTTTCTAGAAGCACAGGTTATGCCGAAGACTTAATCTAATCTAAGCATGATTTTGCAACAACTGCTGCTCTAATGTAAAGATCGAAGCATCCTGTGATCTTCCTGGATTCTTAGTAACAATATTTCTAATTCTAAATGTCTTGACTAATCTGTAGTTTAAGTCCTCCAGAAATTGACAGGTTTCGTTTTGGTGTCGCTCAATGGTTGACTCAATCGTTGCCACTTTAGCCTCTGGCTTGCACTTTAGGGATCTAAAGCTACATTCCGATTTGTGATAATGTTTAGAAATCGTTAGACTTGGTATATAAGGAAAAAACATGGGTTGAACCCACTACATGGCTGAAAGTCTGTCCTTTGCTTCTTTTTACAGATGTTGAGCAGATGGCCATAGACTGGCTAACAGGAAACTTCTACTTTGTAGACGATGTGGATGAACGCATCTTTGTGTGCACCAAAGATGGCGCCACTTGCGTCATTCTGCTGGATCTTGAGCTGTACAACCCCAAGGGCATTGTGCTGGACCCGACCATGGGGTAAGTGTTTCACTTGGACCATCTGTCAAGATTTTATTCTTATGTGGATTTGAGTGAGTTGCATTTCTGCTGGTCGCATGATCTCTTGGGGGTTATTATTATATAGGTCTTTTATGATGTCATGATTTCCTTTTTATTTAGTTTTACTTCCCTTTAAAAGCCGTCTGCGTCATACAAACTGTACATAAATGTCATAGTCAGCAACAGCATTTGCCCTATCACCAGGGCATGACGAGTTGAGGTAATAGGGATTTTGCAGTCAAAACAAAATAGCGAATACTTTCTCCAACCTGGAACACTGGGTGTTGTCCATTGTTTGGTTTATCCCCTTCGACATGCCTACACAAACTCCAAGCCCACACTTCCCAACCATGTTATGGGATGATGGCCTTATGTTGCACTGGGCTAAGCTAATACAGAAGGGGCATTCTCTTGTAGCGGTTGTCTTCAACACAAAGAGTAGAATGTAAACCAATGACAACCAATCCTTGTGCATTGTGTGCGACTGTGCAATTTTATCCAATCCTAGTGAGTTTTTTTGCCAAGTTGGCCAGTCATTGTAAAGCCAAATCGTATTGTGTCACCAAACGCACTTGCTTGACCCTTATTTTCAAGTCATAATACGCAAATTTTGTCATTTACCAAAAATTACAAAAAATTTGCACTTAATCCCGCCATTTGATTGCGACAAAAGGTATTTAATCCATTGTCCATCCCTACCGAGTTCTGTTCAAAATACTTTCAGCATCCTTCAGTGTGAATATAAACCCAGACTAACAGAAGAGCAGCTGTGTGTGTTGTGCAGCCCAATTTTGTGGCTTTTACGTTTTACTGCCTCATGTTGTTTTTTTTTTTTGCACTGAAATTCCAGTCAGTGTTTGTGAAAAACCGGCATGTTTTTTTTCATTTCCTTGGCTACAGAAAGATGTTCTTCACCGACTATGGGCAAATTCCCAAGGTGGAGCGCTGCGACATGGACGGGCAGAACCGCACCAAGCTGGTGGACAGCAAGATTGTCTTTCCTCATGGCATCACACTGGATCTAGTCAACAGGCTGGTGTACTGGGCCGACGCGTACCTGGACTACATCGAAGTGGTTGACTACGAGGGCAAGAACCGACACACTATCATTCAAGGGCTGCTGGTGAGAGGAGAAAGGGTTCTTCCTGTAGCTCGCACATGCTATTCTCATAAGAACAATTACCGAATTAATACTGCAGCTAATTATTGCGACGCCTACACCTCCATCAAAAATATAATTCCTTTCGTTTATTTCTAATTCTCAGCCTATTGGCACAGCAACATTTATACACACGCTGTCCAAACAATCTGTCCGCAACACGCATCGCCACACTCCACACACACATGCATACACACACGCACACACATGCATACACAAACCGGCAGACATTGTGACATACCCTCTGTCTATACACAACACACACAGTTATCGTCAATCCTGGAATGTCCGTCACTGTCTGTCACATGACATACCGCTGTCTCGGTTCTGCAATTTGATAAAAAAAAGACTAGCAGTGCATCCCGTCTGCTGTGATAAGATTCCACTTTTTGGAAACATGCAGTTTGGCAAGACTGCTTCCACGTTCGGCTGAGATGTTTCTGGTAAGAGGTTGCTTTTGTAGCTGGTGATGACGAACATGCTGAATAAGCCTTAAATCATGAAGGCAGTTCAGCTGATGCGGTTGCGGTTTTATGGGTTTCATGACTGATTTAATCTGTTATATATGTGACTCATGACCCCAAAATGTTTCCACCATAACGGTCTTTTCAGACGTGCAGAATTTACTATATTTAACTAAAAATTGTATTTAAAAAAACACATTTAAATATAAAACGGCATGCCAGGTTTCTTGTCTCAGTGTGTGTGGGGATGAATCCGTTTATAAGTGTTTACTCTTATAGAAGTCCTGATCTAGAAATACCCGTCTGTTATCAAGCGTCCTGAAGGATTTATTGCTAGAAGAAAAAAAATGTTGACAAGTGTTGCATGATGTTGTGTTAAAAAAACATTGTTATGCATCATAGCTTTTGACATTTTCTAACGGCGTTGCCAAAGAATTTCCAAAAACATTATCGCTGTAATCCATAACCCTCCACACTGTGCAGAAAAAAACGCAGCACAGTTCAGGATCGATTTATTCTTCAAGTTGAATTAATTTGGCGTGTATTTGTGCCGCCCGTCAGGTCGAACACTTGTACAGCCTGACCGTGTTTGAGAACTACCTCTACGCCACCAACTCGGACACTGGGAACATTCAACCCAAGACCAGCGTCATCCGCGTCAACCGTTTCAACAGCTCCGACTTCCAGGTGGTGACACGAGTGGATAAAGGTGGAGCCCTGCACGTGTACCACCAGAGACGCCAGCCTGCAGGTACCTATATATATAAAAAAAAAAAAAAGCAGATTAAAGCTTCACTTCCATTGGCCTGTATTTTCCACACAGTAATTAAGTCTTTGACGTGGGCTAAATTACACTGAAGTGCTCCCCAGCGATACCTTTTTTTAGTTGTAGGGCTACCACAGGTTTCTGAAAGGAACACAGACCTGTAGTGTGTGTTTTGAGAACCTGGAATGAATTCAGTGATTTTTATCTGGGCAATTTACCAGTTGCACTACTATGAGGGCGTCAGTAGGTTAAAGCGGTTGCCATAGTAACATTGTTTATCGGAGGAGAGGGTGGTCACGAAACCGGCACCCTAAAGCAGCAGAACTACATCCTACAATTCCTACAATTAAAAATAGAATTTTAAATATAAGTTCGACTCACATCATATCTGTATTTAATCGTGAGGGTTGCGAACTAAATTTGAGAGAAAGAGACGGGCAGATACAGGCGGAAAGAGGCGGAAAGGTAGAGAGGAGAGAGAGAGAGAGACAGGTACAGAAAAAGAGAGAGACCGAGAGAGAGGGGCAGACAGTTTGAGGAACAAATTCATCACTTTATTTATTTGACTGAACTGCTTGCTTGTCTTTCCACCACAGTTCGCAGTCACGCCTGCGCACCTGATCAGTTTGGCAAACCCGGAGGTTGTTCCGATATCTGTCTGCTAGCCAACAGCCACAAGATCCGCACCTGCCGCTGCCGCTCCGGTTTCAGCCTGGGCAGCGACGGCAAATCCTGCAAGAGTAAGTGTACTATTCCCTGCTTTCCTTTTTTCTCTTTATTCTTTTTGTGCCATAAATCGGTGGAGCCGATATAATAAAACCGATAACCAATAATCGAAAAATAACTAAATATCAGTAAAATTATCGATAAAAGTAATAATCAGTCCCATTGTTTATTGCTTTATTTTAACAGCAGTGTGTTCATAACTATTACAGTGACATGTTAAAATATAAACATTCATACGTTATTGTCAACCTCATTAAATTTTGCCATGATGTCACATCCTCAGAACCAGAGCATGAGCTCTTCCTGGTGTATGGGAAAGGTCGGCCTGGGGTCATCCGAGGCATGGACCTGCACGCCCGTGTGTATGACGAGCACATCATTCCTATCGAGAACCTGAACAACCCCAGGGCTTTGGACTTTCACGCCGAGACGGAGTTTATCTACTTTAGCGACGCCGCCATGTACACCATCGGACGGCAGAAAATCGACGGCACAGAAAGGGACATCATTGTGAAGAGCGGTGAGATTTTTTTCGCACTTACCTCGAATGTACAGAATAATGGTGATATTAATGTATTAGAATTTTAATCTTCAGGATAGTCTTTACAAAGTTCTTGTTTCATCCAGGCGACAACAATTTCCAGGCTCAGTATGTGGACATTCAAAAGTGAAATTCTTCAGTATGGACATTTCAGTCTGTTCTTCTGTCACCAACCCAGTCCACACTTATCTCATTATAGGTATCCACACTGTTGAGGGCATAGCGGTGGACTGGATGGGTCAGAACCTGTACTGGACAGATGATGGACCAGAGAAGACAATCAGTGTGGCCAAGCTGGAGAAAGCCTCCCAGACACGCAAGACTCTCCTTGAGGGAAAGATGACTCACCCTCGAGCTATAGTGGTGGACCCGTCACACGGGTAAGCGTGATACCTGTTTTAAACCTGTAAACATCCAAAGCAACATCCATTTATCCAGCTGAGTGGTTAAAGGTTAAGGGTTTTGCTTAGGTGCTCAGCACTGGCAGCTTGGTGGTGCTGGGAATAAAACCCACAATCCTCCGATCATCAATCACCTTTTGAGTCGAAACGATTAGTCAACATTTTATCAACAATAAAAATTAGTCAACAAATAGGCGTTTGATCTTATATGACCTCTTATAACCCGTGCAATAGCACAGATTAACCAGTGTGGTGCTGTAGAGCAGGACTGTGATTCAGTGGAGGAGGTATTGACCGTAGTGAGAACCTGTTGAAGTGTAAACAAAGTAAAGTGTGAGGAGAAATCTGCTGTCGTGTGTAAAGACGCTGATATGATCGCCACCAAGTTATTTTGTTTATATTTTTGCTTTGGGATAAAACAAATAAATATTACTAGTAAATGCAATAAACAAATAAATAAATACATACATTTTAAATTGCTAATTCAATTTCAAAATTGATTAAAACAAATAAAAACTAACGTATAGAAAGAATAAATAATTATTGGTTATTTAATCGTTTATAGTAACTCGAATTATAATAATCGTAAAAGAAACAAGATTTTTCTGTTTCATGTAATACGACATCCATAACCTCATTTTTTGGTCTAATTGTCCAAGGCAAAAATGACTTGATTTGATTGGCTGAATAATCAGTTGATCGTTGTGAATTATCGCTGATTAATTGACAATTACAATAATCGTATGTTGCTACACACCTTTATTTTCTATGAGAGCTGTACTCATGTTCACATCCACATTAAATCAGCCGAAGCTCTATTCGATTGATGTTACGCAACATTTCTCAGCCCAACCTGGCGAAACTCTGCGTTCATTTTTTTTTTTCAACAGCGAGCTACACCGAAGATACCACAGCTTTTCTAGATTTTGCTCATCTCCCACAATCTCAAAATCCTGAAATCCTACCGGCACTGATATATCTTAGAAGTACAAAAGAAAGCTCTTCCACTGAAACGGAGGACGAGCAAGCTATTGTTTTAGATAATAGATGTTCCTGAGGTGAGTAGGAGGTAGGAAGGCTGCATCTATACATATCCTCATCATGTTCACAAACCAAAGTGAAGGACGGGAGTATTTTTAGACCGCTTCGTTAGCGCAGTTAAATGCGGCTGTAAAAAACAGAACGCGTCAACCTGCACTTCAGTTATCAGCCAGAGACTTCGACGCGTTTCTAGTTGCAGTGAATTTTCGGCCTTACAGTTACCATACAAAAAAAAAAAAAAATCCGTGATGATGATAACTTTGTGTGTAAGGTTACACAGTTTAAGGGTAAACTTTTAAAACAATTTTGCCAGCCGCTACTTATAGTTCTATGAGGAGGAGTTCTATCTAGAGCAGCATCTAGAGGGACACAATGAGTGGCAAACTGCAAAGCCCAAACCCACCCAGAGGAAGAATTAGGTCGAGTGTCGAGAAAGTCTATGAAATGCAGGACATCAGGACAAAAACCTACAACAAAGGTGGTGGTTCTCGTACAGAACTAGTCTTTGTTCAACATTGTATAGGGAGAGTGGTGGCTCATGGTTAAGGTGTTGGACTACCAACCCGAAGATTATGGATTCAATTCCCAGCTTCACCAAGCCACCACTGTTGGGCCCCTGAGCAAGTCCCTTAACCCCCAATTGCTCAGTTGTATAAATGAGATAAATGTAAGTCGCTCTGGATAAGGACGTCTGCCGAATGCAAATCTTTCAAAAGAAATCACAGGTCCAAACAGGGTTGATTAAATCTAATCAAGGGGAGCGTTGATTGTAAGTTCTACTACCAGCACAGGGAAGCTGCCACTGCTGGGCCCCTAAGCAGGGCTCTTAACTCTTTGTCACTCTGGATAAAGGCATGTTTTTATCCGGTGTTACCCAGATGGTGGATAGGTGTTTTCACTCATCGTCCTGGGAAATTTTTCCTATGCTATATAATTATTGGATTTATTTACAGCTGCTTTAAAAGTGCTATAAATAAAGTTTCTGTAATAAACAAATTCTTGCTCGTTCTCAGTTGTCAGTCATTTTGGTGTCGGCTTATTTGCCAGTGTCGACTTATTTGGCGTCTCTTTACAGCAGCCGCTACAGTTTTTTTTTTTTTTTAGTCTACACTGCCCATGCAGTGTATGACAGATTACTATTGTGATGTACATCTTATGTAAATATTAATGATCACTGGCAACCCAGTAATAGTTTCATGTGTAATAGTTTTATGTCCAGACCAGTAGAACAGATTCTCGTGTTGTGTTTCAGGATGATGTACTGGAGTGACTGGCAGGAAGACTCGAGAGATGCCAACCGTGGCAGCATTAGGAAGGCGTGGATGGATGGCTCCAATTCTGGCATCCTCATCACCTCCAAAAACATGCTCTGGCCCAACGGTCTGAGTCTGGACATCGAACAGAACGTGCTGTACTGGGTGGACGCCTACTACGACCGCATCGAGATGGTGCTTCTTAACACCACCGAGCGCAGGGTGAGAACTTGAGGATAGAAGTGTACATGGACTAATGTTGTTTCAATGTTTGCTTTGTAAGCTAAGGTTATACGTTTAATCTTGCTGCTTTGTTTTCTGATTGGCTAGACCGTGTACGAGGGGCAGGAGCTGAACCACCCTTTTGGGCTTTGTCACTATAAGAACTTCTTGTTCTGGAACGAGTACCGAATCGGAGGCATTTACAAGCTGGACATGACGTCCAAGAAGGTGACGCTGCTCAGGAGCGAGCGGCCGCCCATCTACGAGATCCGCACCTACGACGCCCAGCAGCAGCAAAGTACTGAGCTCGTTCAGCTTGCCGGAAAAAAAATCTGTATAACCGTATAACAGATCGTAAATAATCATAGATGGAAAGGTTACTGGAAAAGGGTGCCTCTGGATGGCTACTATAATAAAAGGATGCGTTGAGAAGCTCTTCGCTGTTTTACTTGCACAACAGCGCATCATCCGAATTTTTTGATTGTGCAACAGATGCGTCAGATGGCATTCTACTCACTTAGATCTTCTGCGCAATTCGGAAAAAAATTCAACCTGAGTAAAAAAAGTCGCATGATGTGTTGTCGCACAAGCAATTGGACAGTGGAGGAGAGGACTATTATAGCCGTCTGGTGGCACCTCGAAAAAAAAAAGAATAAAAGATTTGCGATTACTCTAGAGTGAGCGATGCAATGCAAACTCATTATTTTGTCTATGTATATTTTAAAATGCGTCATTTGTATTGTATGTCGGTTCTGTTGTACGCAGTTCTTGCTGTAACTGATTGATATCTAACACACGCTTCTTTGCGTCTTTGTGTTTCCAGTTCCAGGCCATAATCCATGCAGGGGCAATAACGGTGGCTGCAGCAGTCTGTGCTTGCTCACACCGGCAGGTCGTACCTGCGCTTGTGCAGATGACCAGATTTTGGACTTTGACAATAAGACCTGTAAAGGTAGGTCCTTGCTTAGTTGTAAAAGTGGGCGTTGAGAAACTCCAGGGTTCTGTGAGTGTACCGGTTTGTGGTTATTTTTAGGGGTCCAAATACTGGTGTCTTCCTTTATGAAAATCATTTTAACCATTAGCATCCAACCAATTATTAGACCTATCCAGTCGCCCCATCAATCTTTCTCAAGCGTTTAGGGATTTTCTATCTAGTATTTTAGGGGGGCTGAAATAAGGGTGTTTAATTAGCTTTCGAGTTGCCTTTAAATCTGTGCACCCCTGTCTCTGCAGCCAATCCGTCCTACGTGCCCCCGCCTCAGTGCCAGCCAGGGGAGTTTGCCTGCAAGAACAACCGCTGCATCCAGGAACGTTGGAAGTGCGACGGAGACAACGACTGCTTGGACAACAGCGATGAGGTGCCGGAGCTCTGCCGTGAGTCAGCTCTTTCAGGATACTTCGAATCAAAACTTTTTTGGGGGGGAGAGGTTTTGGCTTTGAACGATGGTGCTGGTGGTGCGCAATAAAAATAGCTGTTAAAACAGTGGCGCTGTTATGTGTTGTATTTTGTTGCCTGAATTGGGTCTTCATGTCATGTCCCATTTTTGGGAAATGATATATAAATGCAAATTTTACAGTCCGATGGCACATGCTAGCTACAAATCATTCGCCATACTGGTCATTAGCACTTACGGTATATCATCTTCCTCCCTCAGATCAGCACACCTGCCCTGCCGATCGCTTCAAGTGCCAGAACAACCGCTGCATTCCCATGCGCTGGCTGTGTGACGGAGACAACGACTGCGGCAGCAACGAGGACGAATCCAATACCACCTGCTCAGGTACAAGACACGCCGTCAGTGCTGAAATAACGTAATGAGTAGGCGAGTAGTATGTCTGAATCTTTAGTATGTGATAAGCGGTATGTGAAAAGTTCCCAGATAATCTAAAACTTTTACTTTGTATCAACATGGTGGATTTAGAATGCCCGAATTTCAATCATACTACCTGTAATCATACTATTTTTTTTTTTAAGTTGAGAAGTATGTGCTACCTTAAAAGTAGTAGTACTTTGAAGAAAATAGGCTAATGTGTGGGACTGAAAACTGCCTTTTTGTTCCTATGCCAGCTCGTACATGTCCTCCTAACCAGCACCCGTGTGCCAGTGGACGCTGCATTCCTAAAACCTGGATATGTGACCTGGACGATGACTGTGGGGACCGCTCAGACGAACCAGCTTCCTGTGGTCAGTAGGGATCGGATATATATATTTTTTTTTATATAGATTTATTTAGATTAAGTCATTTACAATAAGGGTCAGACCTTTCTGACCAGAAGTTCTCCTGTGATTGAGTTGGGTTCTATATACAGTAAAAATTAGAAAAAGCATCCAGCATTAATTCGTTAATGCAGATCATTCGTTCCGTCCACCTTAAAATTTTATCCACGTTACCAACTTTCAACACTATCGTCATATATTACATACTAAAACAAAGAAAAAAAAGAAAAAAAAAAGCCTTTAAGTCGAATAATAAATAAATAGACACCAACCGGTCAAGAAAAACATTAAATAGCTTTTGAACGCTAGCCGAAGACACCGCCGGTAACCGCTGGTAGACCGACTTTTCGCTGACTAAAAACTAATTAGATAAATTTGTAAACCGTCTTCTATCTGCTTCAGTTGGTTCTCCGCTGACACTAACAAGCTTCGACCGGCTCCTGGACGGGCGGACGCACAGCTTCAAGCGGTTGTTTGAACGTCGTTGCAAAATTTCAATTCTTAAGGCGAATTTTCCTAAAGGCGGATATTCGTACGCGGAGGTTCTGCTGTAGTTTTTATTGTTAGATCTTGTATTACTGTCAAACTCCTTGTTACGAGATGATCTATGAACAAACGATGAGTCATAGGATAATTATTACTGAAACGCTTCCCTGATGGAAGAATCGGCACTGCCTGTTTCCTTTTAACGGCTTTCTCACTGTTTAGTGAAAATAGTTTTAGCTTAAGGCTGTGTATTCTTCCTTTCTTTCATACACTCGTGCGCACTCTCTAACTCTTCTCTCCCTCTCTCTCTCGCTCTCTCTTCATCTTTCTCTCGCTCTCTCTCTCTCACTTTTTTCTTTTTCACCTCTCTTCCCCCCTTTCTTCTCTCGCTCTCTCTCTCGCTTTCTCTTCGTCTTTCTCTACCTCTCGTTTTCCCTCTCTCTCTCGCCCTCTCTTTCGCTCTCTCTTTGTCTCTCTCTCTCTCTCTCTCTCTCTCTCTCTCTCTCTCTCTCTCTCTCTCTCTCTCTCTCTCTGGACTGCAGCCTACCCGACTTGTTTCCCACAAACCCAGTTCACGTGTGCCAACGGGCGCTGCATCAACGTTAACTGGCGCTGTGATAATGGTGAGTGAACCTTTGACCCGGATTCTTCTGTGGTCTTTTGCTCTCGTTAACTTTATGCAGGTTTTTCCAGCATTTTATTGATGTTAATTATTCTCAGGGATCTAAAGTCTTTCAGCAAATAAAAAAAAAAAAAAAGAAAACGGAAAACATTTTTATTGATTTTTGCTGTAAGTCTCATGTGTTAGTGCAAAAAAAATACCTGAAAAACAATAACCTACACTTATTTATGTCTCTGTTCACGCAATATTTAGTTTGCCTTTAAGGTGACTGAATTTTTTTCCCCACCGGTTTATCAACATGTTACAACACCAGTAATAACCGTATCGTAAGGGGGGGGGGGGTGTTGTTCGCTTTCCTTCCCTTTTAATTAGCTTATAAAAAGCTTTATAGCTTTCACTTTCGAATTAGCGGTGGCAATTTGGCATCAGTTGCCTAAATGGACAACAAAAACAAGAAGACTCATTTATACCACTGAAAGTAAAGGTTTAAGGGCCTTGCTTAAGGGCCCCGCTTGGTAGTAGTGGGATTTAACTTGCACAACCATCCAATCAGGAGTGCAACGTCCTTCCCACTGAGCTACCACTCTATAGTAGCTACCCTTTAGTCCTGGAAAGCACCATACTTTTCCTTGCTTGACATCTTCCCTTGTATACTTGGGGAAGTGGTAGCCCAGTGGTTAGGGTGTTGGAGGATCCGGGTTCGATTCACCAAATTGCCACTGTTGGGCCCCCTGAGCAAGACCCTTAACCCTTAATTGCTCAGTTGTTTAAAAGAGATAAATGTTAGTCGTCTGCCGATATAAGAGCAAGGCCCTTAACCCTCAACTGCTTAGATGGATAAAGAAATGGCTACTGTATACATGCGTTTTACATCACAATTTAAGAAATGATGACATTTACTGTGTGTGTGTGTCGGGTGGCGGGGTAGATAATGACTGTGGAGACAACAGCGACGAAGCAGGCTGCAGTCACTCCTGTTCCAGCGTGCAGTTCAAATGCAACAGCGGCCGCTGCATCCCAGAGTACTGGACCTGCGACGGGGACAACGACTGCGGCGACAACAGCGACGAGAAAAGCGCCAACTGCACTAATCAGGGTGAGCCATTCTGCATCTGCAGTCTGCTTCCTGCTCCACCAGGACATCTGGCTGCTGGGCAGCCTCGTCCTGCGGAAAACATCTGGAGCCGCTGCAGTTTCCTTTTGGAGCTGTTTTAAAGAAGAATCTGATTTCACTTCCTTAATCCATGTCTGGTTCCAGACTCCAGACTGGGGGAGAGTATTTTAAGAATGCTGACTTGTCATCACTGAAATACTGTTTCCTGTGTAGCACACACACTTAATCAAACCCCATCATATGTGCAATTTAGAATCAAGAGAAAAAACGGAGTAAACCTGAGTGTGTGAGTGAGTGTGTGAGTGAGTGTGTGAGTGAGTGTGTGAGTGAGTGTGTGAGTGAGTGTGTGAGAGAGTGTGTGAGAGTGTGTGAGAGTGTGTGTGAGAGAGTGTGTGAGAGTGTGTGAGAGTGTGTGTTAGAGTGTGAGTGTGTGTGTGAGTGAGTGTGTGAGTGAGTGTGTGAGTGAGTGTGTGAGTGTGTGTGTGAGTGAGTGTGTGTGTGAGTGAGTGTGTGAGTGAGTGTGTGAGTGTGTGTGTGAGTGTGAGTGTGTGAGAGTGTGAGAGTGTGTGTGAGAGTGTGAGTGTGTGAGAGTGTGTGTGTGTGAGAGTGTGTGTGAGAGTGTGAGAGTGTGAGTGTGTGTGTGAGAGTGAGAGTGAGTGTGTGAGAGTGTGTGTGAGAGTGTGAGTGAGTGTGGTGTGGAGAGTGTGTGTGAGTGAGAGTGAGAGTGTGTGTGTGTGTGAGTGTGTGTGTGAGAGTGTGTGTGTGAGAGTGTGTGTGTGTGAGAGTGTGTGTGTGAGAGTGAGTGTGTGTGAGAGTGAGAGTGTGTGTGTGAGTGAGTGTGTGAGTGTGTGTGTGTGTGTGAGTGTGTGTGTGTGTGTGTGAGTGTGTGTGTGTGTGTGTGAATGTGTGTGTGTGAGAGTGTGTGTGTGTGTGAGAGTGTGTGTGTGTGAGAGTGTGATGAGAGTGTGTGAGAGTGTGAGTGTGAGAGTGTGAGTGTGTGTGAGAGTGTGTGAGGTGTGTGAGATGTGCGAGTGTGTGTGTGAGAGTGTGTGTGAGAGTGTGAGTGAGAGTGTGTGAGAGTGTGTGTGAGAGTGTGAGTGAGAGTGAGTGTGAGTGAGTGTGAGAGCGCGCGTGCGTGCGAGTAGGATACTGTGATTAAGGGAGTGATAGAGAGAGAAAAAGGGGGGATTAAAAGCAATAGATAGAGAGAAAGGGAGAGGGAAGGAGAAAGAGAGAGAGTGGGAGAGATAGTAATACATTGGGGGAGAAAAAAATGTGTAGAAATAAATACATAAAAAGTATAAATAAATAAATAATAGTTATGTAATCGTTATATAAGCGTTTCACATGTTTAATATTTAAACTAATTGCAGCCTAAAAGAAAAATTAAAGTGATTTTGTTGTTTGGTTTCAGTTCCGATCTGCAGAATTTTTCCTTTATCGTTGCAGTCGTGTTTCTGACGGTGAACGGAACCAACACTCACTTTCCTTTTCTCAGCTGTTACATTTAATTCCCGTCATTATCTTATCTAAAATTTATGATTTCACAACCTCTGGCGTCTGGCATCCCTACGAAAAAGCCTGTTGCACAAGACCAGATGTGCAGCCGGATTATCTCACACACACTCTCCTCCGCCAACGCTGCAGTTGTGTCGCTGGTGTATAATACAGCTTTCATTCCAGCATTTTGCATTGCTTTAATATTTCATCTTAAACTTCACTTCTTTTAGTGTTCAGCTAAATAAAGTGTCCATGTCTCCGTCTCCTTGCTCACAGCTACGCGTCCCCCTGGTGGCTGCCACTCGGATGAGTTTCAGTGCCGCTTGGACGGTCTGTGTATCCCCATGCGCTGGCGCTGTGACGGGGAGAACGACTGCATAGACGACACTGATGAGAAGCACTGCGAGGGCGTCACCCACACGTGCAACCCGTCTGCGCAGTTCGCCTGCCGTGACTCGGGTTAGTCGCCCGTCTGCAACGTTTTCATAGCTATTTTATTTATGGCGTAAGCTGTACAATAACATCTAATTCTTTCTTTCTTTTGCTTTTGTCTTTCCACTCTCTCACTCTCTCTCTCCCCCTCTCTCTCCCTCTCTCTCACTCTCTCTCCCTCTCTCTCTCTCTCCCTCTCTCTCTCTCTCTCTCTCTCTCTCTCTCTCTCTCTCTCTCTCTCTCTCTCTCTCTCTCGTCCTGACACTCTTTCTCTCTCTCTCTCTCTCTCTCTCTCTCTCTCTCACACTCTTCCTCCCCCTCACTCTTCCTCGCTCTCTCGCTCACTCTTTGTCCTTCCACTCTTTCTCTCTCTCTCCCTCTCACACTCTCACTCTTGTTCTCTCTCTCCCCCCCTCTCTCATTCTGACACTTTCTTTCTCTCTCACTCTTCCTCCCCCTCACTCTTTCTCTCTCTCGCTCACTTTTTGTCTTTCCACTCTTTCTCTCTCTCTCTCTCTCTCCCTCTCACACTCTCACTCTTTTTCTCTCTCTCCCCCCCTCTCTCATCCTGACACTTTCTTTCTCTCTCACTCTTCCTCCCCCTCACTCTTTCTCTCTCTCGCTCACTTTTTGTCTTTCCACTCTTTCTCTCTCTCTCTCTCTCTCTCTCTTGTCTTTCCTCTCTCTCTCCCTCTCTCTCTCTCTCTCTCTCTCTCTCTCTCTCTCTCTCACCTCTCTCTCTCTCTTTTGTCTTTCCACTCTCTCTCACTCTCTCTCTCTCTCACTCTTTTTCTCTCCCTCTCTCTCTCTCTCTCTCTCTCTCTCTCTCTAGCAAGGTGTATCAGTAAGGCGTGGGTGTGTGATGGAGACAGCGACTGTGAGGATAACTCTGATGAAGATAATTGTGAAGCGTTGTTGTGTAAACTTTCGCACCATACATGCGCCCAGAACGATTCCATCTGCCTTCCTGCCGAAAAGCTGTGCGACGGTAAGGACGACTGTCCCGACGGCTCGGACGAGAAACTCTGCGGTAAGCCCCTCCTCTCTCCCCTCACTCAACATGGTCAGCTGATGGGATTGTGGATGTGTGAATAATTTTCACTCGGTTTTGTTTTCGCTTCCTGCCGCAGACCTGTGCTCGCTAGAGAACGGCGGCTGCAGCCATAACTGCACCATTGCACCCGGCGAGGGCATCCTGTGCTCCTGCCCGACTGGCATGGAACTCGGCTCTGATAACAAGACCTGCCAGATCCAGAGCTTTTGTGCCAAACATCTGAAGTGCAGTCAACGCTGCATCCAGGAGAAAGCCACCGTCAAGTGTGCCTGCTACGAGGGCTGGGCTCTGGAACCGGACAACGAGAGCTGCAAGAGCACCGGTGAGTGAGTGAGTGTGTGTGGGTGATTGAGTGAGTGTGTGTGGGTGAGTGAGTGAGTGTGTGTGGGTGATTGAGTGAGTGAGTGTGTGTGGGTGAGGTGATTGAGTGAGTGAGTGAGTGAGTGTGGGTGAGTGAGTGTTGTGTGAGGGTGTGATGTGGGGTGTTGAGGATGGTGAGTGATGTGAGTGTGTGTGGGTGAGTGAGTGAGTGAGTGAGTGTGTGTGTGAGTGAGTGAGTGTGAGTGAGTGAGTGAGTGTGTGTGAGTGAGTGAGTGTGGGTGAGTGAGTGAGTGTGTGTGGGTGAGTGAGTGAGTGAGTGTGTGTGGGTGAGTGTGAGTGTGTGTTTTGGTGAGTGAGTGTGTGTGGTGAGTGAGGTGAGTGTTGGTGTTGAGTGTGTGTTGTGAGTGAGTGTGTGTGGTGAGTGGTGTTGAGTGAGTGTGGGTGAGTGAGTGTGGGTGGGTGAGTGAGTGAGTGAGTGTGGGTGAGTGAGTGAGTGAGTGAGTGTGTGTGGGTGAGTGTGTGTGGGTGATTGAGTGAGTGTGTGTGGGTGATTGAGTGAGTGTGTGTGGGTGATTGAGTGTGGGGGTGAGTGAGTGGTGTGTTGTGAGTGTGTGTGGGTGGGTGAGTGGTGGGTGAGTGGTGTGTGTGAGTGAGTGTGTGTGGGTGGTGGGTGAGTGTGTTTGTGGTTGGTGAGTGAGTGGTGGTGGGTGGGTGATGAGTGGTGTGGGTGGTGAGGTGGTGAGTGTGTGTGGGTGAGTGTGGGTGAGTGTGGGTGGGTGAGTGTGGGTGAGTGTGGGTGTGAGTGTGGGTGGTGAGTGTGGTTGTGAGTGTGGGGTGTGAGTGTGGGTGTGAGTGAGGGGTGTGAGTGGGTTGGGTGAGTGAGTGAGAGGGTGTGAGTGAGTGAGGTGAGCGTGAGTGAGTGTGTGAGTGAGAGGTGTGAGGGTGTGGGTGAGGGGTGTGAGGGTGAGTGAGGGTGTGGGTGAGTGAGTGTGTGTGGGTGGGTGAGAGGGTGTGGGTGAGTGAGAGGGTGTGGGTGCGTGAGTGAGGTGGTGTGTGGTGAGTGAGTGAGTGTGTGGGTGGGTGAGTGAGTGAGTGTGGGTGGGTGAGGTGAGTGAGTGTGGGTCGGTGGGTGAGTGAGGGGGGGTGGGGAAGTGTGGGTGGGGGGTGAAAGAATGCAAAAGCATTGCAATTTTTTTTTCTTCCTATAAAATACCAAAACATTTTTGGTAGCCTGACTGGTAGACACAAGTAACCCCAGGATGTCGAGGTAGCGTTCAGTTCAGCTTCATTCGTCCAAAACATCTTCATATCCAAATTTTAGAAAGAAAAAAAAAAGTTAGGAAAATGTTTCTGTTGAATTTTCTTTATTGGAGTTTGCATGTTCCTCACGTGCTTGAGTGGGTTCTACTTCCTGTTTCTCCTGTTTCCTCACAGTCCAAAAACATGTAAGTTCCATTGATTGCCCATAAGAGTGAGAGTGAGTGAGTGAGTGAGTGAGTGAGTGTGTGAGTGAGTGTGTGAGTGAGTGTGTGAGTGAGTGTGTATGTGAGTGTGTGAGTGTGTGAGTGGTGTGTGAGTGTGTGTGTGAGTGTGGTGAGTGTGTGTGTGAGTGTGTGTGTGTGTTGTGTGAGTGTGTGTGTGAGTGTGTGTGTGTGAGTGTGTGTGTGAGTGTGTGTGTGAGTGTGTGTGTGTGTGAGTGTGTGTGTGTGTGAGTGTGTGTGTGTGTGTGTGAGTGTGTGTGTGTGTGAGGGTGTGTGTGTGTGTGCGTGTGTGTGGCGTGAGTGTGTGTGTGAGTGTGTGTGAGTGTGTGTGAGTGGTGAGTGTGTGTGTGTGTGTGAGTGTGTGAGTGTGTGAGTGGTGTGTGAGTGTGTGAGTGAGGTGGTGTGAGTGTGTGTGAGTGAGTGTGTGTGTGAGTGAGTGTGTGAGTGTTGTGAGTGAGTGTGAGTGTGTGTGAGTGTGTGTTGTGTTGGAGTGTGTGTGAGTGAGTGTGTGAGTGAGTGTGTGTGGTGAGTGAGTGTGTGAGTGTGTGTGTGTGAGTGTGTGTGTGTGTGTGTGTGTGAGTGTGTGAGTGAGTGTGAGTGTGTGTGTGAGAGTGTGAGTGTGAGTGTGTGTGAGATGAGTGTGTGTGAGTGTGAGTGAGTGTGTGAGTGTGTGTGAGTGAGTGAGTGTGTGAGTGTGTGTGTGAGTGTGAGTGTGTGTGTGAGTGAGTGTGTGAGTGTGGTGTGAGTGTGTGTGAGTGTGTGTGTGAGTGTGTGGTGAGTGTTGAGTGTGAGTGTGAGTGTGAGAGTGTGTGAGTGTGAGTGTGTGTGAGAGTGTGAGAGTGTGATGAGTGTGGAGTGTGTGAGTGAGAGTGTGAGTGTGTGAGTGGTGAGTGAGTGTGAGTGAGGTGTGTGAGGTGTGAGAGATGTGTGAGTGTGTGGGAAGAGTGTGAGTGAGAGTGTAGTGTGTGAGAGTGTTAGTGTGAGAGTGTGTGTGAGTGTTGTGGGTGAGTGTGAGTGAGTGTGAGTGAGAGTGTGAGTGGGAGTGGTGAGTGAGAGTGAGTGAGTGTGAGTGTGAGTGAGTGTGAGTGAGAGTGTGAGTGAGAGTGTGAGTGAGAGTGTGCGTGAGTGGAGGCGTGAGTTGAGTGAGAGTGTGAGTGTGAGTGTGAGTGAGTGTGAGTGTGAGTGTGAGAGTGTGAGTGAGAGTGGAGTGTGAGGGTGGGTGGGAGTGTGGGTGGGTGAGGGTGTGTGGAGTGTGGTGTGAGGGGTGGAGTGAGAGGGTGTGTGTGAGTGTGAGCCCTGGGCCCTGCGGTGGACTGGTGACCTGTCCAGAGTGACCCCTGCCTTTTACCCAATGACAGCTGGGATAAATTTGAGCGGATCGTTGTGACCCTGATTAGGAATCAGCGCTTATAATGGATGGATGGATGGATGGATGGATGGATGGATGGATGGATGGATGAATGGATGGATGGATGGATGGATTTCTTTGTTTTCTTAGACGTTAAACACTCAGAGAGGCGGATGAAAGATAGGGAGTAAAATTGATAAATTACACAAATAATAGCAGCTGCAGTTAGAAAATGCTAGGGGGGGTGTGTGAGTGTGTGAGCAAGAGTGCGTGAGTGAGAGCGAAAGCCTGTGAGTAAGTGTGTGAGAGCAAAAGCCTGTGAGTGTGTATTCATATAATTCATATATATATAGCAGAAAATATCGCAATGTCTGTTTCTTTTCCAATATCGTGCAGCCCTATAGTTTGTATGTAGAAGAGAGAAGAGGAGATGAAGACTGTGTGTGTGTGTGAGAGAGAGATAGTAGTTTAGTAATAGTTTGTAGAACTTCAGTATTAGACTATTTAGTAGGGTTTGAATGTTTTTGGGGGTTTTTTAAGTTATTTTTGGTTTAGTGAGGGTGACTAGCTGTAACGAGCATTTTTCTCACGCTTTTTCTAGACCCTTTCAAGCCTTTCATCATTTTCTCCAACCGGCACGAAATTCGACGTATCGACCTGTACAAGGGTGAGTTCAGTGTCCTGGTGCCCAGCCTGAGGAACACCATCGCCCTGGACTTCCACCTCAATCAGAGCTCCCTCTACTGGACCGACGTGGTGGAGGACAAGATCTATCGTGGCAAACTGTCTGAAAACGGAGGTGAGAGACTGTCAAAAGAAATAATGTGTGTATAGTTATATTTAAGAAATAATGTTAAAAAAACTCCTCTAGTGGTCAACTGGTGGAGGTGCTTAAGTCCTAACAACCGCTAACTAAAGCGTGTGATTTATTTCCTGAAACACGGGAAAAAAATACATATTAAAACACGTACACCAAATAGCTTAAAAAAAAAAAAAAATACAAAGTCAGAGGCGGCCTTATTTATTCCACCATGTTTGTTTCTGAGACCCTATGTGTCAGCGACATCTACAGGAGTGGAGGAAGAAGTTGTTTGATGCACACTAAAGGTTTGAATTAAATATTAAAATAAACGTAAATCAGCTAAATGTAATTTGAATACGTAACGACGCGTACCAATAGGTGGGTAGCGCAAAAAAAAAATAAAATAAATTACATATAAAATAAGAGACACATTCAAATAAAGCCCATAATATGCCCCTGTTACCAAATACTATGTTTACAGCCAAAAATGCTAAAAAGCCCACTTGTGTCTCTGTGCTATAGACTAGCGATTTGAGGTAACTAGCTCAAAAAAAAGTCTGAGCACCAGGAAATTCCGGAAATTCGCTTGGGTGCAGCTTTAAACACGGGTGCGAATGTCGTGGGTGCCTGAATGTCATTAAAAAAAAAAGGTGCTTCATTGTCATATGTAGTTAGTGTTGTGGAAGACCTGGATAATAGCTGGAGGGGAAAGACGATGAAATGTGAGATAATAGGCTTTAGTCATTTCGCTGTAGGCTTTGTATTCGTCTGAACAGGACTGCCTTTGATGATCCTTTTTGCTTTCTTTTGTTCATCGTTGCGGTCTGTTGCGTGGGCAAATCCTTTACCTGCAGAGAACGTTAATCATTATTAGACCAAAACCTTTCTGGTGACCGTATTTCAGTTTAGGAGTAATAAGAGTGATCATAACTGCAGATTACAACCCTGGAACCATCTTATTGGACTTAGAATAAATGAAGTGACACGTTCTTTCTGTTAACAATAGACTATTAACAAACAAATTAAAGAAATGTTTTGCTTTTAACACATTTTGCACACATACATGCAGCTGCTTCATACGGATTCATAAACATCTGTAAGCCAGCTGCAAATTTGGGCATTTTTACGCTGTAAAGTTTGTGTACATGACGGACTAAAAGTGGCGCGCAAAAGGCGGGACTACTGAAAGTGATGAAAGCGATGTGAAAACCCACACGATGAATAACGACTATAAAATCCTGGACACTTTGGTCTATTTAGAATAAAATAAATTTCCCAAAATAGCCTAAGGGGATGTGCCGGTTGGCGGGGAATAAGTGGACGGCTCGGTTGGGGGGAAAAAGTGGACGGGTGGGTAGGGGAAAACGTTGAAATGTTGGGGGTTGGTGGATGACAACGACAAGCATCACCCTTCCTAAAAATTTTGGGGGGGTTTTGTGCTGGGTTTTTTAGTAGCACAGACTGCATTCGTCGAGCACAATGTTCACACACTTGATTATTCATTCCAAAAACCACTTTGCAGTCGAAAATGTCCAATTTCAGACCCAGTTCAGCTAGTGGAAGAAACTGTGCCAACATGGCTGCCAGAGGAGAAAAAAAGAAAGCAACAAAGAGCTTTTCTCCTCTGCTTTCCGAGTGCAGAGGCCATCTTGTCTCCAGATCCACAATAAACAGGCTGAGAACTGGCCTGGTCACCTAATTGCACATATATGCGTACGTGAGTGCGCCAATTATTCCAAGAAAAGGATAGCACAGGACAAGGGGATGTGCTAAAGAATGCATGGCTGAAGACGCTTCATGCTTACTTGCTTCAGTGCTTACAGAGATCCAGATTAGAGATAAAGCAGCGGTGCAGAGCGCCAGCCAATAAACTTGCGAAGGCTGCGCCTTGTTTTTGTTCATTTTAACTTTAGTTGGTTGTATATTACCATTTCGCCTTTGATTTAGCATTTAGCTTTGCTCAGATTTGTTCAAAATTAGGTGGGAATATATTACTATATCAACGACTACAGTGACTTGTACCAAAAAGTGAACTTCTGATCAGATAAATTGTGGGTTCAATCCCCGGGGTCCTCCAAGCTGCCACTGCTGGGCACTTGAACAAGGCTCTTAACCCTCGACCTGCTGTATAAATGATATAAATGTGAATGAGAGTCTGCCAAATAAATAAGAGGAATAAAAATTAACATGAATAAACATTTTTGGAAGGAGTCGCCAGGGTCAGTGGTTAAAAATATTCCATAGTAAATCAGCTCTTTTAAAGTGCAAATTGTTCTGAGGAAAAGGGGAAAAAAAGAGGCTGGTGTGGTAGGACTTGGTTTGAACTGTGGCTTTTTGAAAAAAATACCCCAACAACAGCATGTTTGAAGTCTCTACGGATTGTACGTACTGTGGTTCGGGGTGTACGCTGAAAAAAACCACCCTCGTACATACCCACCATCATGTGTGGTAACAGGGTTTTCTGTTTTTTAGCCCTGACCAGTTTTGAGGTGGTGATCCAGTATGGTCTGGCCACTCCAGAGGGTTTGGCTGTGGACTGGATTGCTGGAAACATCTACTGGGTGGAGAGCAACTTGGACCAGATCGAGGTGGCCAAGCTAGACGGAACCATGCGCACGACCCTGCTCGCCGGAGAGGTGGAGCATCCACGAGCTATAGCCCTCGATCCACGTGACGGGTGCGATACAAACACACACACACACACTCACACTAGTTCATATCGATTGGTATGTTGATGTGTCCCTTAGGATATAAAAAGAAAAGAAAAATTTCAATTTTACTATCCAGATTGTTTCCTGTGCACTGCTAAAATATTTAATGTTTTTAAAAGGTTTTATAATAAAGTGTGTGGTTTTAATGGTATATCACTGATATCTTTTTCAGTATTTTGTTTTGGACAGACTGGGATGCCAGTTCTCCCCGAATCGAGGCTGCCTCCATGAGCGGCGATGGCCGGCGTACCATTCACAGAGAAACAGGAAGTGGAGGCTGGCCTAATGGGCTCACCGTTGACTACTTAGAGCGGCGTATCCTCTGGATCGATGCTCGGTATGTGCAATACAGCGATAAGATTGGTATTCATGTGTATATATATATATATTTTGGGCATTTTGCCTTTACCAAGTGGCTAGAACATAGGCCAGGAGACAAAGAGAGAGGACAAAAGAGACAGAAAAAGAAAGGGACAGAGAAGGGAGGGGTAGGATCGGTAAAGGTGTATGAGCCGGGGATCGAACTTGGAACTCCGGGATAGCGCCATATATGCCGATGTGCTACTTATTAGGCAACGGTGCAGACATTTTTTTTCTAGTGGAAGATTTGTCTTCAGTGCAAAAATGATGTCAGCATTTTTAACCCCGATGTGCACCAAATCCTTTTCCAGGTCTGATGCCATCTACTCTGCTGCTTACGACGGTTCGGGCCTGATCGAGGTGCTGCGTGGACACGAATACCTGTCGCACCCGTTCGCCGTCACCATGTACGGCGGCGAGGTTTACTGGACAGACTGGCGCACTAACACACTGGCTAAAGCCAACAAATGGACAGGACACAACGTTACAGTTGTACAGAGGACCAACACACAGCCGTTCGACCTGCAGGTCTATCATCCATCCAGACAGCCTCAGGGTCAGTACTGCAAATATTACTAAAATATTAGTCGTTATCTGTTTTACTGTAACTTTCCGGGATGTAACTTTAAGTAGTGTTTATGTACAAACTGAATGGAACTAAATTTGGATTGCGCTGATGTGTAAAATAGGAAATAATGATAATAATAAAATTGAATAATAAATATAATAATACTAAATTAAAAAATGAAGTAATAATAATAGATAATATATATAAGTAAATAAATATAAACAATATGTTTAAAAAAATAGTTAAATATTTGGATTTATATATTTCATGTTGTTTTTCATCATTTTAAATATAATAATTTTTTTTAAATTTATTTTTACAAAGAACGACACAACACCCATTCCAACAGTCCGCCTCCGACTCACCTGTGTGGTTCTTTCTTTCTCTCTTTTTTTTTCTAATTTGTACTCTCGTTTCTCAGATATTCTGTCTATCTGTCTATCTGACACGCATGTTCGTTCTCTAGCATTCCGATCGAACCCAGTCTCGCACCGCTTGCGTGTATACACGTTTATAAACGCATGTATACACTTCCCGTGAGGCGTGACTGACCTTTCCGCCGCCTCGTGAGCCTGTGCGTGTGTAAACCAAAGCGGTGGTATTTCGCTCAGCGTTTGCTAGCAGTGTGAATGAGAAGCAGTCGCTGTAAGAAGGTCATTCCACACACTGTCGCTGGGGCATTTCTGAAACATCAGGAATTTTCGCTTCTCACAAAGAATGAATGGACATTCGTTTATTTTTGGTGTTTACACGTTTACAGTAATAGCAGTAAATCAGGTACTGACAGCAGGAGTGAGAACAGCACCTCCCTGAGGTCGCTGAGGGGATTGCTTTTAACTGTAAAAAAAAAAAAAAAAATGACTTGTTCGTTTCTCAAGCTATTTTGGACAAACGCCCCCCTAAACCCCTTAAAGAGAAGCCCCAACCCCGCTCCCCCGTTGGACATGTGTTTAGACTCTCATCACGCTTTTATTTTTCAGCTCCAAACCCTTGTGCTGCTAACGATGGAAGGGGTCCGTGCTCTCACCTCTGCCTCATCAACTACAACCAGACCTTCTCCTGCGCCTGCCCCCACCTTATGAAGCTGCAGGCAGACAAACACACCTGCTACGGTAGGAAGACATTTAACAATATCGGTACACACACACACACAGCTCATTTTTGCTGACGTGTGGTCCATCACTTGTTTTCGGTTAGAAACGTTGGTTGTCTGGGATCAGTGTTTTGTATTCCGCAGCATGGCCCGTTCTCTCTGCTGTCCCTTCTTAATATTCCTCGGTGTGACAGCAGTGTCCTGCTCCACTGAATCAGGACGACTGTTCAGTATTCTGCAGGAGGCCTGCGCTGCGTAATAGAAACTGATCCCGCGTCAGTTTCAGTGTGTGTGTTACAGGCTGACCTGCCGTGTGCTCATGTGACGGGAAACTTGATCTTACGTCTTCTGTTATCGACACTGAAAATTCAGCAGTTTGTTTACTCACGTCCTCCTTCGTCTGTCCATCTGTCTGCACTCCTCCCTCGGTTGTGCCTCCACTCGGTGTCTTTTTCTCCTTCATGCACTTTTTGTCCCTTTAACGCTTATATATTTTATATACTCTATATATTGTAAGTATATAAAAATTCCACACACACCTGCTGATGTGGAAGTGTTTTGCGATGTAAAATGATTATTTATTTATTTTTTTTATCATAGCCTCATTCGTCTTTTTGCATTTCCATTTTTCTTTCTTTTTTTTTTTATACTTTGTGTCACTCAGCTGTCATTTTGAATGTCGTCGTCTTTCTTTCTATTTCATCCATTCCTTTTTTTCTTCCTTAATTTGTTTTCTTTTTCTGTCTGTCCATTCACTGTTAATTGGTCAGCTAATGTTTTTTTTTTTTTACTTTTGTGTGAATCCATTATTTAATTTAATTCTTTACTGTACCTTCCTTTCTTTCTTTCTTTCTTTTCTTTCTTTTTCTTTCTTTTGTATACTTTTTGTCCCTCAGCTGTCATTCTTAGTCTTCTTTCTTTATTAAGTCTTACTTACTGTGGTATGTCCATCCATCCATCCATCCATCTGTCCATTCGTTCCTTTCCATTACATCCATTCCTTTTTTTCTTTCTTAATTTTTTTTTCTTCTTTTTTCTTTCCTACTTTCTTTTTCTGTCTGTCTGTTCACTGTTTATGGTTTTTTTTACTCATTTATCTTTTTTTACTCTTGTATGTCAATCCATTATTTAATTCATTTATGTACTGTACCTTTCTTTTTTTTTCTTTTTCTTTCTTTCTTTCTTTCTCAGAAGTGATCATTTGATTTCACATTCTCTCTAATTGTTCTTATATTTCTTTGTGCGCAGAATCTCGTCAGTTCTTACTCTACGCTCGTCAGATCGAGATCAGAGGAGTGGACATCGACAATCCATATTACAACTACATCATCTCCTTCACTGTTCCTGTGATCGATAATGTAACAGCGGTGGATTACGACGCCCAGGAACAGCGCATCTACTGGTCTGACGTTCGCACGCAAATGATCAAACGAGCCTTCATTAACGGCACAGGGGTGGAGACAGTGGTGTCGGCCGGTATGACTCCAGCCATTGCTCATGTTTAGGTTTCTTTATTCATCTTTACTGAAAGCGTTGTTGCTGTGTTGCTGTTTTAGATGTACCCAACGCTCAAGGTTTGGCTGTGGACTGGGTGTCCAGGAACCTGTTCTGGACTAGCTACGATACCAGCAAGAAGCAGATCAACGTAGCCCGATTGGACGGCTCCTTTAAGAACTCGGTCGTCCACGGACTGGACAAACCACACTGCCTGGTGGTACATCCCATGCTTGGGTTAGTTTTTTTTTTAATACTCAACTGTATCTCTCATCATTTAGTCTGATATCAACATTTAAAACTATAATGGTTATTTTTCCTACATTAATTATAATTATACTTATTGAATTATTCTCTATAAAAAAAAAAATATATAGAATAATTCAATAAGTAAAAATTGAATTATTCTTTATAATTTTGCCCTTATCTAAAGTGACTTACATTAGCGTGTTAGCGCAAAGGTTAAGGTGTTGGAGGATCTGGGTTTGAGTTCCAACATCAGCAAGTTGCCACTGTTGGCCCCCTTGAACAAGGCCCTTAACCCCAATTGCTTAGTTGTATAAAAGAGGTCGCTGTGGATAAGCGGCGTCTGCCTAATGCCGTAAATGTAAACGTCCGTGTTAAGAGCCTTGCTCAGGTGCCCAGCAGCGGCAGCGTGGTGGAGACCGGATCCTTCCAATCAGCAGTCCCAACACCTTAACCCACTGAGCTACCACTTCCTCATTTTTTACCTGTTGGTGCGTTGAATCACTAGTGAATTTTTTATGAGTTTAAAAAGAATCGTGCTGGTGACCATATTCAGTCCTGACTGAGCCTAAATTTGTCCACCCCTTTAAAAGAAATACCCGAATTCCAGAACATGATCGGGTACCATACTACTAGAACTTACCCTCTGCACACTTAAGTTCTGTTGTAATTGGTATTGTTTGGAGACGACATTTAAAAAAAAAAAAAAAAAAAGAAGCAGATGTCTGTGCCATATGTTTTGGCCGCCTCCAAAGAAAACAAGTGGCTGAAATGAAGCGAGGAGCTTTGAAGGAAAGGATGAAAGGACAGAACAAGGATGTTTGTTTGTAAGGAAAAAAAAAAAAAGGATCTGGATCTTTGAAGTTGCAAAGCGAAGATGGAGAGTTTTACCATGCATGTTTTTTATTTGGGTTTTCTTGATAGGGGGTTGTGGTGTTTAGGCTTATAGTTTGTAAATTTTGCTCAGGATGAAGCTTTGAGAAGCATAAAAAAGCAAATAAAGAAAATTAGCAGGTTTCTATCGCAAGATGCTAAACAGCCTTTAAATGCAACTCTAGTAGAGACACGACTGATCAAATGAAAGGTTCTTTGCATTGTAACTTAAGTGGTTGTGTTACAGTAAGTGTGTGTATGCATGTTTTACTGTAATAGACCCATAAATTATTTTTTTTTAATAAGGTAAAGTGGTATCTTACTGGTTAAGGTGGCCACTGTTGGGCCCCTGAGCAAGACCCTTAACTGCTCAGATGGTTGGATAAAAATGTAATAAATGATAAGGGCATCTGCTTAATAGTAATTATAAATGTAAATGTATGGTGAGAAAAAGTGGTAGCTCAGTTTTTAAGGTGTTGGACTGCTGAGGAAAAGACCATGGTTTCACTTCCTTAGTTTTGCATTTTATTGCTTTCCAGAAAGCTGTACTGGACAGACGGGGACAACGTCAGCATGGCCAACACAGATGGCAGCAACCAGTCGTTACTCTTTACCAGTCAGAAAGGCCCCGTGGGTGAGTAACCCAGTTGACACACTAACAGTGTATTCTTAGAACATACACACTCCAAAATATATTTATCGGCTGTAGGTTTGGCCTGGTAGTTTCTACGCTCTTTATAAGAAGGGTTTTACGTAGCGTTAGCAAAATAATGTTGCGCTGTACTCGATTTTGATTGGTAATCTTTACAGCGTTCTCAAATCTGATTGGGCAAAAGGGTTTATAACTTTTTTATGCAGATTTACATACAATGGATACCATCAAGGGGGGTGATTGAGTGAAGAACTGGTAGCTCGGTGGTTAAAATCCTGGGTAAATTTCCCAGCACCACCAATCTGCCACCTGTTAGGCCCTTAACCCTTAACCCTTAACTATCTGCTGTATAAAAATTGGATACATGTATGCCACTTTGGTTAAGGGTGAAATTTTAATTAAATTAAGGGCGACAATATTACCAAGTTAGCGAAAAGTAAATGTGTTGGACGACTTCTTCAAGGGATTTTCCCAACAACAGATCATGTGATGGGTTCCCAGTAAGCGGTGGTTAGTACCTGCCAAAACGTTCTCCAATAAAAGACATCCAGTTATTTTCTAATTATCACACCAAATGTCTAAACGTTCGTTCTGGAATTTACGGCCGTATTAACGCAGGTAATCTCTGCCCTTTGCTGGTGTTTAACAGGACTGTCTATTGACTTCGATGAGGGGAAGCTGTACTGGATCAGCTCAGGCAACAGCACGATAAATCGCTGCAATCTGGACGGCACCGGCCTGGAGGTCATTGAAAGTGTAAAAGGAAAACTCACCAGAGCCACCGCTCTCGCCATCATGGGTAATTGGCTCTTTCCTAATGACATGTTCCACTTTTATTTCATTTTCATTTAACATTTTATTTGTCTTTTCAGGGGACAAGCTGTGGTGGGCGGACCAGGGCACAGACCAGGTAGGCACCTGCGACAAGAAGGATGGCGGCAGCTGGAAGGTTCTTAGGAACGGCACGTCTCCGGTGATGCATATGAAGATCTACAACGAGACTGTCCAACAAAAAGGTTGTTTTAAAAGAGTTTTTTCAAATTTTAGCTTAAAAAATCAGAAATTAGTTTTTTTTTTATATATTATGTAGTCTCTGTTTGCACATTTTCAACCAGGACGAGTTTAAAACATGGCTGTGTTATAAACCCCTAAAAACAGCAAGGTGGTCGAATGATTTTTACCTGGTTTTTGGTTCTTGTCTGGTTAAAACACTGTTTTTATAACAATGTTAGCAACAATGTTACCTCTAATAATGTTTTAGTGGTAGTGCACTGGTTAAAGGTATTGGACTGCTAATTGGAAGATTGGAGTTTGATTCTCAGCACCTCCATATTTCCACTGTTGGGCCCCTGAGCAAGGCCATTAACCCCCCAGTCGCTCAGTTGTTACTTTGTGTTGGTCTATTCGATAAAATCCCAATAAAATGCATTTAACCCAATGGCTCACACACATTTCAAATCATTTCTATTCCTTGTTGAAGGTACGAACCTGTGCACAATGAACAACGGGGACTGTTCTCAGCTTTGCTTGCCCACCTCACCCACCAGCAGAGCCTGCATGTGTACGGCAGGCTACAACCTGAAGAGCGGCCAGCAGTCCTGTGAAGGTACGCGTCTCCCATGATGAGGTTAATCAGCTGTGTGTAGTGCGTTGCATCTTATTCAACAATAAAAACAACCTGAACGTAAACATTTCTAAAAGCTTGCTAGCTCAGCGGGATTCTTTACCACATTGGATGTTACGTGTTGAAGAACAGTAGGCAGATAACTGCTCAGTTGAATATAGCTGACTCTGGATAAGCAAGTCTAATAATAATCAGACTGATATTTTATTACGCTACAAAAGAAAAAAAAAATATTTTTTTGTAGTTGTCCTATTGTCTTACATGTTGTCCCTAGTGACCTCAGTCCTGTCCTTCTGTGTTTGCTTGTAGGTATGGGCTCGTTCTTGCTGTACTCGGTGCATGAGGGCATCCGCGGAATTCCTCTGGACCCGCTGGACAAATCTGACGCTCTGGTGCCAGTTTCTGGAACCTCTTTGGCAGTGGGCATCGACTTTCACGCCGGTGGGTCTCAATTACTGCGCAATTAAAAAAAGCTTTCCCAGACTTGTGTTGCACAGGTTGTAAGTTTTGACCCAGTAAATTGAGCATGTAAAAATGACGTCTTTCTAGCATGTTGTTTGGAATGGCTTTAAAGGGCAGTTTTATTTGATGGTGTGTGTAGAAAACGACACCATTTACTGGGTGGACATGGGTCTTAGCACCATCAGCCGAGCCAAAAGAGACCAGACATGGAGAGAAGATGTAGTTACTAACGGCATTGGACGTGTGGAAGGCATTGCTGTCGACTGGATTGCAGGTTAGGATGATGTCCTTCACACACTCATTGATACTGACAGTATAAAGTACAGATTCTTTATTCTTAAGATGCACGCTTGTACAAGGGGGTATCAGAAAGTTTCGAGACATGCCAAAAGATGGCAGCACAAGGCTGCAATAAGTCACAGGAAGCACTGCCTTGTGTGCCGGCTTGTGCTGCCATCTGTTGGAATGTCTTGGAACTTTTTGATACTTCCTTGTACGGCGAGGCAGCGTCTGCAATCGCTTACTTACATACTATATAGTATGCGTATAGTATGTGAGGTGAGTAGTATGTCCGAGTTATTAGTTCTAGCACAGGATATAGTACTTAATTTTACATGCTAAGGATTTAGCATTGTTTTAAGTACTTAAATAAAAAAAAATAAAAAACATTGTTAAATTGCACTCGTTTAACATCACTTGTTAAACTTCAACCACCTTTGAATTTGCCGTGCTTTGACGTCGCATGTCATGTGACGATATCAACATGGCGGATGTAGTCCGTCTGAGTTTCATTCATACCATCCGTAACCATACTGAATTTAGAGAATGTATGTTTTTTAACTGGTTGGTAAGTACGCACCTACTTAAATAGTATGCGATTTTGGATGAAGTCTCAGTTTCCTAGTTTAGATCTGTACACATAATGTAATCTTTTTTTCTTCCACCTGTTTTAAAAAGGTAAAAGAGACAATTGGTTATAACTACACTTTATACTGTGTCCCAATGTTGTTTGGAGCCCTGGCAGTTCTTCGTAGTACTTTATACTCTTTGCTAAAACGCTAAAGTATTAACTGTCACGTTGATCTGTCTGTGATTTGTTTGCTTTGTTTGCTGGTGCCTATACATTGTATAGGAAACATCTACTGGACTGACCAAGGCTTCGACATGATTGAGGTGGCCAGACTCAACGGCTCCTTCCGCTACGTGGTCATCTCTCACGGGCTGGACAAACCCCGCGCCATCGCCGTCCATCCAGAGAAAGGGTGAGTGCGTTTGGGTCTTTGTGTGTGTGTGTGTGTGTGTGTGTGTGTGTGTGTGTAAGGAGTGTTTCGAGAACCTTGCGATCCATAAACCATGCTTGTATTTGACAACCGAGTGTTATCGATGTTGAAATGTTTACACTGCAATAATGATTAGAGTCGGTACACTGCCTAACAATAAAAGCGCTCTGGATGTTGTCTTATCTCTGTTAAATGTTAATTGACCAATCCTATTTCGGTATCCAAGGTACCTTTTCTGGACCGAGTGGGGTCAGTACCCACGCATCGAGAAGGTCTCGACTGGACGGGTCAGAAAGAGTGGTTCTGGTTAATGTCAGTATTAGCTGGCCCAATGGCATCTCCATCGATTATGAGGTTGGTAAATGGACAAGTTGGGGGTTTTTTTGCTGCACAACTGCAACAACCAGTTTACCATTTTTTACTTCACCCTTTACTCTTTTTATCATTAGCATTTGCAGATAATTACAATAGTAATCTTTTGTTAGAATCGCTTATACAAAATAGATTCAATGCAGATGATCCAAGAATTTGACATGTAGTATATATTAATATTCTGATACAGCAACAAAGTATTAAAATGTCTAAATTAATTGTAGTTTTTTCTTTCCTTGGTGCGGTAGCCTTATTGTTAGCGTGTCGACATATACGACACTATTGCATTGGGGTCAGAGTGCAGGGTCAAACAGATTGTACTTAAGGCAGTTCTACTTTATGATGTAATAGTGTGATTTTCGCAGAAAAAAAAATTACGCCTCCTTCGACATCACTGCCCCGCCCACTGTTTTGCACATGCACCTAATGGGTAAATTTTTTTAAAATAAAAAAAACCTGTTAGTCAATCATAGCAGTGGTCTTTTACTTCTGAGACAACAGGCTGCCACGTCTACTTGGGCAGAGGACTATTCTGATGAGGACGGCGCAGAAAATAGTTTCCATTTACTTCCACATTATGATGTTTTTTTGATGTGCAACCTTCGATAACATTATAAGTGGACCTCGAGGGACAGTACAGATTTAAAAACTACGGTAGTTCTTGACCCTCGTGAATTGAGTTTAAATAGTTTTTGGTCTTTACCAAAATATACGTTTTCTAGCTATACTTTAAAAAAGTTCATTTAATCCTCCTATTTTATTTTACATTATACTGCTTATTCATTAATATCCATTAAAATATAGCTATTGTGTCTATACAAATTTAGGAAGGGCTGCTCTACTGGTGTGACGCTCGCACAGACAAAATCGAGCGTATTAATCTGGAGACCGGTGGGAACCGAGAACTTGTCCTGGCAGTTCATAACATGGATATGTTCGCCGTGTCTGTATTCGAAAACTACATCTACTGGAGTGACAGGTGACAGAGTTAATGTACAATGTATTATAATAAGCGCTAAATCCTTACGAGCACTCAAATTAACACACCGTCTTCTGTGTAATCCAGAACCCATGCCAATGGCTCCATTAAGAGGGGTAATAAGAACAATGCCACTGATATGGTTTATCTAAGAAAAGGCATTGGTGTGCAGCTCAAGGATATTAAAGTTTTCAACCGAGCCCGGCAGCAAGGTAAGACACCACAGTAATGTGTAAAATGTTCAGTGATGAGTAAATAATTTTATTTTTAAAGAATAGTTTTCTTAAACCAGTTGAAAAAACGGCTCAAACATTATTCCTCTGTGTTTAATGACTCACAGGCACCAACATCTGTAAAGACAAAAACGGTGGATGTGAGCAACTATGTCTATTCCGTGGCAACGGAGCACGCACCTGCGCCTGTGCCCATGGCATGCTAGCCGAAGACGGGCGCACTTGCCGCGACTACGACGGCTACCTTCTTTACTCCGAGCGTACAATACTGAAAAGCATACACTTATCAGACGAAACCAACCTCAACGCCCCGATCAAACCTTTCGAGGATCCAGATCATATGAGAAATGTCATCGCTCTCACCTTCGACCACCAAGGTGGCGACGGCAAAGGACCTAACCGCATCTTCTTCAGCGATATACACTTCGGCAACATCCAGCAGATCAACAGTGATGGCTCAGCGCGCAAGACCGTTGTTGAAAGTGAGTGCATGTTTTTAACCATAGCTTAGAAGGGCTTCCGTATGTGTAAGGATATACAAAATGTCTCCCGAGATTTCTCAAATGAACATGTCATAAGGTGGTCATGATATGTCAAACATGGATGGATGAATAGATGAATATATAGTTACTTAATGGGTGGATGGATAGGTGGATCTATGGATAGGTGAAAGAATGGATGTATGGGTGGGTAGATACATAGAATTGTAGATGGATGGATAGATACATAGATATGTGGATGGATGGCTGGATGGATAGTTAGGTAGATAGATAGATACATAAATAAATGAATGGATGGATGGACTGTAAATGGATAGTAGGATGGCTGGGTTGATGAAGTAAACAGATGAAAGAGCAGATATGGGTGGATACATGGATAGATCATAGGATAGATGGAGAGATAGATTAATTGATGTATGTGGCTGTATGGATAGAGAGTCAGATGGATGGTTGGATTGACTGCTAGATGGATGGTTGGACTGATGGGATAAATGGATAAATAGTTTTTGATGTGAAGGATGTTTGGGACAGCCATTCATCCTTCACATTAAAAATGGGTGCTGGCCAATACAGAATATGCAGTAAATATGCAATTAATTTAGTGTCAGCCTATTAATAGTGTCACCATATTGACATCCTCAGTTGGCTACTGGTTAAAAAAAACCCTAAAAAAATTCTTTACATATATATCCAAGATTAAGGTTACACCAACAGTGTGTGATTTTATCGTGGAGGTGAGGATTCCAGTTCCGCAGGGTTAAAGGGCTGTACCATATCCCTGCTTCTCTCCGGGCAGCACACCAGCCACCGCGCCAAAATGCAGTCCCCACAGCGCACTTTGCCCAGCAGCTCCCGACGGAACTTCCGTGAAACAAAAGCGTACAGCAGTGGGTTGATCATGGACGATGATGTAGCCATTAACCGCGCCAGCAACGCTAGAGTACGAAGCCTGTTTGTGCCGATGACATGCTTACCAATTCTGCAAAACATGACTATATAGGCAGGGAGCCAGCAGACAGTAAACACGACAACAAGCAAGGCTGTGGTTTGGGTTACCTGCTTCTGGTAGCGCTGCAACTGCAGTGCGTGCCCCTGTATGCTAGTCCTGTGCAAGAAACTGTAGAGTTTGGCATACATGAGGATGATGATCCCTAGTGGCAGGACAAAGCTGAACAAGAACAGGGCAGTGCTGTAGACCACCTGGCTAATGTCACTGAGGAAAGCAAAGCAATGTGTTGCAGCATATATGCCCAAACTGCGGAATGCAAATTGCGGTGCGGCCAACGCCATAGCCGCAGCCCAGAGCAGAGCTGCTGCAACTTGAAGCCAGCGCTTCATCCTGGAGCGGTATGCCCAGGTTGGGTGTACCACTGTCAGATAGCGTGTTACTGCTAGTGCAGCTAGGGTGAATGCACTGACGGTGTTACAGGTCACTCCCAGGAAGCTGACAACTTTGCATAGGAAACCTCCAAAAGGCCAGTTGGCCAGGGCAATTGCAGCTGTGTGGAAAGGCAATAAAAGTAGCACCAGCATGTCCGAGGTGCTCAGGACCAGTAATAGTGTATCAGTTCCATGAAAATAACGAGACCCTTTCTTCTGCCTCCTCCTTACCAAGATGAAGATTACCAATGAGTGGCCCAGCAGTCCGACAACTATGATGAATGTGTCGAGTATGGGCACTAGAGCTTGCTGCATATCCCAGTCCATCTTTTTTACGCAGCTGCGACTTCCAATTGATGGCTTTCGCCTCAATTCATGATGCCCCAGTGTTAATCCTGTGCTTGTAAAGTGTACTGAAGGTCTGATAACGATGCTCTTGAGGGACGGCGCAATGACATGATGTACCACTCCTCCCACCACTAGAACTGCGCTGCTCAGGTCTCTGGCTTATCAACACCCTCACTGTCTGCCCACCTGCAACTACACACACACACACACACACACTGAGCCAATAACTAGAGCTTCAGCGTGGTGGTAATGACTTTTCAGTTAGCAACTGAGAGATAAGCCAGACTTAGCGTCATCTAAGGGCACTTCTTTTTAAAGATCACTATTTATGCTACTTGTGTTTTATTTGAGATGAGAACTTCTTAATAAATGTACCTGAGAATGTAAATGAGCTTTAGTGTCTGTCATAAATCTGGCAGGGTGATTATCCAGAACAGCTTTAAATACAGCTAGTACTGCTTGTCGACTGGTATTGATTTTGTGAAACCAGTCGAACCTTGCAGAACACCTGTCTTTTCAAAGCCAGTAGTGAGAACAATCGATTTTACTCCACCGCGGCAGACATCTGTGTTTTCGACATAAAGCCTCTTCAGGATTATTATTACTTATTTGTGCGATTGAATTCCAGAACACAGTTGAAAAACAAAACTCATTTTAATCTTAAAAGGTGGAAGGTGGAGTATTTTTTTAATCTTGAAAGTTGGTGTATCTTTTTCTCCATCATGAATGGTAGTGTATCTGTTTCTTCGTCTTAAAAAGTGAAAGTGGACCGTCTTAGTCTTAATCTTGAAAGGTAGAGAATCTCTGTTTCCATCTTGAAAGGTGTAGTATCTCTGTCTCAAGGTGGTGCATCTTCGCCAACATCCTAAAAAGTGGTGTATTACTGTCACAGTCTTGAAAGGTGGACTATCTGTCTTAATCTTGAAAGGTGGAGTATTTCCGTCTCAATCTTAAAAGGTGGAGTGTCTCTGCCCCCTTTGATTTAGAAGGTGGAGTATCCCGGTCTCCTTCAATTTGCAAGATGGAGTATCTCTCCTCTGTCTTGCATATCTCTTGTCTTCACCTTGAAAGGAGAAATATCTGTCTCCTACATCTAAAAATATTTTTCTTTCGTTCTTGTCCTTCAAGGTGAGGTACTTCTTTCTCCTTTGTATAATTGTTTTCTGTATGGACAATCTAGAGACAGGCTTTGTCCATGCCAACAGCTGGTTGACTGGTTATAACCACTCATGTTGTCCTTTACCGGGCATCCAGAGAAAGACAACACTAATTTTAATAAAGGTTTATGTCATTTCGACAGATGGGTTTACAGCAACTTTTGGTGCCTCCACATAATCTTTTTTTTTTTATTTCTTTACCTCAGGTCATGTTACCCCATCTGCTTTCTCATACTAGCTCCATTTTTTTATTTTTTTTTTTTTTTAGCTTCGTCTTTTGTTTTATGGTTAGGTAATCAGTCATGGGTCTGTGACGAAAGCAGATAAGGACTGAGATATAGCACAAACCTTAATCGTAAAACATTTATGGCCGAAGCTCATTTCATCCTGATTTATGAACCACTGGAAACATTGGACCTTAAAATGGCAGCAGGTCTATTAGAAAAACGCATTTAAAAAAAAAAAAAACCCGGTCTAATTTATTGAATCTTTGGATTTTATAGTGTTGGTTTTTCTGAAGCAGGGAGCTGGCTGGTCTATAGGAAACACTTGACAGCAGGGTGAATGTGCACAGACGAACCATCCATGAAATGACTTCTGTACACATATACACACACACACACACACACACACTGCAAACTACATCAGCGCACACATACTAATGGAGACATGCCGACTGCTTGATAGCCCTGCACCAGACAAATAGGACTAAATAAAATGTCTTTGGCCTAAAGGTGAGCGATAGTCGTTTGCGCACGAGAAGCACAAGATGAATGTCGCAGTAGTGGACAATTAACCAGGACATAATTTCGAAGTTCACAGTATGCAATCCAGCGAAACATCTTATTTAATTTAAAAGTTAATACTGTCATTTGCTTTCATTGCACATCTGCTTCGTTTCAGCTCTTTCCTGCTGTTTTTCTTTCAGATGTGGGCTCGGTGGAAGGCTTGGCATATCACAGGGGTTGGGACACGCTTTACTGGACCAGCTACACCACCTCCACCATTACGCGCCACACGGTGGACCAGACGCTCAGCGGCGCCTTTAACAGAGAGACGGTGGTCAGCATGTCTGGAGATGATCACCCCAGAGCCTTTGCGTTAGATGAGTGCCAAGGGTGAGGATTCAGCAATGGTTTCGATCTTTTTCAACTTGGATTTGCATTTAATCGGTCTTGTATAGCTCTGTTTGTTCAATGGTCGCGCTGGAGAACCTAAATTTATTTGATTTGATATATTTATTATCCTGCTCCTTTTGCATGCGGCTCTGAACAGCGCGTAAGCTCATTAGGACTCTTTGTTTTCAGGTTAATGTTCTGGACTAATTGGAATGAGTTGGCTCCCAGCATCATGCGCTCATCTCTAGCAGGCTCTAATGTCCTTGTGATCGTGGGTAACAATATCCGCACCCCAAATGGCCTCGCTATAGACCATCGCTCCGAGAAGCTTTATTTCTCTGATGCCACGTTGGATAAGATTGAACGCTGCGAGTATGACGGCACCAATCGCTTTGTGAGTGTTCTTCTGTTAGTTTGGGTGTATGAGTATAAAATACGTCCGTATTTGTTTCATCACTTTAACACTATTTGTGTGCGTCCATGCGTGTAAAGGTGGTTTTGAAGAACGAGCCGGTCCACCCGTTTGGCTTGGCTGTCTACGGCGAGTACATCTTCTGGACGGACTGGGTGCGCAGAGCCGTGCTGAGAGCGGATAAATTCGGCAGAGACATGAAAGTACTGCGTGCTGACATCCCCCAGCAGCCCATGGGCATCATAGCCGTTGCCAAAGACACCAACAGCTGTGCGTTTTGTCCAACACTAATTCTAATGTTAATAGAATGTTGATGCTGCTGATTAAAGCTGTTCTTTACTCTGTGTGGTGCATAGGTGAGTTCTCTCCATGTCACACCAATAACGGCGGCTGTCAGGATCTGTGTCTTCTCACGTCCGAGGGCCGGGTGAACTGCAGCTGCCGCGGAGATCGCAAACTGGTGGAGGGCAACGTGTGTGTTGGTGAGTGTGAATAGTCGACATTATTTTTAAAGGCTACATTTGAAAACCGGTCTAAGCTGAATATCTACGTATGCATTCTCTCTCAGCCGAGAACACTACATGCCACAGCGTGGACGAGTTCGAATGCGGAAATGGTGACTGCATCAACTACAGCCTGACATGCGACGGACGCGCTCACTGCAAAGACAAATCGGACGAGAAACCGTCCTACTGCTGTAAGTTTGCGGTTCAATGTCTTCCTGAATCACGATAGGGTGTGTGTTTTTGTGTATGTTGACTTACCGCTTGTGGTGTTGTTCATGTGTGCTGCAGCTAATCGAGGCTGTAAGAAGGGATACAGACGCTGCCTCAACGGACGCTGCATCAAACACAGCTCCTGGTGCGACGGCACAGACGACTGCGGAGACCGATCAGACGAACGACCCTGCAACAGTAAGTACTGAGGGAATGTAGAAAGTGCAGATATCAATACAGCTAATTATTGCAATAATCATATGTATGCTAAGGTGTGTGTGTTTCTTTACTTCCCCAGTGACCTTGTGTAGTGCATCAGAGTTCCAATGTAAGGACGGTTCCTGTATCACCAACACGTCCCGCTGTAATCAGGTGGTAGACTGTGAGGATGCCAGTGATGAAATGAACTGCAGTAAGTATATGTCTTTTTTCTGGGTAAATAGATAGATTTAGTGGGCTATTGATTGGGACTATATGGCTTCAGGAGATTTGGAAGATTATTATAATTGTTTATGCTTTCCTTCAGGTCCAACAGATTGCCACAGCTTCTACCTGTTAGGAGTTAAAGGTGTGATCTTCCAGAAATGTGAATTTACTACGCTGTGCTACACCCCTATCTGGCAGTGCGACGGCTCGAACGACTGTGGAGACTTTTCGGATGAGAGGAACTGCCCAGGTCAGAAGATTACTACCAAGCTACCACTTCTGGGCCTGGAGCAAGACCCTTTACCCTTAACTGCTCAGTTAAATAGCAAAAATGTTGATACCCAGAACAGACATTTAGTAATTTGTGCAATTTATATTTACATTCCAGAGAAGAGGCAGCTGAAATGTCCTGTGAACTTTTTCGCCTGTCCCAGCGGTCGCTGTATTCCCATGAGCTGGACTTGCGACAAGGAGAACGACTGTGAAAACGGAACAGACGAGACTCACTGTGGTTAGTGGCGAGCCTGAACCACAGCCTGTACAGCTGTAGCCTAGAAAGCATCCGATCTGACTTTCACCATCATTCTCACATACTGTGCTTCCCTTTTTACAGATAAGTTCTGCTCACCAACACAGTTTGAGTGCGGGAATCACCACTGTATCTCCAGCTCCTGGGTGTGTGACGGCACCGATGACTGTGGAGACGGCACCGATGAGGGCAGCCGATGCAGTGAGTAGTAGTAGCTGTGGGCATGAGTGTGTTTGGGGCAGAAGCTGGGGGTCAGGATCTGTTCCAGAGGCGAATTCTTAAAGTGTAAATTGCTATTTAGATGGATGGATGGATGGATGGATGGATGGATGTACACATACATACATACTTTATTTATCCCAGATGGGAATTATAATTAGTGTTTTATATTATATTATAATATATTTTATAATTTTTTATATAATTATTCAAATTAAATATATTATCTGTTGTAATCAATATAATTTATTGTAATTAATGTTATTAATTTCAATAATATTGGCAATATTACCAGTTTCTAACATTATAATCGTACCTTGGAAACAGCAATCAGAACATTTAGAATATATGTAGTAAGTAGAATATGAAATAAATAAACCCACGCCGGCAATCTGCCAACTAAAAAAAGGTGCGAAATACCATGCGGTTTTTAAACGCATGTCGGAGGGAAAGGCAGCTATGTGGGTCGATTCTTGCGAAACAGCTTTAGTTAACAGGAAAGAAAAATTCTTACAATTTGTTTACTCGCTTTGTTTTAGCTTTGCTTGGTTTTGTTGGTGCAAAATTTTAATTTGTCCGAGAGGAATTTGGATGCTGAGGTTTCAGTGTACTCGCATACCACAGCAGTGTTTTTGCAAGGGTCTCACGATACGATACATATCACAATACATGGGTCACGATACAATATGTCACGATATACTGTATACAAATTGCAACACTTTAATGTAAAACAAAGCTAAAATTACAACAAATACATAGAAGATGCCTTTATTTTCTTCTGTCATGTTTGCTTTTGAGACAATGGCCGTATGTTGAGCAGAGGAGAAAGTGACTTGAGACACACTGATGGTTTTAATTGAATATTACATTAACCCAAATAATTCAATCTAAAACGTTTAAAACGATATAGAATATATACTGATTGCTATTTGGTAAATAATTATGAAGTTTTTTTGTAACAAAGGGCATTTAACCTGCAATTTTCTGTCTCAATAACTTAAACGAGTGATTAATCATCTCCTTGGCTGCTTTAGACTCCTTGCATGACTCATGATTTGCAAAACTTTTGTCTGCTTATCCGAGAGACTGGATGACTTTCCGCTTGACATCTTACACAATGTGGTTCCAGGTTCAAAGACATGCAGTCCCGAAGCCTTTCAATGCCCTGGCTCTCACTGCGTGCCCCAGCGCTGGAAGTGTGATGGGGACAACGACTGTCCAGATGGTGCTGATGAGGGTGTGCAGGCTGGCTGCAGTAAGTGTCCGTTCTCATGTCCTTTCTACCATTGACCACTTTTTTTTGTCCTCTTTTCAATGTATTCTTTACGGTTCCTTTTTGCAGCAAACAATAAGACCTGCGACGACACGGAGTTCCAGTGCCAGAATAAGCAGTGCATCCCCAAGCATTTCGTCTGCGATCACGATTTGGACTGCCGTGACGGCTCTGACGAGTCTCCCGAATGCGGTCTGTATAATGATGTACTCGAAGAAAAAAAGTTTAGACATTGTTGATGTCTAAATAATAATGTTGTGTGATGTCACCTGACTTTTTTTTGGCACAGAGTACCCAACGTGTGGTCCCAATGATTTCCGCTGTGAAAACGGGCAGTGCCTTAAGCAGAAGAGCTGGGAGTGTGACGGCGAATTTGACTGTCGTGACCACTCGGACGAAGCGCCCAAGAACCTCCACTGTACCGAGCCAGGTATCAGCAACAACCACCAAGATTTACACTATATAAACAAAACTATTGGGACACCTGACCATCACATCTGTATGTGTATTTTGAACATCCTATTCCTATAATAACCTCTAATGGCTTTCTACTAGATTTCGAAACATGCTGTTGGGATTTGGTCACAAGCGTATGAATGGGATCAGACGCGGATGTTGAGGAGGTCTGGGGTGCAGTCAGATCATCCCAAAGGTGTTCACTGGGGTTGAGTCAGAGTCAGGGCTCCGTGCAGGTCATAACACTTCAACTAGATAGAACAGAACATGTTTTACATAAATAAGTTTATTTATTTATTTTTATCTAATTAACCAGCTAAAGGTGAGGGGTCTTGCTCAGGGGCCTGGGATCGGCAGCTCAAAGGGCTAAAAATTAAACCCATGATCATCCGATTAGCAGTCCAACACCTTACCCACTAAGCTACCACTTTGACACCATATGTCTCAATATACTCTCATATCTGTGTTTGTTGAATGGAAATGGAACGCACAGGCTTCCCCTTACAGCTATACATAAAGCCATAAAAACACTCGGCCATAAACTCTCTGGCTCGGAGCCAGCTGTGCAATTCAGCGCATGAGCTTGATGAAGGGATTGATGGCGGCCAGTTTTTCGCCTCATTAACATCGCCCCCGCCTGGAGAGATGGACCGCTTTGTCGAGCTCCTTGGGATTGATGGCTCTGTCCTTCCTTTTCACTCGCTGTTTTAGGTAGAGAGAAATGAGGATGTGATGGTAGAGAAGTGTCTCCACACCAAGAACGGGATTTTAAATAAAATAAAATAAAAATAAAAAGATTGGTGCTCTGATAGCATTTTATCAGTATTTATGCATAACTAAATTGTATTTATATTTAAATTTTCCTCATTCTTTTTGCTAAAATTGATGGATACATTCCATTACAACCCAGTCTAGAATGATTCGGTATTTTTTTTTTTTTTTTTCAACGATTCAGAAACCGAATCAGTATCGAAGTCAGTTCTTTTGTGCTGCTGGCCAGCCTTACAAAGCAGGCATGTTTTCTCATTGCCTAAAAAATGATTAAACGTTTGTGTGTCTCAAAATTTGTCAGCTGCCTGTACGCCGTACCTGACCTTTACTTCTTGACTCAATGATTCATCTGATTTATTTAACAACGATTCGCTCCTCCATCGTTTACTAGATAAAAAACAGATTATCTGGGAAGTAGATTCTTCCAACCGTCTGTTTTATGCAGTCGTAGTCAATAGACTGGATGTGAAAAATAATGATATTTTTTAAAAAATAGCGGATTAAAAAAAAACTAAATGAATCAGTAAAGAAATCGAAACGAGTCATTTAACTGAAATGAAACCAAATGACTTAAATGGAGGCACTCAAATGCCATGTATATTTAGCATAAATTAAAAGTTGTCTTATTCTAAATACTTTTATAATGATAGTTAAGTGACGTGGGTCAGAAAACTGGTAAAAAAAAAAAAAGTCCTAAAAGTTCCTACTTGAATAGTTGTTGCAGCATTGTTTCATCTAGAAATTTCGGACTCGTCGATTCTTGTTTTGAAGCAGTGACGTGTAATTCCGGGATGTTTTTGTGTGCTTCCGCAGAGAAGCGCTGTAACGACTCGGCATACCTGTGCAACAACGGGAAGTGTGTGAGCGAGGACTCGCTGTGCGACTCGAAGGACGACTGCGGCGACGGCTCCGACGAGCACAACTGCTTCGTCAACGAGTGTCTTAACAACAAGCTCAGCGGCTGCACACAGCACTGCGAGGACCTAAAGATTGGATACAAGGTGTGTGTGTTTTCCCTCCGGTTTGTTGGAAATGTTGTGGTTCCAATTGTGGAGGTGTAGGTGTTGGCCTACCAACCTGAAGATTGTGGGTTCGATTCCCAGCTCCACCAACCTGCCCCTGTTGGGCCACTGAGCAAGGCCCTTAACCTTGAACTATAGATTTTGCATCCATTTCTTTCCATTGATGTAAAATAGCTAACATTTCCGTGAATAAATTAGCACAGTGTGGATGTGTCGTGGTTTTGGGTGCAGAAGAACCCCAACAAATTTATTTGGTGTTTCTTTTTTTTTCCCCCAGTGCCGCTGTGATCCCGGCTTCCGTCTGAAAAACGACGGCAAGACATGCGTGGATGTGGATGAGTGCACCACCACTTACCCTTGTTCACAGCGATGTTTCAACAGCTACGGCAGCTTCCACTGCTTCTGCATAGAGGGTTACGTGGCCTATGCGAACGACTGGACAAGCTGCAAGTCCTCTTCTGGTATGAACGGAACCAACACACACACACACACACTCTTGCTTACTTGTAAAACTTGTATTGTGAACCCGAATTGGTTTGTCTGGGTGTTTCTTTCTGTAGAAGAGGAGGCTTATCTAATCTTTGCCAACCGTTACTACCTGAGGAAGCTCAATCTTGATGGCAGCAATTACACCCTCATCAAAACGGTAAGAGTCTAAATCAGGGGGGTCACAAGGGCCACATCATTGTCCAGGTCAGTCTGTAACAGAAAATCACATGCATTATTAAAAAAATGCCAAAAATTATTACTTGTTCGTTTCCTGCGTCCTAAATCAACTTTCCAACCGTTTGATCAATTTGTCATCTCTTTGAATTTTCCTGCTGGTTGGCGTGCGGTATCACCTGCTGAACGCCATAAAAAGTTATGTTGAATGTTTTGTTTGGTTAGTGGGGGAATCTAATAAATAATTATACCCCCTTGATAACTAAGGAGGGATTTTAGTTTAAATGGCAACCTTTATGATCAAATACAGATATTATAATTATATTTCCGAAAAATGTTTCTGGCATTGTTTAGTGGGCCGGTCCAAATCTGGGCGTGGCATGTATTTGGCCCCCGAAGCGTTTGATTGAATGAGAAGCGGTAGCTCAGTGAATAATGTGTTGGACTGCTATTCAGAGAATCATAGGTTTAATTCCCAGGACAACCAATCTGCTACTGCTGGGCCCCCTGAGCAGGTCTCTTGCGCTTCAACTGCCCCTGAGATTAAAATGAATGTAAGGTTCTCTGGTTTGTAAACGTAATTGTGTGTTTAACAGGATTTGAACAACGCTGTGGCTCTGGATTATCACTACGCAGAGCAGATGATCTACTGGACAGACGTGACCACGCAGGGCAGCATGATCCGCCGCATGCTTATGAACGGCAGTAACGTCGAGGTAGATTAAAGGTTCCTGAGATCCAGCAATGATTTCGTTCGATGTGTGCTTTGTGTTTATACGCCTTCCTGGACTCTCGTTGTTACAGGTGCTGCACCGGACGTCTCTGAGCAATCCGGACGGTCTGGCGGTGGACTGGGTCGGGGGCAACCTGTACTGGTGCGATAAGGGTCGAGACACCATCGAGGTGTCCAAGTTGAACGGGGCTTACAGGAGCATGCTGGTCAACAGCGGTCTGAGGGAGCCTCGGGCGGTGGCTGTGGACGTCCGCAATGGGTAAGTGTCCAGAACCCACAGACACACACACACACACACACACACACACACCACATACAAAAATATGAGTCATATAAATCATATGTATGCGTGCAGTTATCTGTACTGGTCAGACTGGGGAGATGTGCCTCACATCGGCCGTATTGGAATGGATGGAACAGACCGCAGCATCATCATCAAGGATAAGATCACATGGCCTAACGGCCTCACGCTGGACTTCATCAACGACCGCATCTACTGGGCCGACGCTCGCGAGGACTACATCGCCTTCGCCAGTCTCGATGGCACCAACCGACACATCGGTACAGATTCTTTCTTTCTTTAACACACTCTCTCCCTTTCTCTTTCTATGCTCTATGTCCTCAGTCCCTCAGTACCCACAGTTTCTAACTGTCATGTGTACATGACATAGCGGCATTGACTAAAAGTCAGGTGGTCGATGAGGCTTACTAAAACGAGCCTCCTGGTTTGCTCTAGAGTTTAAAGCGCGTGTAATAGTGTGATGTGTTGGCTGTAGGCTGTGTTAATCAGCTTGTGTTTATGTCCATGTCGCCCCGCGCAGTTCTGAATCAGGACATCCCACACATCTTCGCCATGTCTCTCTTCGAGGATTACATCTACTGGACCGACTGGGAGACCAAGTCTATCAATCGAGCTCACAAAACACTGGGGACCAACAAAACCATGCTGATCAGCACGCTGCACAGACCTATGGATATTCACATCTACCATCCATACAGACAGCCTGCAGGTGAGAGCAAACACACACACACACACACACACGCACATCCCAACACACGGTATGCAGATCTAATGTACAGGAAATCAAGAGTATGATGATAATAACTGATTAAGTACCTCAAGATTGTTTTCAAATACAGATTAAGAGAAGCGCAGAAGGATTCGTATGTTTTAGGAGTCAACTGATTATCAGTCTGGCCAATTATCGGCATCGATATTAGATATATTTATTATATGGAGCTATTTGGCTCTGATGAGCATCCATCAGTCGTTAGTGAGCATGGCTTCAGTAAAGTGTCTGCAATTTAGGTTGTCTTGGTGGTACTGGGAATTGAACCTATAAGTTTCCAATCACCAGACCCAATACCTCAAACCATTGAGATCATTCTTCCAACTGAGCAGGTGTGAGGGCCAAATTGTGTTGACCAGACTGAAGATTTTAAGCGCCAGCACCTGTTAAAGGGGCCCGTTCATTACCACTGGCTGACTGTAGCAGGAAAAGCGGGTGACCCATTACACCGCTAACTTGCTGTTTGGTGAACAGCTCAATGATGACGATTATTTATGACATATTAAAAGAGAAATGTCTTTTCTTTTTTGCCCGCAGTTAAAAATCATCCCTGTCAGGTAGATAACGGAGGCTGCAGTAACCTGTGCTTGTTGTCCCCTGGAGGAGGTTACAAGTGCGCCTGCCCCACCAACTTCTACCTGGCTGCAGATGGGAAGCAGTGCCTGTCTAACTGTACAGCGAGTCAGGTGTGTGTGCTATGTACCCGTATCTGTTGCAACAGTACGACTGTCCAGATGGGTTTTTTTTTTTTTTACTCCTTTCTTTACTGTAACTTCCAAATAGAACCGCTTAACACAGCTGTTTCATTAGCCTTTAGCCACAGCCATTATTGCCCCCCCCCCCGACATTGTCAATACCCACTAAGGGCGCTAACACCCTTGTTATTAATCACAAATTTAAATAATAGGCACTTGTATAGACCATATATCGACATTTATTTAAAAGTCCGGAAATTTAACGATCAATAATCGGTTAATTGTTACTTACAAGTAAGAAATGCATGGTGCCCCCATAATAAAATCTTTATTTCAAGGGTAAATCAGGTTTCAACAATTGTCTTGATACCTTGTGTGTTTAAACGAGAAAAATGGTGTTAAGCTGAACAGGTTTTGTTTAAATACACAAAACTATTGTAACAATAAATACGTTTATTTAACAATAACTTAATAAACATTGTTATTTAATTCAGAACGCTTCCTCACCAAACTTCGCCTTGGTCTCTTAATGTTTACTTTTAATTTCTATGCCATTAGTTAAGTCAGCAAATTAAATAAGCCTTCGTTATCAGCGCCCCCTGCTGGTAGCAAACACATAATGCTGTTAATACATAGTTCAAACATTTCCATACTGCAAAACTACCAATTATTACATAAAACCAGCAAATGGAAGCAAGATCACTAGCTTACATAGTCAATTAGTGAACGCTGATAACTTTTTAACAGGAAAATAATTTTACATTTTAATATTTAAACAAATTGTTGTTTCCCAGGATTTTTTTTGTTTTTTTCATTTGCTGGAAGAAATAAAAAAAAAATGTCTTTTTAACATGTTGCTCCGGGTTGTTAGCAGTTACATTTTATTTTATTATTAATAACTGTAGCAACGTAAATCGAATCAATCCCAGCATGCATCAGTACAATGTGCAAAAAGAAATTGTAGAAGTGCTGTTGTAATAAGATACTGGTTTGTGTGTGTGTGTGTGTGTGTGTGTGCGCGCACAGTTTGTGTGTAAGAATGATAAGTGCATCCCCTTCTGGTGGAAGTGCGACACTGAAGATGACTGTGGAGATCGCTCCGATGAACCTGCTGACTGCCGTGAGTCGACTCTTTGATATCTGTAGCATGAGAGAGACAGACAGACAGTAATGGGCGAATGCAGAGAGACAGGAAGATAGACAGATATGCACTGAGTGAGTGATGAACAGAGACTGAGTGAAAGAGAGAGAGAGACTTAACAAAGTTTTGAATTAATTTATAGGAAACTAAAGAAAATGTACTGCATTGTATCGCCAGGGATGGATAGCACACGGTTCTTGAACACCTCTGGATTAAGAATTAGAAAGAGATATAAGTGAGAAAGAGAGCGTAGGTCGAGAAAGACAGTGTGTGTGTGGGAGGGGAGGGCGGGATCGAGTTAAAAAGCGTGATCGTAAGAGTAAGGGAGGGAAAGAGAAATCGAGAGAGGAAGAGTTGGGGATTGAAAAAGAGGGAGAGAGAGAGAGAGAGATCTGAAGAGAGAGAGCAAGGGATCGAGAAAGGACGACATAATAGAACCAGCAGTACACGAGGACAGTAGAAAGAGAGTGTGAGAGATAATGACCAGGATGACAAAATGAGAGAGAGAAAAATAATAACATTTGTTGTGTCTGTAGCGGAATTTAAATGCCGTCCGGGGCAGTTCCAGTGCGGCACAGGCATCTGCACAAACCCCGCCTACATCTGTGATGGCGACAATGACTGCCAGGACAACTCGGATGAAGCTAACTGCGGTACACACACACACACACTTGCAACAAGTCGCATGAGTCGTCTTCCCGCCCCAACCCAACACACATTTAACCCTGGGTGAAAAAAACATAGGATACCATTAAGAGCATCGCAACAACTGTAGCCCCTGGCAACAATGGCCACCATCTACAGTTACTACTTCTTATAGTAAACAGAACATGGCCAACCACAAAGCTAACCTTTGCTATAGTCATCGTTGTGTTAGCATATTTGCGCTAGGAAGAGTACAAACATCCCAGAAAACAAAAAAACGTAAACCAAACTGGAAAGAGGACATAAAAGCAACACTTTTTAAAGAATACGCAAAAAAACACAATCACACTCCAAAGCCGCTATAAGCCAGTCGCTCGTTTACACATACAAGACTTGACTAGCGGTCAAACCGATACTCTCTCAGTAATCGCGTATCATTCGTCATTTTCAACGGATTATTTTAATCCTTAAAACCGGTGCCTTGGTAGATCCTCCACTTCAGTTGACATAAAATCAGCCTTTGAGTTGAAGTTGACTTGCGGGAGCTGTTTTAGTCCAATTAATTTGTTAGTTGGTAAAGTCTTTGCAGCGAAGCTTAAGGGAACCCCTCAGTAATTAAGGGGAAATACTTAACGACGGCCTTAAGTTCCTTAAATTTCCCTAAGGTGACCCTTAACTTTAAAACTAAAGGATTTCTTATCTTAAGAGCTTACGTGCAATCGGACCCTCTGATCTATAACTGATTATATTAATTAGATTAAACGCCTGTAATATTATCTGTTAGGGCTGCAACAAACCATTATTTCAGTCAATTAACCAACAATTATCAGAACGATTAATCGCTTAATCATGATGGCTTTTTAAAATATCTTTTCAATAGAACTTTTGATTAATTATTCCGCTTTTGGAGTTGTAAATGTTTCTGCTAATATAACGACTAAAAAAATGACTACATTTTTATTTTTTATTAATTACTAAATTTTACTTTAATTATTTGACAATTATTTATATAATTTTTTTTAGATATTTATCTTGTGATTTTGTGATGATCTTATTTTTTTTTACATTCAATAATAATAATAAGATTGAACTTGAGCTAGATCCATACTGACCATAGAGCTGATTTATAGCAGGAAGTCAGGTAATAATTCCACAGGGTTAAATATAATAATAAAATATAAATTAAGATGCTTTTTCAATTGTTTTTCTATGTAAAAAAAAAAAAAAAAAGATAAAGAACTAAACAGTTTATTTTGTGTGTAGATTTGTACATTTTTGTAAATTCGCGCTTCAATGTACTGCTATAAGTAAAATTTTACAGTCTTGCACCACAGCGCCACTCTGGTGAAACCGTGGTATTGCAGGCACTTACAGTATGACGTGACGACAATTTGGCAACGAAACTTTGGCAATTTTTTGTTGTCAATAATGTTGACTGATTCTTCTTTAATACCCGTGATATTAAAAATAAGACGGGGGAAAAAAATTGTTGCATGCTGCGTTTCTCACCTGGTTTAGAGAATTGAATCGCATTTATACAATTTAATTCGCAGTGCTTGATTAGGCAAACCGATAACAGCAATTATTTTATCTTGAAACGAAACTGCGTTATTGTGTTTGGTGTAGACATCCACGTGTGCCTGCCGAGCCAGTTCAAGTGCTCGCACCCGAGCCGCTGCATTCCTGGTATTTTCCGCTGTAACGGCCAAAACAACTGCGGACAAGGAGAAGATGAGAAAGATTGTCGTAAGTGTTTTTTTTTTTTTCTCCGCCATCGCTAGCCTTTCATCAGCTTGTCACTGTAATGCGTGACGTCTTTTCCTGATGCGGTTTGAGCGGTTTGCGTGCTAACTGCCCCTGTGTGTTGACGTTGTAGCTGAGGTGACCTGTGCACCCAACCAGTTCCAGTGCGTCATCACTAAGCGCTGCATTCCGCGGGTCTGGATGTGTGACCGGGACAATGATTGTGTGGACGGCTCTGATGAACCAGCCAACTGCAGTAAGTCCAGTTTTACTCATATTTACATTGCTGATATTTGACCCTTATCCAGAGCGACTTACATTTATAGGTTTTTTTATTTTTTATTATTTGGTTGAGGGTTGAGGGTCTTGCTCAGGGGCCCAAAAGTGTCAGTTTGGTGGTGTTGGGAACTGAACCCAACCCCTTTTATATTTGCAGTCCAACACCTTGTACCACTTATTATCTGATTCTCAAAATCTAAAGCGAAAGTAGTAAAATTTATTATTCAGAATTTATTTAAATAGGTATTTGATTACTAGAGTCTTGACCTGGATGGATATCAAGGTTATCAGATTGTTTTGTTTCCCTGATCTGTTTACCGCCTGTCATGTGACCACCGCTGTTCTCCTCCTGCAGCTCAGATGACGTGCGGTGTGGACGAGTTCCGCTGTAAGGATTCGGGTCGCTGCATCCCTGCACGTTGGAAGTGTGATGGTGAGGATGACTGTGGCGACGGCTCGGATGAGCCCAAGGCAGAGTGCGGTATGTCTTTCTCCCTCCTTCTCTTTCTCTTTCTCTCTCGCCGTCCGCTCTGCTCTTAGATATGTAAAGCTTCCTTAAAATTTTTTTTTTTGTGTGTTTGTCTTTTGCGGCAGACGAGAGAACGTGTGAGCCTTATCAGTTCCGCTGCAAGAACAACCGCTGCGTCCCGGGCCGCTGGCAATGCGACTACGACAACGACTGCGGCGACAACTCCGACGAGGAGAAGTGCGGTAGGTGGTCTGGTATGGAATTACGGGAAATGACACCTAACACACACAGCCCTGATATTTGTAATAGCGTGGGTTCTGTCTGTTAGAGCACCACAGAGTTTGTGTGTGTGTGTATGTTTAAATGCAAGCATGGTGTATAAAAGTGTTAAATTTAAGTGTGTTTATGTGTATGTGCATGCATCATGACATCACCCACACTGCTCATGAATGCCAGTCACTTCACCTTTTCTGTTTGTTCTTCATTTCACACTGACATGGTGGCTTGACTCAGAGGTAGGTCTCTGTTCCTCCATTCCCTCTCTCCATCCCAACTCCAGTCTTCTTCTCTTCCTCCTCTTCACATCCATTTTCCCTTGCATTCAGTGTTTAATAACAGAAATTTCAGCATCTGTCCCTCTAGTGGTCAAATAATCCAGTGCTAGTTTCCCTTTTCCAATAAACAAAAATCTGTGTCTCTTCTATTGCATTTTTTTGGTTCAATAATTGATTCTGTTTCCTCAGTGCAAAATGTGGTAAATTGTGATCATTGGATGGCTTTGAACTCCCAGTTCATTTATTTTTGCCTTCTCATAAAAAAAAAATTGGCATCAATTTGTGTTACAGCTCTTTTTTCCCCTTCTCTTCCACCCTTTCCGCTGTGTTGAACCCCTGTTCCGAACCCCATTTAACGTTACTTTAATTTGCTCTAATATTTGGGCGTCTGGGAAAATCCACTGTGGATCACATTTGTGGTTTTCGGATAGCAAAATTGTCAGAAACATAAATAATTTACTTTATTATGTTTCTGGGCCAGTGCTCAGCTCCTGTTTACCATCTGGCCCCCAAACCTTGCTGGTCTCGAGCGACAGAAACCTATGCTGTCACTAGGCGGCGCTTCCACCACAGTCCACAGTGTCGAAGTCACACAAGAGACCGACGTTTTCCTGAATATCCGGTCATTAAGGAAAACCAAAAATGATCTTAAAATTAGCGTATACAAGAATATTGCGAAGGACACGGCAACCGCAGGGTTTAACTATTCCTATTAACCACCCAAGAATTCAACCTGTTAAAATTAGATTTTTAGCAGCAACTACCGCAAAAGATACCAAGCAATTTGGGTCGCATGTTGGTGACCAGCAGGTTCTGTTCTATGACAGTTGCAAATGCAGCCAATTCTGAATAACTTCCTTGGCCAAGCTTTGAGTCCAGTGTAAATGTGGTATGAGATGCCTCCTGCACGCTTATCATCGCCATCGTCGTCATGCTGAAAACAGATAAGGAATAGTTTTAGGAATAAAGAGAGATTATTTGATAAGTTCCAAAATCTTGATTCTTATATATGGCACTTGTAGAGAGAAACATATTCAGGTAAAGTAAAAAAAAATCTTCAAATCTAAACTTTTTCCAAGGGTTTTCCCAGGTTGCCAAATATGTATTTATTTAAAACTTTAATGCAGTCGGATTTGGTGGATGTTCCGCCGGTTTAAATGAATGACTTTGTGTTCCTGTCTGGTTTCCCTGCAGTGCCGCGTCAGTGCTCAGAAAGCGAGTTCGCCTGCACCAATGGCCGCTGTATCGCCGGGCGCTGGAAATGTGACGGGGACCATGACTGTGCCGACGGCTCTGATGAGGTTTGTGTTGTTTCTGCTTTAGTGTTCTCCGTCTCTAAAGCTTCAGATATAAAACCATTGTGTAGTTTAAATGGCAGATGTTTTGCTTTATCTACAATGAACTGGCTTAGTTTCTTAGCTGTAGGTCTTTATTTGCGTTTATTAAAGAACAAAAAAATAGCTCCGCCTCCTTTTTTTTTTTTTTTTTTGGAAAGGTGGAGAACATCAATAAAAAAAAAACTGGAAGCTTGTCAGAGTGTTTGATATTACAAGCAGTGTGTAATTAATAGGTGTGTGTCTGTGTGTTTTGCAGCATGGCTGTGCTCTGAAGTGTGATGCGGACCAGTTCCAATGTAAAAATGGCCACTGCATTCCGCTGCGCTGGCGCTGCGACGCAGACGCTGACTGCATTGATGGCAGTGACGAAGAGAGGTGTCATGAGACAGGTACGTGTGTCTATGTGCTAGTTGTCATAGATTCAGCTCTTCTTTTGTAGGAATAAGGCGTGAAACAACAAAAATAATCAACAGCAGCGATGATGTCATGCAGAATCCTAACTTATTTTCCAGTATCGATTTATTTCTCTTTTTTTTTTTCTTTTTCCTCACATGCTTTTTTCTTCCCACACCCCCCGTCAGTGGAACGTCTTTGCCCCAATGATGAGTTCCAGTGTAACAATACTCTGTGCAAGCCGCTGGCCTGGAAGTGTGACGGCGAAGACGACTGTGGTGATAACTCCGACGAAAACCCAGAAGAGTGTCGTAAGTCTGAACAGCAGTTCAAAACAAAGAGGGAAAATCAACGTTAAAGAAAAATAGTAACTGTTACCCTTCCGGCTGTAGGGAAGTTCCTGTGTCCGCCTACCAGAAACTTCCGCTGCTTGAACGATCGTGTGTGTCTGTGGAACGGAAAACGCTGCGACGGCATTAACCACTGTGGAGACAACTTAGACGAGTTAAACTGCGGTAAGGACGGAAAAATCCGGATCAGGATTTATTCAGTAGGATCTATCTTTTAGACAGGATTTATCTTTTTTGAGGTTCTTCAGGTTCTTTGTACACATCATTGTTCCTTTCTTTAATGGAGGGCGGGTCGGTTTATAACAGGAAATCACATGTTCTGGAGTGACTCCCTGATTAAATGATGAGAAATGAGTCAAACAGACATTTTTTTATAAAAAAAAAAAATAATAATAATAATTTGTCCGCTTTTAAATTAAATTTCCAAAAAAAAAAACAGTTTTTCTTCCCAACCGTTTGATTAATTTGTTGTCTGAGTTTTTTTGTTGGTTGTCGTGCGGTATTACCTGCTCATCACCATGGGGTGTTATGTTAAATAAATTGTTCCGTTGGTGGATGAATCTAAACAATAATTCATAAATAAGGAGGGATTTTTGTTTTAAAGACAACCATTGGAATAAATACCCATATAATAGAATAATATATTTAAGATTACTTTTTCCAAACGTGTGTTTGTTATAATGAATCTCCCGGGATGCTCGGCTCACCTCCCACAAAACACAATCACCAGAATTCTAACTTACATCCCCGCATCCATCATGTTCGTCATAAAGTTTTGTTTAGCCTAACCTAGCATTACCAAGCGCTTATTTTTCCGTCTTTTTATTTCTGTGTACCGACGTTTGCCTCTTTATTCACCCTGCTTGATTCTTCTTCTGCTGCACTGACCCTGGGTCTGTTGTATTGGTTTTAAAAGATAAATCGCTTTCCCAGTAAGGATACATATGGATTCCAACCTGGTAGCCTTTGACGTTGTCCGAAACACAATTATGTACCAAATTTAAGTACGTACATACTTTCCGAATGTAAAAAAAAAAAAAAAAAAAAAAAAAAAGAGTAAGTATGTTCTATATAGTATGGTTACAGGTAGTATGACTGTGTACATTGAGGCAGGAGTAGATCATCTGGAAAATTTCTATACTAACGATACGACAAACAAACTAATCTCTTCGCTTACTCAGTTGCACATACTGTACACTATGGAAGTATGAGATTTTGGACGGCGCATCTGAGTCTGCGTCACTCTGGCATTATTCAAAGGGGCGGTCCATATGTGGGGGTTCATAGTTTAGGGGACCCCTGTGTAAGAGGAAAACAATCTAACACCGAAAGGCTTGCGTGTGTGAAGGATGTGTTTAGGTGCAGTAAAACTGGATCTGACTCTGTATTTAAGCAGATCAGACGGTGGGCAAGTGCGGCAAGGATAAGTTCCAGTGCAGCAACGGCAAGTGCATCAGCTCCACCCTGCGCTGCAACTACTTCAACGACTGTGACGACTACGGCTCTGACGAGATCGGCTGCAAGACAGGTGAGATATGTCTTAAATTAACACACATTTATACTGTACATTAATAGCTTGCAATCTCTAGTAACCTTTAAATAAGGTTTTTTTTTCGGTTTATCTTTGTATTAGAAAGATTTTTCTTAAACATCTAATGTGTGTTGTGTGTGTGTGTGTTATAACAGAAATCATGCTAAACGACTGTAAGAGTAACAGGTCTCTGTGTGGAGAGACAGAAGAGGTCCACTGTACTACGAACGGCACCGACTCTTTCTGCTCCTGCAAACCCGGCTACGAGAGCAACGGCTTCGGCAACTGCCAAGGTGCCCACCCTACCTCTATACACCCACTGTAGCTTTTCTGTAGCCCAACATCTGGATTGTTGCTGTTGTGTTTACCACACGTTCCCTTTTTTTTTTTTAGATAAAAACGAGTGCAGACAGTTTGGAGTGTGCTCGCAGATCTGCAACAACAGCAAGGGATCGTACAAGTGCGGCTGCCACAAGAACTTTATTAAGATCAACGACACGTGCAAGGCTGACGGTAAGGGCTTTAGCAGAGCTGCGGGAGTAACTTTTACCTTGGGGACCTTCAGCGTTCATGATTAAAGGTTTTAATGACGGCTACTAATTATAAAAGCATGATGGCTGAGTGTTTATAGTCAATACCATATCTAAGTATTACGGCCCCCAGAAATCTGTTTTATTAAGAGTAACAGTGTGAAATGGATTTGGTAGAGGACTCAAACTCGTATTCTTTTATAGCGCCCAAAGTTACTGATACCGAGAGTTAGTTTGAAGGCAATTGCCATGCCCCAATGTTTTGGAACCCCTTAAAAAAGCTGTTATTGTGGAAACCCGGGCAATTTGAATTAAATGTAAATGCAGATAAACTGTTTCAGCCACCCGAAAATTTTGCCAATATATTTACTTTTACAGTATTTGGCAGACGTCCTTATCCAGAGTGACTTACATTTATCTCATTTATACAGCTGAGCAATCGGGGGTTAAGGGACTTGCTCAGGGGCCCAGCGGTGGTGGCTTGGTGGAGCTGTGAATCGAACCCACAATCTTCGGGTTGATAGTCCAACACCTTAACCTCGAGCCACCGCTTCCCCAATATCAGTTTCCAACATTATCGTTGTGTTTGCTAATAAAACAAGGACACCATTTACATTTACTTTACTGAAAAAAAATTTGTGAATCTGCTTCTGTTGGGTTTGTTTGTATCCCGAAAAAAAGCTTCATTTGCCAATGCAAATGTCAATTCTTAAGACAGAAATTTGTAATGAAAGGCATTTCTATGCCGAGGTTCCGCTGTCCAGGAGATAAATCTGTTCTCATTTTTCTGTCAGGTTCAAATATCAATAGGCAGGTGCTCTACATCGCCGACGATAACGAAATCCGTAGTCTGGACCCCGGCATGCCCAACTGGGTGTACGAGCAGACCTTCCAAGGCGACGCTAATGTGCGTATCGACGCCATGGACCTGCACGTCAAGACCAACCGTATCTTCTGGACCAACTGGCACACCAGCGGCATCTCTTCCTTCCAGCTGCCCTCCACATCCTCGTCTTCCTCATCCGGCACCTCATCCAACTCCCACCGCAACACACGGCAGAGCGAGGGGACCGTCACCAACCTCGCGGTACACAAACAAAAAATTCTAAAAACAAAAACTGCAGAGTTCGTGCTAATTAGTTTATTCCCTTTTTTTCTTAAAGCTAATAACAGCTGACTAGTTCTATAACCTCAGCTTGTCATGTCTCTAAGAACCTAAAAAGACTGTTATCCTAGAAATCCTTTCATGTTACAGAGCAACAACTGGTTAAAACTAGAGAATCCTTTTAAATACTTCCTCCAGTTTTTGTTATACACCCTTTAATCGTCTTTCTGACGCAGATCCCAGGTCTAAAGACGCCCCGAGGCATTGCTGTGGACTGGGTGGCCGGGAACCTGTACTGGACAGACTCGGGCCGGGACGTCATTGAGGTGGCCCAGATCACCGGCCAGAACAGGAAGACTTTGATCTCAGGCATGATCGATGAGCCCTATGCGATAGTTGTGGATCCACCAAGAGGGTGAGATGACATTTAGTAAAACGATGATGTAATGCTACAACATACAGCGACATTGTAGACTACTGTGTGATTCAGACTTGGTCACAACAATTTGATGAATATAGTTTAAAAACTGTACTGTAATATATCATTTTCATAAAGTTTATAATGTTCGTTTAGCTCATTAACTGATGGTTTTGTTTCAATCAGGAACTGTAAAGTTCATAGTATTAAAGTTTTTTCCTATTGAGACATTGAAAAATGCCATTTCGACATTTTGCACTACGAATAACGAGCCTAATGTTTTAATTGGTAACTCAGAACCATGTACTGGGCTGACTGGGGAAATCACCCCAAAATCGAGACGGCAGCCATGGACGGCACTCTGAGGCAGACGCTGGTGCACGAGAACCTGCAGTGGCCCACAGGTGAGTCTGTTTTTTTTTTAATGATGCTAAAAATTCAGTTCTGCCTCACAGAAATAAATGATCTTTTTAAGTCAATTAAAATAGAAAGAAATGATTAAGAATTGCTATAAGATTTCTTAATTTTCCTTTTTTCTGTATTTATGATTAAATAAATAGTCATGATGAGCATAAGAGACCTTATTAAAAAAAAAAAAAAAAAAAAAAAAAAAAAAAAAAAAAACAAAAAAATCCAAAAAAAAAAAATTATAACTGTCGTCCGTATAAACAACAAGGAGAAATAGAAATGTATAGAAAAAAAAAAAAATAAAAAAAAAAAAAAAAAAAAAAAAAAAAAAAAAAAAAGGTAGAAATGTTACTGATCCTGAATGTATAAACTGTAGTCGTATATTTGTTCAATATGTGTGTGTGTTCCGTGCGCAGGCCTGGCAGTGGACTACTTAAACGAGCGCCTCTACTGGGCCGATGCCAAACTGTCTGTAATCGGCAGCGTGCGTCTGGACGGCACAGACCCTGTAGTGGCCGTATCCAACATCAAAAACAGTTCAGTAGCAAACAGTCACGAATATTATCAGAGGTGGTGGAAATGGCTTTATTTAATGAGGGGTGTGTGTGTGTGTGTGTGTGTTATAGATCTGCTCCACCCGTTCAGCATTGATATCTTTGAGGACTACATATATGGCGTGACGTACGTCAACAACTTCGTGTTCCGCGTCAACAAATTCGGCAAAGGCACAACGGAGAACCTGACAACGGGCATCAATCACGCCACTGACATAGTGCTTTACCACCGCTATAAACAGCCCGAGAGTGAGTGGGAGTGTGTGTGAGTCAGAGAGTGAGGGAGTGCGTATGTGTGTGAGAGACAGAGAGTGGGGAGTGCGTGTGTCTCTGTGTGTTAGAGAATTAGAGAGAGATTGTGTGCGAGTGAGTGAATGAATGAGAGAGTGAGAGAGTGTGTATGTGTGTGAGAGACAGAGAGTGGGGAGTGCGTTTGTCTCTGTGTGTGTTCTAGAGATTTATAAAATGTGTGTGTGGGGGGGAGAAAGTGTGTGAAAGACAGTGTGTGTGTGTGTGCTTTACCACCGCTATAAACAGCCTGAGTGGGAGTGCGTGTGAGACAGAGAGTGAGGGAGTGCGTGTGAGTCAGAGAGTGAGGGAGTGCATGTGTCTGTGTGTGAGAGAGGGAATTGGAGAAAGAGTGTGAGTGAGTAAGTAAGAGAGGAGTGTGTGTGTGTGAGAGAGACAGAATGAGAGAAACGAGTGTGTGTGTTTAAGAGAATTATAGAATGAGTGTGGGGGGGGGGAGTGTGTGAAAGACAGTGAGTGAGGTAGTGTATGTGACTGTGTGTGTGTGAGAAAGAAAGCATTAGAGTGTGTGTGTGCGCGCGGGGAAAAGTGAGAGACAAAAAATTTCGAAAATGCTTGTGTTCAAGTGTGAGAGAGAGTAGATAAGTGTGTGTTGGGGAGAGAGAGAGAGTGAAATAGTGTGTGTGTGCATGGGAATTGCGAGTGTTTATAGGAATTTAGGAGAAAATGCGAGTGTTTGTAAGAATGTGGGAAATAGTGTGTGAGTGGTGTATAGAGCAAGTGTGTGTGTGTGTGAGAGAGCATGCACACACGATTGTGAGTGTAAAAATGTGGGGAAAAAGGGAGTGTGAGTGTTATAATAACATTTATACGTGCATTTCAGTGGCGAATCCATGCGACAGGAAGAAGTGTGAATGGCTGTGTTTGCTCAGCCCCAGTGGTCCGGTGTGTACCTGCCCTAACGACCGTGTGGCTGATAACGGCACGTGTGTGGAGGTTCCTCCTGCCACTCCGCCTCCTGTCTGTAAGTGCAGCCTCTACTTTACTAACGCTGTGCGCTACAAACGCTTCTCCAGCTGCAAACATCTGTTCCGTTTATTAGGGGTTTTTTTTTCTTTTTTAATTACTTCAGTTTTTTTTCTCCTCTTTTTTTTTTTTTTTAGCCCCTACATGTAACGTTCAATGTCTGAATGGGGGCAGTTGTTTCCTGAACGCTCGCAGTCAGCCCAAGTGCCGCTGCCCGACCAGCTACAGCGGCGAGAGGTGCGAGATAGACCAGTGCAGAGACTACTGCAAGAACGGAGGAACCTGTTCTCCATCACGCACAGGTACTCACACACACACACACACACACCTGTAGCTGTGCTCATGTCCCTTTTGTTTCTATTAAACGTTCCAGTTTTATTTCTTTGTCTGCTAAACTGCAACTGTATCAATTTTTTTCTAGGAGCACCCACGTGCCGCTGCCCAACAGGCTTTACAGGACCTAACTGTAACCAGAACACGTGCAAAGACTACTGCCAGAACGGAGGCAGCTGCACTGTGAGCCTCGGAAACCAGCCCATGTGTCAGTGCCCTGACGGCTTTCAGGGAGATCAGTGCCAGTACAGTGAGTATCGATGGCAAACCCAGTAAAACAGACCTACTGTCTCTCGTCCCTGCTCCTCATTAATGTTTCCCCTACAGGCCACTGTGAGGGCTTCTGTTCCAACGGTGGAACCTGCCTTCAGACAGCAAATGGAACCAAGCAGTGCCGCTGCCCGTTGAAGTTTCTCGGCCCCACCTGCAGCTTGGACAAGTGCATGTACTGCGGCAAGGGCAAATGTGTCCCACATCCCACTGACGGAGTGGCATGCAGGTACTTATAGCATGTCCAGGCACCTTACAATATAACATATATATCTGTAATAGGGGAAGATGTAGCACAGTAGTTATGGTGTGATAGATACATGGATAAGTTTATGGTAAATGTTACAAATGTAATCGAGTTGGGAATTTGTGTTGTGTGTGTGTTAATGCTATGTGTGTGTGTGTGTAGCTGTGCTAATGACCGGATACAGCCCAGCTGCTACAGCTGCAAAGACTTCTGCATTACTGGCCAGTGTCTGTTAGACCAGCGCACCATGCGCCCATATTGCAAGTAAGAACAGCACACACACACACACACACACACACACAAACACACTTTTTACAGTTTGGTGGCCTAGATCTGTCCTGTGCTTTCCATCTGTGCAATTTTCAACCTCCTGTCGCCCTGTGATGCACTGGACTGACTTTGTTCTCCTGTCATTCTTGGACACTCTCTTTTTCTCTCTAGACACACACACACACACTCTCCCTCTTTCTCTCTTCCTTTCTCTCATATGTCCTTTCGTCCTCTTCTCTCATCCTCGCAGCCACTGCTTTTCCACTGATTGGACAATGGATCATTTTTCCACTTGTCTGAAATCCCAGTCCCATCTGCCACTCATCCACTTCCTCCATTTGCTGAGCTATAAAGTTCGCTCCACTTGTCTCATACATGTCTTTTTGTCCTTGACAATCGGTTATTTAATTCTGTTGGTGTCAGTCAGGACCTTTTGTCTCGACAACCAGTTCTCTTGTAACGCAGCATTGTTCAGAAAGTTTCATATTGCAGTAACTTACACAGCTGCATTTCCTTTGCACATAAGCATTTACACTTATTAAGCATCATAATGCTGCTTACAGCGTCCACACACCTTGGTAAGATTTATATACAGTACCGTACCTTTGTGTTTACGCTACTCCGCCATCATCTCCATCTTCTTAGACATATTCACACACCCCTCGACCTGCTTTCTGGAAAACTCAGAAGTGAAGTAAATATAGGTTTTATTTACTCCCTATGATCCGTTTTGAAGTAGCCTGTGGTAGCTTATAAGAGTACTGTGTGCAAGGTTAGAGAGTGTGTGTACTGTTACTTTGAAACACAAAATGGTACTAATATAGCAAAATAACATCATCACTAACCAAAACGGGTGTGAGACTGGGCCGTACCGACACATACCACTAGGGTGACTGTAAATGCGTTTTTATATAATATTGTGTGTGTTTGTGCTTGCAGGTGTCCTTCAGGTTGGATTGGGTATCGCTGTGAGGACGCTGCCTCTTCTGCAGGCTCGGTAGACTCCTCCAGCAGTAAGTGTGTGTGTGTGTGTGTTACTGATGTGGGTGGATCCCTGAAGCAGTCTCTGAAGTGTTCTATCTGTACACAGACGCCATCTCTGTGATCATCCCTGTACTGTTGCTGCTCTTACTGGCTCTGCTGGTGGTTGTCGCCATCTTGTGGTATAAGAAGAGAATGCGTGGGTGAGTAAAAGCTCTGGTCCTGAAAACACAGATACTCAATCACTCGCTCACTCATTAATTCAACCGTTTCCCCATCCTGTCACTCTAAGTACAGTGTGCAAAACGAGGGAGAGGTACTCATTCACCCATTAATCCAGTTGCTCGCTCACCTATTTACTTAGTTTGCTTACTCTTTTCTGGAAGTTACTCATTCACACTGCTCAATCACTCGCTTACTACCTCTTACGCTTGCTTACTCTCCCACGCGCTTTTTTTTACTTGCTCACTCAAACTACACCTGCTTCTCTCGCTTACTCGCTCACTCTACTTGCTTACTCATGCTTATGCTGACTTGGCTTACTCATTAATTCTCACTTATTCATTCTCTCACTTACTCACTGATTGAATTAACACTCTCACACACCTGCTCATCCACTGTACACTGCTCAGTCATGCAGTACAGTCACTGTGCTCATCTACCCACTGGACTGTTCTCACTCTGCACTAATTTATTTTCTCTCCTCACTCACTCATTCACTCAATACTCAGCTGTTCTTACTCACGCATTCACTTTCTTTACTCACTCACTCACTTGCTCACATTAATTATTACTCAGTTTTTCCTCACCCATTCACTCACTCACCCCTTACCCATTCGCTTATTAATTCTCTCTCTCATTCACTTACTTGCTTACTCACTATTATTACTTATTATTCAGTTGTTTTATAATCACTCCCTCACTCCCTCACTTTTATTTACTAGGCCAGTCACTTAGTTGATCATTACTCAGTTGTTTTTCCACTTACTAATTCACTCACTCACTCAGTCTACTACTTACTCACTCATTCACTAACTCAGTCACTTACTGTACTCAGGTCAGTTATTCACAGTAGTTACTTGTTTATTCACTCACTCACTTACTCACTTACTTACTAGGTCACACTCATTTACTTGATCGTTACTTTTCACTAAGTTGTTCCCACACATTTACTCACTCATTCACTCACGCAATCATTATTTATTACTCTTACTTACTTAACAGTCCTCAGGTCAGTCACTCACAATATTTACTGGTTTACTCACTCACTCCCTCTACACATTCACTTACCTGGGTCTTCGTTTAACCTTCACTTATCTCTACTTCCTGTTTACCCCTTTATGTCTGTCTTGTTACCCTATACCTTTCTATCTGTCTGTCTGTCTGTAATCTTACAGAAAGGTGTTAGACACCTATATGTTCTACACTTTCTCAATCTGATGGCCGTGTGTTTGTCATCAGTCTGTACGCGCTCTTGTGAAAAACGGATTTCTTGATGGTTCTTTGGGAGTTTGAGCAGTCGGGTGCTTAAGAGCTTTGTTAAATACAAAGTTAAAATAGGATTTGATCTCAATTTTTGCCTTTTTTACGATTCTTCGTCTGTCTTTTGTTGAGTCTGTTGGTCAGACTGTCTCTGTTTTCCTGTCTGTCAGTCTTCAGGTCTCTCTGTTCGTCTATTGATCTATTTATAGATTCTTATCTATTTATGCCTATATTATATCTGCTTGCCTCTCTTTTTATTTTTTTTTTTCTTCTTTTTTTTTCTTTCTCTCGCACTTCCTTTCGTGTGTGGGGGGTAACTGTGTGTCTCTGTCTCCCAGGTCTTTGAGGCGGGCCAAGCCCAGCTCCAGATGTTTGCGGTAACTCTAACTCTTTAACAGCAGGCCTCCATCCTCAATGTGTCCCATCAGTTCATCCTACCATTTTCTCTCCTTCACAGTGTTCCCAGACCATCCGTGTGCTTCTTCTCCTTTTCCATATCTCTGTCTCTCTCTCTGTCTCTCTCTCTCTCTCTCTCTCTCTCTGTGTTTTTTGTGCCATGGTGTTCCTGTGCTTCTGCACTGACGGCGTGTAAGAAGTGTCAGTCAGCTGAGTTTACTGACTGCTGAATTCCATGGACTGGCTGGATGCAGCATTGAGCTGTGTGTGTGTGTGTGTGTGTGTGTCGGTGCGAGTGTGTAACAGTGTCGTGCTTGTGCGCTGTAGTTGATCTGTAGTGGCTCTTGTCCTGTGGATATCCAGCTTTCTGAGCGTGGACACACCCTCTGGCAGTGTGCATCTGAAAGCTATTGGATTCTCTTTCAAAGTGTGTGTTTGTGTGTGTGTGTGTCTGTGCGCGCAGTTGTGTAGTAGATTTTCATGATTAGTTTGGGTCCAGACCTCCTCAACATTGTGGAATGTGTGTATTTATAGACTGTTTTATTGACATGTTCCTTTTTGGAATATAATCTGACTGTGTGTGTGTGTGTGTGTGTGTGTGTGTGTGCACAGTGCTAAGGGCTTCCAGCACCAGAGGATGACCAATGGAGCAATGAATGTAGAAATCGGGAACCCCGCATACAAGATATACGAGGGAGAACCCGACGACGACGCCGGAGAGCTGCTAGACTCGGACTTCACTCTGGATCCGGACAAGGTGATCATCTCAACCTGCCACAAACAGATTCTCTTCATAAACGCATATTTATATATACGCATATACATTTTTTTTTATAAATTCTTTGCTCTTAAAAACTTGTGAGGTCATGTGACTCCGGCAGGTCCAGTCAGTGGAGCTCTAGCGACATAGCAGGGAACTCAAATATCGAGTCAACTGAACAAAGAACAATAGGTTGTTGTTCGATTTTATCGTAATCGAGACTAAAGTTTAGGTTAATCAAGATTTTGCCCTGGGGGGTATTTTTTCATTCAACACTACAGTAAACTGGTTGTAAAATTAAGGGTTTTGAGTTCCTTGAACTTTGAAATAAATGGAAAAATAATGTATATTTGAAAAATAAAACAGATAAAGAGTTTAAAAGAGGGAGAAAAAGAGAGGGACTGAGAGAAAAGGATGAGAAAAGAACTCGGACAGGGTTTTACTTAAGGAGAAAAGGTGAGGGCGCGGGATCACCAGCAGATCTAAAAGAGATCACAGTTTGACCGCAAAACAAAAATACTAATTAAAGGAAGTTTGTAAAAGTAAGAAATGCTTCTTTTGTTTATTATTGATGTTTGGAGCGGCCATGTTGATTTGATGTCACACAGCATGGAGGACACCACCTGAAAAAATTCTGAGATGATACACCCTTAGTGTCCCTGAGGGGCGGAGCTTGTGGTCTGGACATCCAGAACGTATGTTTGTATATCAATCTCACTCTTGTCTGCTTTTCTTCTCCCACCCACAGCCCACAAACTTCACCAACCCTGTTTACGCTACGCTCTACATGGGCGCCCACAACAGCCGCAACTCTCTGGCCAGCACGGACGAAAAGAAGGAGCTGCTGTCCGCAGGGGACGAGGACATGGGAGACCCGCTGGCATAGAGCCGGCGACAAAGCACCAAGCTGTGCCCATCTGTCTGAACACCCACCCTTCCCACCACCAACACCCACCAAACCCCCCACTCATTCACTTGACCCCCATATGCCTTTACAACATTCGGAAGAAAAGCAACAAGGGAGCAAGAACACTGTACAAAATGTAAAAAAGGGGGAGAAAAATAGAAAAAAATATGAAGGACTACTTTTGTATGTGATTGCAGTATTATATTTTATTCTTTCAGTCAGAACAAAAAAAAAAACCCACGGAAAACATTTTTCTATACTTTTTTTTTAATCATTACTCACTTAGCGCCCCTTTTCCTCCCGTTAGCTCTGTCTGTCTCGACCCCTCCCCTCTTCCATGTAGCCTCTACCTCTGTGCTAAATGAGAACGCAAACAACCATCACAGCTAGGGAATTATTATTTCTATTTTATTTTTTGTATGAATTGTATAGACGTCAAGGAAATAGCCAGGATTTTATTTTATTTTTTTGTCGTCGTCAGTAAATAATAAAGGGAGAGGAGAAAGCAGCAGGGGGCGCGATCCCCCCAATCCCGACGATGGTACCTGATCTGTGCGTACGTGTATCGGTACTGCTGGAGGAAAAAGAGGTGTGTGTGTGTGTGTCCTGAATTAGATTTGATTTTTATATCCATTTCCACAATATTCATTTTTAACCCGAGTGTGTGAGACGTACCCAGGAACGGAACGCGAGCAGGTGGATGGAACTCTGGATGGATGTTGAAAGCTAAGCGACATATTTTTTACGAGAACATTCCAGGGTGTGTTTTTGTGGCCCGTGTGGTTGGCAGCGGTGCACGGAAAACGATTCGGTTGAATTCGAGAGAAAAAGAGAGACTGATAAGTGGACAGCAGTGAGTGTATGTGTGTCTCCAATGCTGCGTCTTCCAGGAGGAACGTGAGGACAGAAAAAAAAAAAAGAGGGACGGATCGTTAAAGAGGGATTTTGCAGACCGTATCCCTTCGATGAAAACTGAAGTTTTTTTTTCTTCTTTTTAATAGTGCAGTATCTTCTTTGTTTTGTTCTTGAAGCTCTGTAAGTGCATTCTGCTGTGTGTGTGTGTAAGAGAGAGAGAGAGAGTGTGTAAAGTGTGTGTGTGAGTCTTACAGACTCTGTTGCCCTCCTGCCCAGACTCACTGCCTCGCTGCTACCTGTTGGAAAGTGAACTTCTCCACAGACTAATGCATGTAACACACACAAAGGTAACGTGTGTTTAACAGTGTTCACTCAGTGTCAACCTTTCGCTTCGTTTGTAAACCATTCAATGTAATTTAGTGAAGTCTGAAATCCTTTATTGTTTTTGTTTTTAATCATAAACCGCTTACACACAAAGCTACCGCCGTTCCGGTACTCCTTCTTTGTTTTTAATTGTTTTCTTTTTTTTATATATGCAGAATAATTAAACTGCTTTTTATAGTAGAAATGCATGGTGGCTCAGCCTTTCCTTTGGAGAGACTTTCTCTATTTTTTCCCGCTGGAGAACTTCATAAACTACAGAAAAGTAACGGATATTGTTATAATTCTGAAATAAAATCAGTGTGTACAGAAAGAGATGTGGCTTTGGGTTCTGCATCTGAGAAGGAAGCGATATCACCTGGTGAAAGACAACGTGTAGTAATTTGGCTTGTCCTGTAGGGGTCGCCAAATTTTAAAAAAATATATATCTTGGATTTGATACTAGTGACGTAGACAGACAGACGTCAGAATTTATATTTTAGATTTTACTTTTTGTGCAAAAAAAACGCTGCATTTAACTTAGATTTGTAGTGGTTTCAGTATTTGATATAAAATGTGGCAAGAAATAGGGGGCGGAGCTTGAACATGTGTTTTGCCAGCTAATGTTAATAATCATTAGATTCTGATGTATATATTTTTTTTAAAAAGAGAAATATAGAGTCACTGTTATAAATGGAACCAATTTTAACCAATATTTTTATAGTATTATTTACTTCAGATTAAATTCCTTTGAAATAATTAAATGATAATTATTTCTTGTTAACAGTATTGATTTGTGGTGATACGGAACTCCAGGGTGGGGAAATTTTCCAGGTTAAAATAAAAAAAAAAAAAAAAAAAATAGAGAAAGAATTTCATGATATTTTTTTCTCTTAAACACGCCTTAGGTTTAAAACAAATTAAAGTGCAATTCACATCACAACCAATAGAGGGCTCCTTTTCACCCATTTTATAAATGAAATCGCGAATAAACCGGCAACCAGGAACGTCTGACTTTATTTGTGCTTCCTTAGACAAAGAGAATGGCTAAAGCAGCTAACAGGAGGTCACGCTAATACATTCAGCCATTTTTTTTTTTTTACATGATAGCATCTGTATATATAAAAAGAAAAATACATTAAATATTTGACAGACCCTTGTAGTGTTGTGTATGTTTTAGTCCCGCTTCTTTTATAGCAGTATGTACAGTAGTGTCTCGGTTCTGCATATCATTTGACTGCCTAGTGCAAAAGGAGGGGCTTGAACCCTCACAAATGTTCCATAAATCCTTAACAGAGGATCAGAACCGCTATAAACCACTTCAATTCCGTTAGTGTTTAGGAAAAGTCCTAATCCTTCATATCTTTGGCATGAAGAGGCAGTGAAATGCAGTGTAGCCTTCATGATGATGGTGTTTCCCTACGAGACACATACACAGTGCAGAGGTGCCAATTTTTCTAGTAGGCAAAAAGAAAGCGAACCATTTATTAAACACTTTTTGGTGGGCAGCCTATGTTGTTTGAGTTACATTAACATTTCTGGCATTTGGTAGACATCCTTATCCAGCACGTGGCACCCAAAAGTGGTGCTGGGAATTAAACCTACAATCTTCCAATAAGCAGTCCAACACCGTCACCTTTTTTTTTTTTTTTGTCTAACTGGATCAGGTGTGTTTAGCAACATCTACAGGGCACTCAGAGATTGCAGATGTTTTCACTTACATCATCACTGATTGTTCCTACGTGCCTTAAAAGTACCCCTGTGACAAAGTCGACCGAAGTGCCTTAAGAGGCTTGCCCTGAGGCATGTCCCAACCCTGCTGCCTCCTTTAGAATTAGATAGAAATAGAATTTCATGACTTTTTGGTAAATATTTATGACCTGATGTTTTATAAAATGTCTAAATATTCATGTTTAATAAAAAAAAAAAAAAAATTGACCAAATCATAACTAAAAAAAGGACCAGCTTTGGAGTTTATATAAGAAAATAAACTCGTGTCATGTGACATTTTCTTTACAGCATTTTGACAGACGCCCTTATCCAGAGCGACTTATATCTCTGTTATATATAAGGGCCTTGTTCAGGGGCCCAGCATTGAAAACTTGGTTGGACTCGAACCCCAATATTCCAAGTAGCAGCAGCACTTTAACCACTGCGCTACCACTTCCCCCTGACAAATAACACAAACATTACATTTGTAATCTAACCAAATTTGTGACACACCTTTCCACGACTTTTCCAAAACTTAAAGAATCATTTCTTTTCTACTGTGTACTTTTACTGCTACTTTTTCATGGAGTTTAAATAGCAAAAAAAAGCTTCTTGACTCGACTTTAGTCAATCATAAGCTGGAAGAAACCATCTTTAATAAGGACGGGGTTGGACAAGAGGAAGTTAATTGGTATTTCCAACCCACCTGTTTCAGATAATTATATATAACAGTTTGCCCACCTCTGTCCCTACATGCTGGATACAATTTTGATCGGACATCTCATGGTGCAAAAAATCTCAACCGCTAGGGCTGAACTATAAATATTGGCACCCCTGCAGTATGTCAAACATTTCATTGTTTTTAGAAAAATGTCCATCTGCATGCGTAACTTCTGCCTTCGATCCAGGAGCATGTTAGTGCGTTCATAAGCCCCCCCCAAAAAATGTCAATACAATTAGTACAGTATGTACAGTCAGACGGAGGTGATGCTAGCTTTTGTATTAACAATGCAAGGCACATGGCTGCCTGGTAAAATAACAAAGGTCCTGAATAGCAATGCTTTAAGCTTGTGATCCACAGTGAAGCACTGCACGTTTAGATTAAAGATCTATTTACAGGAATTCAACTGATGTTATAAAAAATAAAAACCAAAAAAAACAAAAACATTCAGTACAAAATTTAAGTCTGGCTAAATATTTCGGCAAATAATACTGTCATGATAAAAAAAAAAGCCACTTTGAGCTTAACCCAGGTGGTATTAATATTCAAGCTGTTGAAATGATCCAGAGTGTGAAATAAGGTGGAAAAAAGAAGCTCTTGTCGATGTGTAGATGTTGTCGGTCGCATCTCTTCATCAGTAAGAGTCTGGTTATAGATTGCACATGTAAAGAAACCTGTGTGTGTGTGTATACAGTTCTGTATATGTGATTGTCTATCACACACACACACACACACACACACACACACATCACTCTGCAGGAAATGTTCCTTTTCCCAGACAAGGCCCCACACCCACACACCCGTTGCTTTGTGTGTTGGGATACATGTGCAAGTAAAAGAAAAGGGTGGGAACGTTTGTGCTCTCGTAGCCTTGCTGAGAGAAACGCAGACTCGTCCGATCCAATAACGACAAGACTTCCATAAATAAATAATAGAATTCGCTCGCTCACTTATTAAACGAACGGCGTGTGCTTTGGTCCTGGGCTACGCTCTGTCACTGAGGTGCAGGGAGATAAGCGCAGGGTGGAGAAGGGGTCAGGAAGGGTCGCTTTAGGGTCGCTTCCACCCGTTTCGGATCACCGCGTCAGCTCGCAGGAACGGCTGGCTTCGGAGATCTGCGGGTGGGGAAGGGACACAGTTAGAGCAGGGAACACACCGGTTAACAAGGTTAAAATTACCATCAATCATAATTAATTCTATATAAATCAGGTAGCAGTTTTGCAGAGTAATAATTACAATAATAAGCTGTTCCCTAATGTTTCCATAAGCACTTAGAATGACATTGCGATTTTTATCATGTCCCCTATGTTTGTATGTTATAACGTTTATCAATGAACTAATCATAGTACTTTAGTATGTTCTATAGTACTTAGTACTTTCTATAACCTTAATACACAAGGTTTCTCTCAAGGAGTTTTACCCTACCGAGCTGACCTCTGGCCAGCTTTTTGCGTATGCATTAATAATCCTTTACGAATTATTTAATTGATCTATTTCTAATAGCACTGCCTACTGTCAAATCTGCTACACAGATAAACGCAAGTTAAAATAGAAAAACACATTTATATGGCGGACGACAGACATATGTACAGTCTAGGGTGTTAATAAGCCATAATTGTAACTGTGTCTCTAAAGTGATGTTTATGGAGTCTTTAGTGTCAGCATCTATTTAACCTTAACAAAAAAAAAAAAAAAAAAAATCTTTCCCAGTTTCTCAGTAACATTTGATTGTTTGCTTAAGTCTAATTCAAGTTTAAGAATGGGAAAGCCTTGCAAATAAATTAATGGTTATAGCTGCTGTAATGCATTTTTATTATTTTAATTGCCAAAGTGGATACAACAATTTAACACTAATACTGCTCCTGTTTAACCCATTACTTTATGTAACAGCTTTTCTTTATTATTGTTTATTACTATGTTATTACTATATTATTACCACCAAGTTTTAAAGTACTGCATCATTAGCTTCCTTAAAGGGTCAATGCATTGAAGTATCAAGTCTGTTCACACAAAATATAAACAACATTAAAACAAATTGCGATGTAAACATATCCAAGCGATCAGCAAGTTCTTACAGAGTTTAATAGTAAACAATAAATAAATCTGAACATTTTAGCGATTCAAATCAGCATTACTGTATTGTAGTCATGTGCAGAACTTGCTAAACACCAGAACTTTGCATGCAAGCGGTGAGGCGCAGACACGGCAGACATGTTAGTTCCATGCAACAGAGACAGTATTTAAGTTCTTATGCCATAAACTAACAAATGTCTTCAAGCTCCTCAGGTGTCATCAGAGTTTCTGGTAAACGTTGTTACAAGTGTATTCCACGATCCAGCAATACAAAAGAGGAACGTTTAGCAAGCGACTGACTTCACAAAATATTCAAGCATTTAAAAAAAAGGGCTTCTGCAAAGCTTTTCTGCCTCATGAAGCTGAAGGTTGTGCTGCCCTTCTTACCCTGCGTTAAGTAAAGACTCATATTTACTCAGCTCGGTCTTCTGCTCTGTTGGAAATGTACAGTAGGAGGAACTCGTTAGTGAGATGTCAGAATGAATGAAACAGAAAACGGATGTGTCTCAGTCCCGCTCTTTAGTTCAGTAGGGGGTCGGATATCTTATAGACTCTCTTACAATCGCTGAATTCTTTAAGGGCATAAGAATCCCACAATTAACTAAAAAGGTGGGTAGTAATGTGTTCTATTTACTTCGTTAAATTTATTTGAGTAGATTTTGGAAAATGTTGTACTTTTAAGAGTCGCTTTAACCGGTCTTACTTTTACTCCTACTTAAGTTAATTTTTAACGTTTATTTCGCTATATTTGATGGTGTATTTTTGATGCTATGTAACTATTAAACATTAATTATAAAAATCTCGTTGCGCGTCATGTTGAGGACGAGTCTCATTATAGACTAGTCGTCATAAAACACTTATTTTGTTTAAAAAGCGTGCTCAGTTAGGAAAATAAAGACCGAAGAAAGAAGTGAGCATATCAGTAGAGACAGGACATCCATGGACTAATAATCCTTTAGATATTTTATTTAAATTGTACTCAGTGTTGTCACATTTTAACGACTCTCCTCACCTCTGTTAGGAATTTCTTATTAAAGTCAATAACGGAAAACGTTTTTTGCTTGGAAAAATGGCAGACAAAATCTCGGCTAACTTTATCATCAACTTTAAATGATTAATGATATTATTGTTTTGAATTTTAACGAATTTCCATCGCCCAGCTAGCCCGTAATGCAGCTTGAAGTACTATGACAGAAACATGTGTGATTAATCAATGTACTAATTAATTGTACAATTGAATAGTCTAAACTAATCAATGTATGTTTGGTTTTTATACAGCGTCTGTGTCTGTGTCCCAGTGTGTAGTGTGCTAATGTTCAGGGTCTGAAATCATGGACAGGAAATAATGATTCACCCTTTACGGAGCTAGTGAGCTGATAAAGACACACCCAATAATATCAGCATGTTAAAAGTGAAACCTTTGCAAAAGCCGACTTCAATCGGCGACCCGGAACAACTGACTATTGTACTAGTTTTAGGAGTTGAAGTTGTGTTTGATTCTTCAGCTCAGGAGAATAATAATACTCGCATTTGATTGGAGCAATACTTTTCTCAACAAACAAATGCTTTAGTCAGTTTGCCAAAATCCCAATGAAAAGGCTTTTGCTGGTTCTAAGATGAACAAGCACATCTCAGTTTACTTTCATATCCATTATACGTCTTCCACTAGGTACTTTTCCATCCAAAAGTTTATTGTTTGGGAAAACTCGGACAAGTCTTCCTCTAACTTACATTTACATCTCGTTTATTTAAACTGAGCGATTGGGGGTTAAGGGCCTTGCTCAGGGGCCCAGCAGTGGTTACTTTGTTGTGATGGAAGCTGAACACCAATCTTTTAATTAGCAGTCTGAACCACTAAACTACCACTTCTACAGGTGGTTTCTACATGTTTAAAATTAAGAACTTTTCATGTTACTAAATAAACGTATGTTTATCTATACTAATATTCCTTATGCCCCCGAACAGGAACTTTTTTTAACTGTCGACTTGTCACATAATATTTAAAATGCAAACAAACACAACAGGGAAACTAGCAGGGCATGTCTGTGTTTATCATCTTTAGTGCCATCTAGTGGGATATGTCTGTTTACACTTACTAATATATGGGTGGAGTCAATTTTCACTTTAGAACAACTGTGGAAACACGCTAAATAAAGTAATTAGTCAGACTGGTAAAGACTCCTATAATTACTTTGCCTAAAAATTAGCAAACTGCATCTTTAATATTATAAGGACCTGTCCCACCTTGAACTGTATCATCCACTCATCGCTAACCCAGCCCACTATTTGCTACTTTAGCTTAGCAGTAGATTTTTACTTATTTATTCATCTGCACTGAAACTGAAGGATGGAAAGCCCAGTTCAGAAGTATTGGCCCAGGATCAGTTTTTCATCATCTATATATCTGATCCCAGACCAACACCTTTTTATCCCTACATCAAGATTAGTAGAAGGAATGTTTGTTGGTGCTCTGTGGAAAAAACTGGCGGCTCATGCATGTGTCCCGTGGCATGCAGGTTTTTAAGAGGAGGAAAAAAAAAACTAAAACTGAACCACCTTCTGGATTAGGGACAGATTTTGACAGGGATCTTAGGAAAGGGCTAGCAGTTGGATTCGTCGTACAGGTTGGTGTCGCAGAAGAAACGTGAACTCCGCTTGGCTGTGCGTGCTGTAAACGGCACGCTCTTCAGCGCTGATGGGAGGGAAGGGAGGGTTAAAAGAACAATGTTAATTATCTTACTTATGGTGATAAGAGGAGTTCTGGTCTATTATCCTTCTATAACAACATGCCCCCTGAGGTGTATCATTCCTAACACAGTGTAGACGATTAAAGATCAGGGATGTATGGGGATTGATGCCCGACTGGCTGCTCCACCGCACTGCTCTGTAACTTAGGGGTCTTACTGGGGTGCTGGGAATCAACCCACAATATTTCTGTTATCAGTTATAACAGAACTAACTGCGCTACCCCTTCCACCTTTGTAGTTTTGCTTGAGGGAATTAGTGACGCCACTAAACATGTCGCGCCCCAAAACGAAATGTCATGGGGTGGTTTACTTGTCACTCATCTGTCCTCTTGGACAGACCGTAACCATTCAAAGCCAAGGTTCTCAGACCTTCTGGCATCAGCTTGAATGTCTGACTACACAAGACTACTAAAAGTATTGACTGCTAACTAAACTACAACAGGTTCTGACTCAAATAAAACAGTTATGAAGGAGCTGAGCTATAGTTGCAGCTGTTTGAGTGTAATTTAGGTGTGGAAAAAGGATTACATTTTAGCACTCTTGTTATCAAGAGACACAGACAAAGCACTGAAAGTGGTTAAGACTTAACAGGATTAGACGAGAGAAATCCTCCCTTTCCATCAGCGACCAAAGTCATCCATCCTAAACTATATTCGTTGCCTTAATCAAGTGCGCCTAGACTAGTTCCCTGAGAAGAGAATCGATTCGAAATCACAGTGGGCAGTGTAGCTACTGCTGGCTTGGCTTTAGGGGACACTGTGTAGCATAACAGATGGTGCACCGGTGTCGTGACGAACCCAGCACCACCACAGTAATCCTGGAGCTGGGAATGATGGGATTGGTAGGCCTATGTGTCCCACCTGTGATGATGTCCTCAATGGTTCCGTCTTTGCCCTCGTAGACCGGGCGGTGGTCTTTGGCCTGTCGTCGTCTCAGCTCGGCGATGAGCTCGTGCTGCTGCTGCCTTTTCTTCTGAGCTTGCACCTGGAGGAAATGAAGTAAAGGAACCCATTCATTGTGGTGTAAGAAATTAGTAATAAGAAATGATGCTAATGCAAAATCCTATTTTGCAGGCCACAAGGGGGCCCCCCTGCCAAAAACTAAAACCTTCAACCTAAAAACTAAAAACAAAAGATTTCTCACTGTTCTGAAACTGAAGTCGGAACACTTTTGTTTCTGTGTGTGTGTGTGTGTGTGTGTGTGTGTGTGTGTGTGCGCTTGAGGAAAGTTATCATGTACCACCTTAGGGTCATGCTGTTTGGCCTCCTGAGCAAGAAGTTTCTCCCTCAACGCTTCCTCCTGTTTCTTCCTCAGTTCGTTCTCCTCAACCGCATCCTGAAAACACACAGGCAAACAAACATCCATAAACATCTCGGCTGTACCCGCGAACCCTAAGCCTACAGTCCAACCAGCGGATATTTCAAGAAAGAAAATCTCAGCATTGTAATTGTACTTCTAATTGCACTTCTAACCAACACACGCAACACAGACCCTGAGGCTGCCCGTTTCCTCATGCAGGTTCATAAATCCACATGAAGGACAATGTGAGGAACAGGCGTGTGTATGTGTGTGTCCGGGTCAGAGCGGGGAATGCTCGATCACAGTCTAAACACGGACAGTACTCTTTAAACTGAATGCAGCTGCATCTTCCTGTTATTCATTTGTCATTCTCTCTTCCCTCACACTCACAACCTGCCCTCAGATTTCTACACTATACTTTATGAATGGACACTTACAGAACGTCTCATATCCTCGGGCTTAGAACTACTAAACATATTTCTACTTGAATTAATAATCGATAATGTAGGTGAGATAACTGAAGCTTAACATACTTTGTAGGCCTTGAGGAAACGCACAAACACGGGGAAGAACACAGATGGAGGAGTTGTCTTGGGACTTTCGCCAAAGTACATCACCACAGCGTTGAAAGCCTCCTGTATGAGCATTAAAACAAAAGTGGTGTCCGAATGATTTTTGCAGAAATAAATGATATTAACAAGCAGAATGTGATTTAAAATCATGGTGTTCACATTAACCCTTATTATATCGTCTTCCATCAGCCATGAAACATTTGTCTTTCTGATTTTACTGTTTATAAAGCATGAAATGAAGAAACTATATTTAAATTCTGGGTTAAAACGTTAATTTTGAGCAAATATATAGGAATTAACCCATAAATATAATTTACAAACTTTCAAAAGGCCAAATTTAAACCGAAGGCAACAGGAAGGATAAACGCTTAAAATTAACCGTAGGCTGGTTTTCCTGTAAAAACATTTACTTGTATGTAAAGCGCTTAAGCTTGAGTTTAGTGTAGGTAGGGTTGAGTATTATTTGTTTTTTTTAACAATGCCACGGGGCCTTTTATTCGTTAGAATAGGATAAAGGTGAAACCGGTAGAAACCTGAAAAGCCCCAAGTCGGAATTAATTCTAGGTCGCCGGAGCACAACGCCAGCAGGTACCAGCACCTTAACGTATGTACCACTACACCATGGAGCCGGCCTCCAAATTAATATTTTTCAAGCGATACCCGTGTTTAAACCAATATTTAAAAAAAAAGAGACATAGAACATTATAACATTAAAGAAAGCATTAAGAAATTATTTTTATTAAAACACATTATTTTAAATAAACATGAAATCAAAATGTAAAACATATTTATGTATTAAATACTTTAATACATAAACCCACCCACACGCTGACAGCTGATGTCTACAAGCTGTTGAATCCCTCACGGTAAATTTCGATGCTTTTTACGTTCATTTTGAAAAAACAGAGGACAATCATCATTCGCTCCGAAATTTAGGTGGCACCGAAATGCGTTCTGATTCAGTTTGTACAAACCGGTTACATAACTGTATCATCGCATTATTATAATGTTAATGCAAGGTCCACACAGGGGTTGTAACAGAAACATGTGCGGGTGTCCATGTGTTACCTCAGCTGTCTTTGCGTCTTTCTGCAGTTTGTCCAGTTGTGGGTCGCTGGCCTGCAGGAAGCCCTTGAGTACGGCATGATCATGCAGACTGCACTCTCTCCTGATCAGCTCCATTCCTTTCCCCAGTTCCTTCACATCCAGCAGCACATTCTCTAGAGACACTACACACACACACACACACACAATATTTATTTATGATGATCATTTTTGTGGCATTAATACAGTAACACGCAAAAGGTGCAGCATAACAGAAGTGTCTGAATAATATATGAGAATGAATTTCCCGTCTTGTGCATCTACTTGCCCGCTGCGGCTTTATCTACAAAGTGCAGCTCGTTGTGGAAGTTAGCGAGTTCCGGGTATTTCTCCTTTACTATTAGAGCGATGTAGTGAAGTAACGTAATCTTGCGGTCGGTAGACTTTGTGTCCAGCAGCTGCAACAACAGAATTAGAGTAAAGGAATTAGAGAGATTTATACGTGTCGTCATAATCACATAATAACCAGTCACATGATCCCTCATACCAGATCCAGACTTTGGAGCTTGAAGCCGTAGACCGAACCTCTTTTACTACTGTTCATGTAGTTACCCAAGGCTAAAATAATCTGTACACAGAAAACGGTTAGATTTAGAATACTGGAATGTAGCATGTTACTTATCAGGACAAATTTCAGCATCTTATTCTTTGATAAAAATCTACCTCGAGCATTCGTTTCAGCTTTGGAGAAGACTTCACGGAGGCCGACGCGGCTATGATAGCGTTGAGTTGCTGTCAAAAATAAAGATTGTGAGATCCGCTCGTATATACAATCATTTTTTTGTAAAGGAATCTTGTGCTAAATCTCACAACACCGTCCTCATCTTACTAACAAAGCTACCAATACAGCAAGAAGTAGAATTATTGGTCAAAGAAGAAGCAGAATCAGCACCAGTAGTTTTAGGAATAGAACGAGTAGAAATAGTAATAACAGGAGTGTTTTTGGTAGAAGTAGTAAACATAGAAGTATTAGTGGTACTGAAAGTCGTGGTTATACTCTAATATTTATGTTAGTAGTAGTCATAGTGGTAACAGTATTAGTGTAAGTAGTACTCATAGTGGTATTAATATTAATGTAAGTAGATGTCATAGTGGTATTAGTATTAATGTTAGTAGATGTCATGGGGGTATTAGTATAAATGTTAGTAAATGTCATAGGGGTATTAGTATAAATGTTAGTAAATGTCATAGGGGTATTAGTATTAATGTTAGTAGTAGTCAAAGTGGTATTAATATTAGTGAAGGTGTAACTCATAGTGGTATAAATGTTAATGCTAGTAGTGGTCATAGTGGTATTAGTATAAATGTTAGTAGTAGTAATAGTGGAATTAGTTGGAAAATTAGTCATAGTGCTATTAATATAAATGTTTCTGGATGTCATAGTGGTATTAGTATTAATGTTAGTAGATGTCAGTGGTATTAGTATTAATGTTAGTAGTAGTCATAGTGGTATTAGTATTGATGTTAGTAGTAGTCATAGTGGTATTAGTATTAATGTTAGTAGTAGTCATAGTGGTATTAGTATTAATGTTAGTAGATGTCAGTGGTATTAGTATTGATGTTAGTAGTAGTCATAGTGGTATTAGTATTAATGTTAGTAGTAGTCATAGTGGTATTAGTATTAATGTTAGTAGATGTCAGTGGTATAGTTATTAGTATTGATGTTAGTAGTAGTCATAGTGGTATTAGTATTAATGTTAGTAGTAGTCATAGTGGTATTAGTATTAATGTTAGTAGTAGTCATAGTGGTATTTGTAATAGTACAGTAATAGTAGTAAACTCTAACACTGATAGTAACAGATAACTAATCTGGCTCACAGGCGTTAGCATGCTAATGTTGTCGCTGAAGTTCCCCACAAAAGTGATGATGCTCATCCTTTGCGTGAGACGTTCGATCTTGCTGAAGAGGAGCATGAAGCGGTCTTCCTCAGCCAGCTGTTCCACAGGACGCCGTTCCTTCTCGTACTGACGCAGCAACTTACTCTCAGCTTCCGTGGGCAGGAAACGCATCAGACACTCCACAAAGTCCACCGGCAGGGCCTTGAGATCGAACCTGCGTTCAGCAACACACACAACATCGGTTCTCATGACCTGAAGGTGTAATCCATGAGCAGTGTTAGAGCTTCTAGAAATGTTTTAATCACCTTAGTCATAAGATTAGATTACATATGCTGTCGATTTGTTAACAATGAATGTGAATATCTTTTATATTACTGAATAAATAATTACATAAATACTTTTAATTATCAGTAATAACATTGCTCTTAATTTAAATATATACCAACATTTATATATATATATATATATATACAGACGTCCTTTATTTTTGTGTATTACAGATGCCAACCCAAGCTCATTTTTTTGGAGTATATCCAGGTTACTCACGTTTGGATGGCTCTGCAGATCTCCTCCGTGCTCTTGTTGGCCTTGCGTAAAGTGATGGCCAGGTTCTTTGAGCGATTAGGGTCAAGCAGCTGCACTTTATTTATGGCTTTAGTGGAGGTTTTGCTCTTTGTACATGACAGGTCCACCACAGGACCCTGGGCTTTAGTCTTAAAGAGCTCCTCAAACTTCTCCAGGTCCAGCTCCTACAGAAGACCCCAATATAACCCCCATACCAGTTAATCAGATCTGCATTTACGCTGTAGCCACACAGTAGGAGAACAACCCATATGAAGAACAAATAATACATATGTTCTGGCCAAAATATATATCTTAGGATCAAGACATTTGCAGTGAATTATGCAGAAACAAATACCTTGAGAATAGAAGGGTAAATACGCTGGTATGATATAAGCAACACAGCTATAATAAATAAAACTGATAATTGATCTGTTAAATTTATAGCGTGCAAATAATCAAGGCTTGACAATAAATAGTCGTATTGGCGTCACAGAGGGGGTCCCAAATAAAATTCTTTTTAAAGCTCCCTAAACGCTTGGGCCGAACATGGTTACATGTTAATGTGTTTTCTTGGAATAAAATATATAAAGAGCAAAATAAGGTTTCAAATTATTTGAAAATATATTTTTAATAAAGATATATTTTATACATTATAGTTACATAGTTTTAAAAAATATACTAAAAAAGGGTGAAAATTGTATTTGTACAATATATTTTAAAAAGAATTAATTTGATTAGCATCAGTGTGTTTGTCTAATCCTATGATACGCTTGCTTATATATAAACTTAAAATAATCATGAGATAATTATATATATATATATATATATATATATATATATATATTATAAAATAATGCAGGCTATGGAAAATGAGTGAGTATTTGATTCTGTTGAAAAAGTGACCTCTCCTGGTAAAATCTCTGTTTCCTCAACAAAAAGGAAGAACGCCTTTGGCTAACATGTTGAGCTGAGTTGGATCAGATTCAGCTTTGTGGAGTCGAGTTAAAAGTCTAGTGTGTTTCAGGCTAAATGAGTGTGTTAAATGATCCGTTAAATGTCTTATAAGTGTTAGGGTTAAAGGTTGGGGTAAAGGTTAACCTTATAGGAGGCTCCAGCTCCACCCATTTAAGGTCTGGCTAAGCTTTACATTTTTATTTGGTAAAGAGAAACAGTGGCTGGTTCTCATGCGTAGCGTCATAGTTACGTAACAGTTATACTTTTGTACAGTATTTTGCTTAGTCACCGTTTTCACGTCTCTATATATTCCTGAAAACAGACTGTATTAATGATAGTAAACTTAAAGCTAAAAAAAAGAATGTAAACTAATTAAGACTCACCTCGAGCACTCGCTCATCATCAATCTCGTTGAAGACAGTACCGTTGATCTGGTTGGGTTTTAGAGCGGTCCAGTTAAAGACCGGAAGACGGAACTTGGTCTTTATGGGCTTCTTGATGCGGATGGCTACAGATTGAGATACAAAGAAGTGTTAAAGAATTTAAAAAATCACATTAGAATTTGTTTACTATGAATTTTTAAATATAAATGAAGCTAAAATGGAAAAAAACGGTTGACAAAAAAAACATAAGAAAGAGAGAAATATTTTCCAAAAACAGGTCGGATGGATAGATGAATGAATAGATGATACATAGATGGACGTTACCACATGAGACATATGATATTTTATTTCGTCACAATATTTCTGTTTCTCCTTATTCGTATATTCAAAATTCGTTTTTGTCTAGTTGTACAAATAAAACAATTGGACAAATAAAAATATTTTTAGTTCAAATAACTAAACATTTTCCACAAGGAAAGTGAACTAAAACATATAATACACTTACCTGATAAACCAACACTGAGGATGACAGACGGCGAAGCTCCAGGAAGTGGAGGAGCCAAAGGTGGAGGTGGAGGTGGAGGTGCTGGACACTCCGCTATAAAACAGACGTCACATTTTAACTCTGTTTTTTTTTCTGAAAGCTTCACGAATGTAAAATTACAACACAGCCAACCAGCACAGGACGTTATTATCAGCAGTACAGCTGCTTCCCTTTCTGAGCTGGGGGAAACTCCCTACTTTTCCCTTTCCTTTAGTTTCTCACAAAACATGCCATCTTTATAAGATAACCGAACAAACTTTCAGCAGAGATTAATACTTATACTGGGTCAGAGTTTGAGAAATTAACAAGGGATATGCAGAAAAAAAAACATTGATAAATAATAAGTTTGAGTGAGAGCTGTTACGATTATCGAATTTGGGTGAAGATTAATTGTCAAATAAATAATTGCGATTATGATGATTTATTTCCTGTTTTAAGGCTTTAGCGATCGATTGTTTGCAATAAAACACTTCATACATTTTGAGTAATTTTATGAAGTTATTTATTCTGTAAATAATAAATAATAAATAATAATCTTTCAGAAACAGAAGCTTTGCTGTACAAATGCGCTGTACATGAGCTCAGTATCAAGCCCGGTACCGATACCTGGTGCATCCCTAACCTCAACTCTACATATTCACCTGCTTTTATCTGTTTGTTTTTTTAAAACAGCCACTAACTCTGTTACAGTACCTGCTGGAGGAAGAGGTGGAGGTGGAGGTGGTGGAGGTGGCGGAGGAGGTGGTTCAGGCGTTACCACGGTAGCAGCGGGCAAACTGATACCCAGAATGGAATTGTCTGCGCTCAGATCCTTAAGAGGAGTACCAGTTATAATGTCTATAAATCCTCCTCCACCTCCACCTTCCAGAGCCTCGATCGCAATGTCTCCGTCAGGCTGTTTCCTCAAACGGATAGTCCCCTGCTGCTCGAGTTCCAGCAGCCGTTTCTCGATATTTGTATGTCTCTGGAAGGCGGCATCCTTCTCCTGTATTATACGTCGAAGTGTGTGGACCTGAGAGCTCGTCGATTCATACGTCTCCTGTATAGTGTACAAAGATTAAATTAGGGCAAAAAAAATGGGGAAATACAACATATCTTCTTTTATCTTAAAGTAGGATTTTTTCATTCATTCATCTATTCGTCTTCTATACACGCTTATTCGCTAATTCGGGGTCACAGGGATCTGCTGGTGTCTATCCCAGCCGTCTCTGGAAGGGCAAAAGGCAGAAAGAGTACACCCTGGACAGGTCGTCAGTCCATCACTGGGCCAGACACACTCACACCTATAAACATAGATGTTTTTGGACTGTGGGAGGAAACCGGGGAACCCAGAGGAAACCCACGCAAGCACAGGGAGAACATGCAAACTCCACACAGAAAGATCCCTGCCTGGAAATCGAACCCGGGCCTTCTTGCTGTGAGGCAACAGTGCGAACTACTAAGCCACCATGATGCCCGGTATAATTTTTTGAATTTGCAATTACATTTATTGTATTGTAAAATATGCTTTATCTTTTAGGCTTTATCATTTTTCAAAAACGAATACATTTCAATACATCAACAACATCGAAAACGAATACATTACAATACATCAACAACATTAATATAATGACAAATTCATAATCTAAACTCTGATGAATCCAAAAGTCTTTTTAAAGATTTGTAGTTTAAAGTTTAACATGATTTTTGACTGGGAAGAAACATAAATTAGATGAAAACACATAATAATTGAATAAACAGTGGGTTACATAAGGGCGAAACAATAGGATAAATCAACTAGTTATCAATCTGACTAAATAAAAAAATATCTAGAATAGGTTAAATTAGGAGCATTATACAACACTTGAGAATATAGTTGAAAAACAAATAGCTTGTTATAATTCGATTAAATTCTAACAATGCGGCTTTGTGTATCAAATATAAATATTAATATTACGCTAATATAAAATTACAGTAAATTTCCAAAATGGTGCATTAGAGCGCAGTCTTACCCGAATGACAGTGAGATCCTTGTCTTTCTGTAGGAGTTGCTTCTCCAGCTCGGCGACTTTCATCACCGTCTCATTCTCCACTTCCAGAAGCTTCTCTGTCACCTTGTCCCAGTGGTAGAACAGAGAGAGGGAGAAACCATGGCCGAGAAAAGGCAGGCAGGGAGAAGAGAATGAGTTATCGATCTGGGTGATGAGAATCTGGGCAGCCATCCCATAATATTTTTTTCTGCTGCTGAGACGAATGCTACTTCTCTCTCACGCTCTCTCTCTGCTTTTCTTTGTCATGCTTTCTCTTTAGACCGTCTTTTTAGTTTAACGTAGCAGAATCACTTTCGGTTTTGAGTCAGTTATGATGACACGTTTGAAGGAATATCTGGGAAATTCTTTAGGGTTTTTTGTTTCCTCTTAAAGCAAAACATGGCCTTTACTATAAAAGTTGTCTTAAGCCTGAAGCAATAAACAAGCCATAAACCACACCACTTAAAAGACAATAGGGTTTAATATCCAAATCTCAAAATAAGCATTAAAATTATTTGGTATTATTAGTTGAACCAGTGGATATTTTTTATAGTTTTAAAAAACAGTTTTCTAATATAATGTATACATATTTTGCATCCAATCCTTACATGGGACAGCTGGTCCTCGAGTTCCTCCACCTTTTCCAGAGCTACGTTCTTCGTCTCCGCATCCTCCAGCAGTCCTCCCACATCAAACACATTGTCCAGGTAGGCCTGAATCTGCACCGACAGCTTATCGCTTTCAGTGTGCTTGGATTTCTGCCAGAACAAAAACACTAGAATTATTAAAAAACTGCTAGTAAATTAAAAAAAAACTGCTTGGGGGTGTGTTTAATGTTACATTATATTAATTTATCCAACAGAATTAAAGCTTTGTGTTTTCAAATGTTAACGCAATGTATAGAAAAGACAACATACAAAGATTAAGATGAGGAGTTTAAAAATATTTTATTTTAACTTTGGATTATGTTTTTAAATAGGATAGAAATAATTCATTATTTAATCGAAAATGCATATATTTGGTATATTTAACTTGTCAAACAATCTGTATTTTTGGAAAATAATATATATTTCATAATGTTTTAAAAATATTTTTTTTACAGAGTGTGAATAAATTTAGTACTGATTTTAAAAGAATATGTTTTGTAACTCTTTGTGTTAGATATTGAAAATAAACCTTTCTGTCTGTAGTGAAAGTGTGTAATTATTATAATAAAATGTTAAGCTTAACGAAGCTTTGGTTCATAACACAATAGAAAAATGTTAGATTATTTATTAGTTAAAATGGAACTTGCAACTTGTTTTAATGTGTCCATGGTTAACATCGGATGTCTTCTGTCATGTGACACTCCACAATAGTTAATACTTTAAAATGAAAGTAGACACAGTATAACAAGTTTTTTTTTGCAGTTTATAAAGAAATTCATTCGTTTAAACGGACACAAAAAGTGTCAGATTGTAGGGCTGTATTAATATATATCAATACAGCCAACTATCACGATATTGTTTTACAATAATGTATCAATATTCTAACCTCTATTATCAGTACATATTTTAATTCAATTTTAGAAAGATTTATGTTAATATGTGATTAAAACCCTCAGTTGGTGTCAAACGACTTCCTCCTGCGCTCTTGTAGTTGTCGTTAACAAATACAAAGGTTATCTTAAAAACAAGCATGACGAAAAAATAAGGGTAATAAGGGTATCTCCAAAATTTTTATTAGTTGAATTTTTATTGATTTATTTGACATTTTCTAGGTGAAGTTTTACAATAAGTATTGTATTGTAATATATCGTGATATATTGTATTGTGACCCATGTATCGTGATATGTATTGTATCGTGAGACCCTTGCTAATACACAGCTCTAGCAGATTGTACTAGTGAAAGGGTTAAATTTCATGAGGTTAAAGGAACTTTAGGAACAAATATAAGTCTGACTGCACGTGTTTGAACCTCCTGTATAGAAACGTGACTTCTCACCTCCAGGAAATCATCCAGACCCAGTTTAGTGAATTCATACTGCAGATGCACTCTGAAGTTCATGTCCTCTACGGAATGGACCACGATGTTGATAAACTGCATGCAGGCCACCTGGTTTACAAGCAGAAACACACAATAGAACAGGGATAGAAATTATACAGATAGAACAAGGTAAAGATGGAGATATGGTTGAGTAAAGCGGTTATCCTACCATGAAATCAATGTTTCCATCCTCACCGCGGAAATACTCCATCAGCTTTTCAAAGCGGTGCTTTTCCTTGCACACCTTCAGGGTAAAGACGAATAATCGTTAGCGTTTGTTAGATAACACTTCATGAGTGGATATCACATGGGTAGATTAAAAGTTGTTTGCAGAAAAAGTGCATTATTTATAGACTTTCTCAGCAAAAGTTTAACGCACGGGTTCTTAAAGCAGATTTTATCAGTGGTAGAAATTACTACTATTATAAACATTTTTGTTTATAATGAAATGAGTTTATTCCAGTCTATTAATAAAATAACTAATTTGCATTCAGACATCACTTCTGAACATAGAGGAAATTGTTTTACAGTTGACTGCAGAACAAAGATTTAGAGTAGTCGATTCCAGACTAAGCTAAATTGCAGTTATTTATGGGAAAAGATGTGTCTCAAATGCTGACATAAAGTAAGGAACGAGATCTCAACCCATTCTCCCACACAGGATATGAAATAGACTTTTTATAGACATATTTTACAGCATAACAAAATAGTTTATGTTGCAGGAAAAACATATAATAACAGCGTCTAGGGCTAAAGGCTGAGTTTACATAAATAGTGTTTTATACATTGCATACCAGAGCATCTCCTCAACCCAAATCATTTTTTCATTCTGGAAAATATAACAAACAGCAACTTCAACTCAAAAAAAATATTTAGCTTGTGAACTTTTGCCGTCCCTGAGTTTTACATTTACATTTACAGTATTTAGCGGACGTCCTTAGGATGTCCATCGCGACTTACATTTATCTCTTTTATACAGCTGAGCAATTAGGGGTTAAGGGCCCAGCAGTGGCATCTTGGTGGTGCTGGGAATTAAACCCCAATCTTCCAATTAGCAGGCCGAAACCTTAACCATCTGTGTATCTGTCTGCCTATCTGCCTGCCTGTCTCTGTCAGTCAATCAGTTAGTTCAATCTGTCTATCTGTCTGTCTCTGTCTGTCTATCTATCTATCTATCTATCTATCTATCTATCTATCTATCTATCTATCTATCTATCTATCAGTTGTTCTGATAGTTTTGTCTATAATATTACAGATAAGCTATTAGATTGGACTGTGAAGCTTGGACATGCTTCTGAGACTGCAAATGGCATGCCTAAGGCAAAATTTTAGTGTAATACATACTTAAAGTTTCAAATACTGCTTCTAAACTTAAAAAAAATAAAGAAAGGAAAAATTTTCCTACTGTAACGCCAGTGGATTATCTAAACATTATCTAATCATCCCGAATAATGTATTTGTATTTAGTTACATGCCTAGCATACATGTGTGTAAAATAAGGGCTTGGGGTTAATAGGAGCTGTTGAGTATCATACATTGGTTCCCAGATTGTCCCGACTGCTCCGGGCAGAGTGTAGTAATTTCCTGGTTTCCGGCTTTTAGCTGACTAGACAAGCAGAACGGGGGGAAGGTTAGAAAATGTTACAGCAGGCAACTCTCTCGCACCAGATCGCTGATTGTTATCACCCTTTTGGTTTGTATCTGATAAGCTTTAAATAGTTCAGCCTGGTATTTATGACATGTACAAAACTTTCCCACCGTTCGGTATGAACAGAAGTGATCTGTATTGTTGCGTATAACTATCAGGAACTCCCCTGCTACACACAATACCATAGTCTCTTCAACTGTCAACACTTATATCCCTGTCCAGACTTCATATTATCCATTCACCGTCAAGTACACAGCTTCAGAAAGGTACCTCTTTGAAGTTATCAAACGCCGAGAGGATGATCTCATGGCCCCCACGCACCAGACACACAGCAGCCAGAAGCTCCAGGACCAGGGCTTTTGTCCTGCACCAAAAAAACAATGATGGTCATGAATGTTTGGCTGCTCTGAGAAAAAAAAATAAGGTCAAAGCAGGATCCAGACAATGAGCAGAATCAAGTTACAAGTCATATATCAGACTAAACCTTATCCACCTGATCTGTCTAACATCTGTCCTCCAGGGGAACGGCTCTGCTTTGTATCCATCTATTTAAATCATAGGCTGAACTCCCGTTGGAGGTTTTATCTTTGCCATTAGCTTAGTCATTATATTAAACATCCAGAATAGTTCATTTTGGGAGACCGGAATAGTGAGAAAATTTTGAAAATATTGGAGATATGAGGTGGTATCAAAAAGTTTTAAAACAGGCCAACAGGTGGCAGCAAAACTTTTTAATACTACCTCGTATGTAGATATGTTATTGGTAAAACTTGTAAAATGAATTAATGTAAATGTTCAGAGCGAGTTTCTGTAGTATTTCTGAAGTATGTAAATTGACACTTGGCTCAAAAATATTGACAACTATCCAATTTTATTAAATTCAATTAAAGACGGCATTTCATTCAAAATGGCCTCAATGTCATGGGGTAAGACAAGGGGGAGGTAGAGGAAGTAGAAGGACGGGCATAGCATATAGTGAGCAGATTATTTTTAAAAAATAAAGACATTTCTGAAACATTGACGATGGGATGTGGTTAAGAAGAGTAGGCTGTGCAATGTCTAGTTAAAAATTACTAAAAAATGTACTACAGTTTTATTACTATTTACTATTATTATAATGTCCAATTAGGGAAGTGGTAGCGCAGTGGTTAAGGTGTTGGACTGCTTTTTGGAAGATCAGGGTTCAATTCCCAGCACCAACAATTGCCACTGCCTGGCCCCACTATCTACTATAAAGACTTTATTCATACATCATTAGAACCGCTTCAACACCCAATGAAAAGTGTAGTTAATAAATCTGGGTGATCAGGTATTCCGATATTGTTCTGTAAATCTTCCCAGCGGATAATTTAACCTATTGGATTTACGGTGATAATGAAGGGTTTTACCCACCTCGAGTTCTTATTGTTCAGGCTCAGGGCGATTTCATTAACTGCATGCGGGTGGGACATGACCATGTTGAAACCATACTAGGGACAAAAAAAGAGCATAGTTTTAGTTAAATTTAGTTCAATTTGGTGACAATAGACTATATTTGAACTTATTATGCAGAAAACACACTTATTCAACATGTTGTTATTTTTCCTCATCACATGTCCTTAATTAAATAACTAACGTCTACCCATCCAATCATTTTCTATACCACTTAGAGTCGCAGCCTATTCATAGGCATTTAAAATCACAAGGCAGCCTGGATGTGTTGTCAACCCATTACAGGGCGCATATACACACACCTACACACAAACTTATTAACTTTGGACAATGTCAGTCTACAGCAGGGGTCACCAGATTCGGTGTCCTGCAGAGTTTCACTCTAACTTGCCTTAACACACCTGTTTTAAGTATACCTAGCAAGATCTTGATTAGCGTGTGTGATTAGGGTTGAAGCTACACTCTGCAGTACACCGACGCCTCCAGCACCAAGTTTGGTGACCCCTGTTCTACAGTATATATTTTTGGACTGTAGGAGGAAATTGAAGAACCCAAATGGAGACCCTTTAAATCATAGGTAGAACAGGCAAACTGCACACACAAAGAGATCGGGGAAGGGAGAGGGGAATTAAACCCCAACTTTAATGGGGCATACCAAGAGTTTAACCCTGATCCCAGCAATTCCATCCTGATTAACATTTAAATCAGGTCTGAGATTTTATAATAGGTTATAATAGTGTTTAGACGTAGCATTTATATTCGGATTGGACTAAAATACCTGATAGTTCATGACTGCTCGGAGACACATGATGCACACATGCACGTCATCCTTCTGACTCACGATCCTGGAGTTTTTGATGGTTTTGCTGTTCGCCGCTGAACCATGCCTGCAACAGACAACGTGCAGTCTGATAAAAAGCAGGGCTGTGCGAGCAGGTTTCAAGTTTTGCAACATGATTATTATTCGATAAAAATGGCAGACAAATGAAATATTAAAAACAGATGCTTGAGATTACACTTGCTGCTCTCCGGATGTGCTGTTTGAGAAATATGGGTTGTATAACGGAAATCACACCAGTGCGCCAGCCACCAAACGCACGCACTGTCTCTGTCTTCTGCTTAACACACACATACACACTGCACATGGGACGCACAGAACTGCGGCGATGTGGTTTCTGTAGCCTTGTCTGCGTAGGTATCTAAATCTAGCTTAACATACGTTTCCTGTACACTCAACACAGGATAACAAAACTTCTGCAATATTTACATTCGGTGTAACACAGTTGCTATAACAACAGAAATAAAAATAATACACATTGATTTTTGAAATAATATTACATTGATTTATATGGTTGGAATTCCATTTATAAAAATGATAATAATAACTACATAAATGTCTGTAAATGCATTGAAATTTTTATAATCCTATAGTTAAATACTTCCAGGAAGTAAATTTTAGCAGGGGTGCTACATTGTGTCACATAATTACATAATACCCAAAAGAATTTGTCTAAGCTTGTGTCAGTGAGAAAAGATGGTGGAATTAATGAATGCAGCGTCTGTAGTTGACGGTAATTTTGCTAACACTGATTTCAGCTCTGTTAACAACATAACACATTTCTTTCATTATAATTGCCTACAACAGCATTGTGCAATTTTGCTATAATTATATAAAGTGAGCCCGGCTCTACAAGGAAGCCAGGGAGAGGGCTGGGCCCGGGCTGGGCCCACCCTGTCACATGGCTGGCCCATTTGTCTAAGAGCTGAAGTAAGAGAAAAAAATTGCATAAATGTAACAAAAATTATGTTTTTTATAAAAGTTATTATTTTAAAACCAATGTATTCCTAATGTTCCCCCAAAATTCTCTGTTGCCCCCCCCTATTACTGATACCTGGTGGTGGGCCTGATATAATGTTATATAAAATAATAATGATAATAGTGATAAAACTACATAAATAGCAGAAGAAAAACCCCCCAGAATTCGTTCTGTATTATGTTGTAGGTAATTTAGAGAGGGGGAACCGCCATCTTGTTCCGAACCAAAGTGAAGTCCTAATTACGACAATTTACAATTATCTCAATTTTATCTAACTGAGCAGGGGAGAGTTGGGGTCCTTGCCCAGGGGCCCAGCACTGGCGGAGTAGTGGTACTGGGAACTGAACCCACAATCTCCTGACTTAAACCCACCTATATTCGTAATTAACACTTTAACACAGAACATCAACGTCTTTTTCATTTATCAAGCTTTATCAGGTGAGACACACACAAGCAGATACTAAAGCCAGCTGGTGGTTTATTAATAAGAAGACAGAGACGAGCAGGGCAGAACGTTCACTTGCCATACGTACCGGGGGACTGATTGACGCACCGAGCGCACCAGTGTACTGAAACCGTTCTGGTGCAGATCCTCAATGGACCTGCTCCAGGACTTCGATTTGTCCAGTGAGCCATCTTCGCCATTCTCCAGACCATCAAAATCCAACCTGAGCCATACACACACACACACACACACACACACACACCCCAACACAATCGCACGCACAGAAGCACAAATACCAAGGGCATGGGGTAAGGGTAGGAGCAGAGGCTACAGCGATCAGTAAGATTTGAGGAAAGGCTCAGGGTTATTTTGCGCAGCAGATTTGGACAATTACGTGTTTTACAGCTTAGCAGGGCTCAGCAAAGCCTTGCACATTACTGCAACAAGTTATTAACAGCCAAATCATGTCTCACCCTCATAAGCACATATATAATAGAAGTAAAATACTCTGATCAGCTCCGGTGAAAGGCTGGAGTGTGGATAAATTCTGGACTCGGCAGGTGCAAAATTGATCCTAATGCTAGAGAAACTTGTGTGTTTGTGTGTGTATGTACCCTGTTTATTTGTTTGTAGGCTGTGGACTTACGTGACAGCGCACTGGGCAAAGGACAGGTACTCCACCAGAATGTCCAATCCTTTGTTCTCATCATTAAGAAACTCACGCACCCACCTGACAGCACACACACACACACGCGCGCACAAACAGAGGTCAGCTTGGCAAACTACAACAGGTTATATACTTTGCTGTTAATTCTATAACAAATTTGTCAGAAGGTTTATTATAGTAACCCACATAAAAAAATACTATAGTGTACTTTAGAATTGACAAGAGTGAGATGTAGTAAATTGTAGTATAGTGTGGTGTATTAGAGTATTTACTCCATCTTACCGCAGTGTACTATAGTATTTACTCTAGTGAATGGATAAACTGTAGTAAACTAAAAAGTTACTCGAATAAACTAGAAGACTGTGATAAACTGGATGATATTATAGTTTTTACTAAAGGATTTAGTTAGTTAGAGTATTTACACTCGGGTAATGTTTACGTCGTACTATAGAAAGAACTGTAGTGAACTGATCAGTAATATTATAAAGAGTTGTTCTATGAGAAACAGAGTTACTAATGGAGATCAGGGTGTTCCAGTGGGAAAGACCAGATTCCTGTTTCTAATAAACAACAATGTCAGATCATCGATTCAAAAATAAACAATAAAAATAATTTTGGGTTTTATTCCCTTTGTTAATTTGTGCTATGAAGATTCTCACACATACAGTATAATATAGTTGTACAAAATTTACTATAGTAATTAATGCTGTCATTAGTTTATTTTACTATAGTAAAGTTACTATAACAAATGTAGTAGAATCACCGCAACAAATTATAACATCATTAAAATTGACTGATATATTTACTACAGTAAAGTTAAAAAACACTGGGGAAGCGGTAGCCCAGTGCTTAAGGGGTTGGGCTGCTTACTTTAAGATTGTGGGTTTGTTTTCCAAGCACCATCAAGTTACCACTGCTGGGCCCCTGAGCAAGGCCCTTAACCCTTAATTGCTCAGTTTTACAAAGTTAATGAATGTAAGTCATTTTGGATAAAGGGTGTCTGCCAAATGTTGTAAAAAAAATGTAAAACACTACAGTATTTACCACAGGACATTTTACTACATGTTCTATAGTAAGGTTACTCTACAATAGCATAGTAATTTGAAATATATAGGAGATTACAGGTACAATATGTTTAAAAAAATTACAGCAGAAAATGAGGTTTTCCAGATGATAAACAACATTCCAGAGAGAAAATTACTGTATAATTAAATTCACGTTATAAATCTTTTATACTTTTGGTATCTTCACAACTCGTAATAAAGTTTCCATGTCAGGCAGATCGTCTAGGATGATGTGTCTATCCCAGCAGGCAGTGTGCTTCAGACTAATAAAAGCATGCTGTATCATCTAGGTGTGTCATACTATTATAACCTGTGTTTAAGTTAAATATACTTAGTACCCTAGTATTAAATAAACTGCATTTTTTTACTTTTGGAAGCATTTTTTATGGTTATACACATAAATGCTGGTCCCAAATGTCTGGGCTACTGTTTTGTCCACGTCTGTCCTTTACATCGGCTGTACCGTTTCATCATGCTTCTACAGACTGAAAATGATATCCTACTGAATGCAGCTATATAAATAAAACATCAGAACAATTGATTGTGAAAGAGGAATTGAAGATAGACATTGAAATAAGAGCACGCGAGCAAACAGAATCGAAAGAATACTCTAATATGCTCTAAGAATACTCTAATAATAAAAACTGAAAACTACAGACTGCAGCAAGTAGGTTTCCCCATGTGCCTCAGAGGAAAAGCCTAAGTTTTTGTAGCGGTGTGCTACAGGTTTGTGAAGCGGGTGGGGGGTTTGGGGGGGGGACTTAAGGCACACCGAAGGAATTCCCACCGCATTTAGCTAAGGAATGTGGAAGGCGTATGTCTGTGAGAGAGAACTGAGGAGAGGAGGCTGATCTTTTGACATTGGATCGATTGAGTCTACCAACTTAAATGTGTCCAGAGTCACATTGAAATGATTATCAGAGCTATGAATAAAAGCTTCGGATGAGATGAAGAGAAAAGAACTCCGCTGAGACTAATACAGTCAGACAGAGGCAGAAAAATTGGGGCCTGGGGTATAGCGCAGACTTTGTGCACTGAAAAGTTACTGGGTTGAGCTGATCAGTTTCCTGTCTGCCACCAACCCTTTGCCCTCCCCGTCTCTCCCCCTCCTCCTCCTTCTCTCTTTCCTGCCAGATGCTATTTCAGATTGGTTTAGAAAAAAAGGACCTGGTTTGAAGCTGTGCAATAACCTTTATCCGTTTTTACCTCGCCAAAAAGAAAAGTTTGAAAATAGAAAAGTCTAGGTGTTTTTTTTCCAGCTCTATGGGAAATGCATTACTGATGGGGAAGAAAAAGAGCATGGTAATGATTAATGCTCCTTTCTGAACACAATGGAGGTACTCAGATCTTTGGTTTTGAATCCCTTTAAAGAAAATTCAAACCCAGTGTGGTTTTTGGAGCTTCCTGCATTTGGGGTGACTCACTTCCTTAAAAAAACCCTTTTTTCCTTTAATATTTGTGCCAGAGACTCGGAAGGTAACTTCACCTGCAGAGATTTGTACCCGAGTACTCACACACACTTCTGTTTGTCTTTTTTTTTATTTTTTTTTTATCTCCTAAACACTGTCACCATTTATAATCCTAACCCAAAAGAAGATTGGATCTCCTTTGATTTCGGGACATCTGGATTTCTGTCAAACTACTATGTGTTAATGAATATGAGCAAAGCCATTAAATGTCTGTGCTCGTTATGAGCTAAAAATAGACAAGACTTTTTTTATAACTGTAATAAACCACCCTCAGAACCAAAAAAACCTGTTATAAGTCAGCACTTTTTATTTTTACAGCTTTACTGAGTGTATGAATGGAATCATGCTTTGCGCCAAGCTTCGCCGTATTTCGCGGTGTGTGGCGTTCTTTAGTCTTCATGTGAGGAGTGTGAGTCATGGCAGTGTACACTACAAGCATGTGTGCGTTAGTGTGTCTGTTCACACACTCCATTGTTAAATGCATAGGTTTCCTGACTCTCCCGACACACACAACAGTGTTTCCTGCTGGTAAAAATGGATGGAGGGTGGGTACAATGAAAACCATCTGGTCATACACACACATACATACACACACACACACACACACACACACACACACACAGTTCATTGTATAAAGACTAGCATGACAGAAAGCCAAGAAAAATCTCCAGCCAGATGTTTACTATAGGAAATACAAAGTTAAAAGTTAAAAGTAAAAAGCGGCATCATTCAAGTTTAGCCTTAAGAGGCAGCGCTGTAACATCTGAAGTCGGGCTTTAATCGAACCACAATCAGGCAGATAAAGAGCCTGCTTTCAATAGCTATCAGTTCGAAATGCAGATTTAAAGGGGAGGGTCAACAGATGAGGAGAGCAGAGAAAGAGAAAAAATCACCCGATGTGATTGGTCCGCAGTGATATCTCCAGTTCTCTCAGAACTTTGGTGGATTCCTGAACCCGCCTGCGGAATTTCTGCAGAGGGAGAAAGAGCTGATTTTTATCATAGAAAAACAGCCTGTTTCACAACACCGCATTGAACTACATCCAGACAACGTGTCGATTAAAGGTATTCAACTGGTCAGCGTAAAGTATTTAATTGTTTAAGCCAAAAATCAAACACAATCCTACATGCTGCTACAATCAACAATGCAGACTGCCACTAATCAAAGTTACGTAGTTACAACTTTAAATTGATTATTTTTCAATAACAGTGTGTTGTAAACTTTTATTCCTCTTTAATCATAACACAAAAAATTATTAATTCACACATCGTCTGTCGACTAGTGTTGTGATTTTAGTGGTAAGTTATTTTTGTCGAACATCTGTGAAACAATTTAGCGTAAGATATCACTTACTGCAGCTTTAATTTATATTTTTTCCTCAATCTTTTCTCTCAGGTTGGACATTAAGTGGACAGAAAAAATACAGGGTGTTTTGTAGTAAATTGTGTGGTATATTAGAGTATTTACTCTATCATATTGCAGTATACTATGGTTTTTAACTCTATATATATACATGGTATTTACTCTAGTGAATGGATAAACTGTAGTAAATTTTACAAGTTACTCGAATAAACTAGAAGACTGTGATAAACTGGATGATATTATAGTTTTTACTAAAGGATTTAGTTAGTTAGAGTATTTACACTCGGGTAATGTTTACGTCGTACTATAGAAAGAACTGTAGTGAACTGATCAATAATATTACCACATCATTGCAATTTACTCTGATATATTTACTACAGTAATACCTGTAGTAATACCGCAGGAAAGTTTACTAGATGTTCCATAGCAAAGGTAATGACTTAATATACATTTATTGTAAAATTTACGGCATTATTATTAAAACAGATAATAAGCTATCCAACAGCAACAGTAGCAAACAGATAACTGTCAGATACCAAAAACAACAAACATTAGCTAAGTTAGCTAGCTTAGCAAACCATTACTGGTCAAATTTGTAAAATCTTCAGAAAATCTTTTTTTTAGCTTTAGCATGCTGGTTCTGTAGTAAAAATTGTAGCTAATCCACGTGGTAGATTCAAGATACTGAGAAGAAAAACCAAGCGGGTCAATTTACAAGATTTATTGTCTGATAAAAATCTTTGTTTTAAATAACGTGTGATGTGTAAGCAAATCCGGAGTGAATTTAACTCTGTATTACAGCTACATCAAAAGCTAAACATCAGCAAATATCAAACTAAAGAGGCTGACAAGATTTTTTGTTATATTGTGTTCTGTGTACGGGAAAAGATTATCATCTTACCTTGCGTGTGACTCCTGGGTCTAAGAAGCCCCTCAGTTTCTGGATGTACGTGTGTGGGGGGTTTTTCACTTGGAAACGCTCCTAATTCAGAAAATGAGGAAATTTATGTAGCCAGACAAGCATTGAAAAACAATTATTACTGTACTTGTTTTACATTTCATTAACAGACATTGATACAATCCCTTATTGCCTCATTCATAATAATACACTTCACAAGTTTCATAAGTCGGTGTGGTCCAGTGCAATCCTGTGGCTTTATAATGTCAAATGCAGCTTGGGAAACATCCTGGACTAATACTCACTCACTGTTACATGGATTTTGTGCTAGACTTTTGATGTCTACATATAAAAACAAGTGATTGACTACAGAATATTGCAACATGGGTCTAAACTGATATTACACCTGGTCACAGATGAGGTCCCACTTCTTCTCATTGTCATACTGGCGGAGGAGACGTGCTTTGTCCGGGGGCAGATTCATCGAGCTCTAAAAAAAAAATAACAGTAAACAGACAAGGGTCAGCCCACACAACAGTCTCGGAACTATGCAGACGACCTCACAGAAATGTCTATCGTCAATTTTCCCTCCCTGACCTCAGGGGACGTGACCTCAACTGTACATCCTGTTGCATGATATCATCCCCTGTCTGAGGCGGCCTCAACAGTGCTGACCTGCTCATCAAACCGGCTGCAGGAAAGATAAAGCGGGTCCTGGTTGATCTTGATTAACATTTTACAGTCAACGTAACAAAAAACAGCGGCGCCGCTGGGAGTGGGGGTGGCTTGGTGTTGGTTAGGACCATTTTAGGAGCCCACACACTTTAGGGCCCCCAGCGATCTGTTTTTACTAGTAGCAACAGTGTGGAATGCGTGTGGTAGGGGGCTTAACCTTGTATTCTTTTTTAAGGGTCCAAAACTGCTAAAGGTGCATTTAAGAAAAACAGCAAGTAAATTATAAGTAAGGAAATAAAGTAATTGTGGTTTATTTCTGTTATTTCACTCCGACTTATTAATATTTATAGTCCTTTCTGTCTTTTATACCCCTTAATATAAATTTAATATGGCCACATACAACAACACCACACACACACACACACACACATTTTTATGCAAACGAAAACCAGGAAATTAGTTGAAAGGTCGGGAAAATTGAAAAGAAGCCGCTATATTGCTACATGTTAAGTTATAGCACAATGACTTCTTCACTTCACACATCCCAGCTTTGAAAGTTGAGGTCAGAGCACAGGGTAAGTCATGGTGTGGTGCCCCTGGAGCAGAAAGGTTTATTAAGGACTTTCTTTAAAGGTCTAAGAGTGACAGCTTAGGTTTGCTGGAACTTTGAACCCAAAGATGTTACACTGAAGAATTCTTCCATGGATGTTGAAGCATATCCTTACGAAAAATAACAATATTGATCGTCTAATTAATGACTATTTGCTTACATATAACGTATTAACATACAATGTTTAAATACTGATAAGTTACTGATAAATGTTGATAAGTTGTTTATAAATAAAAACACAAAAACAAAAAAAAAAAACGATCTCTCTTTTATTTATGCAAATGAGGCAATAATTTTTTTATCCAATCAGATTTGAGAACAATGAGTGGTTCATACTACGACGCAAATAAGCAAAATATATATATACATTTTACCATAAATAAATAGCCATAGCTCCTAACTGCCTAACTGCCCTAGCCTGTTGGTTATTTATGGTAAAATGTAGATGGAGGCAGGAGGAGGGGAATTCGAGATTCTGATAGAGTGGCCCAGCATGTAACAGATCTCTCTAGGGTAAAAAAACAAATGGCGTTTATCAAGAGAGAGCCATCAGCACGTCCATCAACAACAGCCTCCTTGCTTCAGTCAAACTCATTCACCCACAGCACATGGACCTGCTGGGACGGTGCCAAAGGCCATGACAGGGACTAACTAACTTACAAGCAAGAAACTTACAAATCTCAATACACAAACACACACACACACACATGCACTCACTGTTTGATTTTTATTAATCTTCAACTACTGTGAACTAACTTTTCATGAGTTTTTTACACTGTTAATTTTTTATGGGGCTGATTATTAGGAAAAAAAATAACAGCACTGCTGGAACTTGCATAACAAATTCTGATTACTAAGCTTTTAAATCTTCTCACACACCTCAGAAACCAGTGATCAGTGAAAACGTATGCTCTGGTCTGTTGGCTCGGCTTGAGCTCAGGTTTATCTCTCTCAGACATGCTGTCTTTTATGAGCAAGGGTTTACAGCGTCTCCTAAAAAACACGTTTTATAATTTCTCCTCAGATAATCACCTGCCACAGATATAACCCTCCTGTATTTCAAGCTTTAATTCGAATGCTTTTAAACTAGCATTTCCTGAAAACACTTCGCTTAAAAAATATATTTGTTACTTAAGAAAAAAAAAGGAAAGACTTCATTAATTCCAGATGTTCGGTGTGGCGGACTGGAATGTGTCCTGTTTATAACAACTGCAGATAAACTTCCCTTTTACTGAAAAAAGTGGATAATGTTTTTAAAAGAGACACGTGTTTGCGTGTGTGTGTGTGTGTGTGTGTGTGTGTGTGTGTGTGTGTGTGTGTGTGTGACAGAGAGTGTACTTTCCCTTTCCCCTAAAATAAAATGCCAGTAATGGCATGGAACCTCCCACTCTGTAAAACGTCGCTACAAACAGCTGCCTACTCGCTGATGAGCTCACGACTCCTAAACACTTTGGCACAACAAAGTCCTCAGTAAAATAAAGACGAACTGTTCGAGTTGTGAATTTCGACAGTCTGGCTTCCAATCCGGGGTCATGCTTTGTGATGATGTTCCGTAGATAGCTGAAATGGAAGCTGCGCTGTGTCATTCACACTGACAAGGACTGAAGAAGTCAAAAACAACCAGAAAAATGTGCGTAGGGAGGAAAAATACGTTTTTACTAACTTTACTAACACACCCTAATTACTTCCCTCAGGATTTCTCAGGAGTATTTTTATGTTGTTGTGCTGGGAAATGCTGCTGTAGTTTTGGGGGTTTTTTTTCTAAATTAGCAAAAAATGAAAAAAAGGGTTCTAAATCAGGATTTAGGTCTGACTATATAGAATAGTTATACTCATGTTGACACTCGTGAAAGGAGAGATTTCGCTGAATGTGTTTAGTGATGATGTCATAAGCTTCTTGAATTTCACAACCTGCTACGCTAAATTTTGGTACCCTGCTATGCTAATTTTTGGAACCCTAGGGCAAAATATGACATCATTTTTCTTAACAGACCTTAGTAACTAACTAGCTGGCTGTACATTATAGCATAGGGTTACACAATTAGTAATTAGTTTATAGCTTGGTGCTATTAGTTGCTTTGTGTGATAGATCACAGCTTGCCTAAAGTATAAGCTAACTAAACGTCTGCTTAAGGTCCCTGTGGCCACCAGGTTTGTTTTTGTGTTTGTTCTATATTATGTCAGTGGACAATAGTGGGTATACAAAATGCAATACTGAATAACAGTAATACAATATTAGGTAATATAAAAACGAGAGTGTGACTGAATAACGTTAACATTATTGAAGCTGATTGAAGAAGCAGCGGCACTGCAGAAAAACTCATTAATGTCACAAAAAAAGGACATAACCATCTGGTGCAGAGAAAAGAAAAAAGAAAAAATGGGGGAAGAGAGAAAACAGCAAGGTAAAAGGGAAGTTAAGGAAAAGAACATATCTAACTAAATAAGGTGATACTGTCTGCTGGTTTATTTAGCTACTTTTTTAGTAAACCTTACTACGAACAGAAAAAACGTAGAAGATCGGTATAATGTAAACACGTAATAATTAGTGTGTTCGATTTATTGTGTGTAATAATCAAGGATGGACAACAATTAGTGAATTAGGGGAAGTTGTAGCACAGTGATTAAGTTGTTGGACGGAAAATTGGGGTTCGATTCCCAGCACCACCAAGCTGGGCCCCTGAACAGGACCCTTAACCCCCAATTGCTCAGTTGTTTAAAAAAGATAAAACTAAGTTAAAACTGATAAATGCGTCTGCCAAATGTTGTAAACTTAAATGTAAATTAGTCCTATTTGCTGCACCCTGAATAAAATTCTGCTAAGGCTAAAGGCCTGTGACGGTCCTGCAATACATAATAAATTCAAGGGTTTTTTTATACACTTGTGGCACTAATACTATAAAATACTTGGGAATTTTGGAATATGGTTTGTACCTACAGTTAAATTACTTTTGGGTCCTACAGCCTGGCCACTTACAACCACTTAGATGGCTATTTGTGAGTCTTTAATGGTCACCTATATGTTGGTCACTAACAGGATTTGTAGAGAAGAGATAAAGATCAGTTGTTTATCTGATTTAGAATTATTCTCCCGTGTCAATGCAGGTTACTCAGCCTGAGGGTCAGAATTCTATCATCCATGTAAAGAGCACGCAAACCATTTTAAACACTCTGATTAGAAGCACTCACCAAATACACCAAGACACAGTTAGGAAATGGAAATACTGTGTTTTATCAGTCATGCACATGCAGAAAAATTGAAAGGCTTCTCTTACAGTTCAAAGCTCTCTGGAGGCCCATGGTGTCGGATTTAAAAGGGTTAACTGGCCAGTTTAGACCACAATATAAACAGTGGACTCTGAAGCAACAATGATCCAATTTCAAACCATCAGGGTGGCATGGTTTTTAAATTGGAAGAAGGTTCCATGTGTCTTTGCTTTCCTTTTTGGCAGAAGCACTTCATTCCAATGAAGTAAAGTGATGTCTTACAGGCTGTTCTGCTGACCCAGAAGGCCTTGCAGGGTTGGAAAATAAAAAAAAAAACCCCGAATAAACCAATATATTTGTTTTTAATCCTAACGTTTCCAACCATGTAAAAGCTACAGTTGTGGATAACCCACTTTACTCCACCAATATCCAATTTAATATAGTGATTACAAAGCTTGTTGTTAGCTTGTTTAACTGGTCCTGCAAATTAAAAGAGTTTATTTCAAGCCTTAAGATCTTAAAAAGGAAAGTAGGCCTGCAAAATTTTTTTAATTTAAATCTAATTACAATAAAAAAAAAATATCTTTGCTGTCAGTAAAAAGTTTCAGAAATAAAAATACGATCGCTTCAATTTTATGTACTGTTCATGATTACTATTTTAAATAATATATAAAACATTGGAATACGTTTATAAAATAATGATGTATGGTAGTTGGCAAAATGTATATTATAGTAAAGAAGTACACAATAAAAAAAAAATCTTTAATAAAGATCTTGTGTGCTTGTGAAAGTTTATTACATTAATTAGTGAGCCATAAAATTATTGCATGAATGAGATTTGATCTTTCTTACAATCAAATTTTGTTCCGCCTTGGGTGCTGGAAATGAGAATCCCACATTTAAGTTTTTTATGAGCTCGGAGCACAGACAGTCACAAAACTTAAACCTTCAAATCAACTACCCAAAGAAAAAAAAAAGACTGATTTGCTTCACAATAGAATGACGAAAATCACATCAGGGACAAAACTAGCTTCTGTTATCCGATGACGAGTAAGTCGATGAAAAGAGAGACTGTAATGGTTTAACAAAGCGCTATTCCCATCTGACATTTAAAGTCGAATGGCATATACGGAATAACAGACTGCGGAGAACAAGAACAAGTGCGCTCGATATCTTCCAAAACTAATTTATTGTGTTCAATATTTAAAAAAGACTTAAAAAACAGTATATAACGTTATAATGTATGATCAGTCTTTGTATATTTAATTAACAACCATTTTCATGCTTGGTAACTGTTTTAATTTTAACAATAATGTAATTATTTTTTATTGTTTTTATACTAACTGCTACAAGAATTTCTTAACCTTGTGCTGGAAAGAAAACATCTAAATCAATCATCTGTATATACCACATGGGAAGTGGTAGCACAGTGGTTAAGATGTTGGACTGCTAATTGGAAGATCAGCGTTCGATTTCCAGCACCACCAAAATGCCACTGCTGGTCAAGGCCCTTACCCCCAATGGCTTAGTCATATAAAAGAGTTAAATGTAAGCTGCTGTAGATATGGCCATCTGCCGAATGCTGTAAATGTACGTTACTAAGCATATCTATAACACCGCAGAAATATATTTAATCAAATATATATAGATCTAAACGTCCATATAAGGAAAAGCCCCTATGTGCCAAAAATGACTAAATAAAAAAAAAATCATTCAGCAGAGTAGCTGAGACTTTTTAGTACATCAACATCTATAGAAAAATACTAAATCATCCTTAGCTTCTTCCTCATAATTTCTTTGGCTATCTGATTGGCCAGTCTTTGTATAGATTAAATCTGGATTAAAATGACGCAAATGTGAGCAGAATAGAACGTTTTTGTAAGATAAAGGTAAGATTTTATTAAATACCTAGGTACTGATGTAAAAGTGAATAAATGTAAATACAATGTAAAAATGCAAATAAATGTTAAAATCTAATGCAGTGTCGAAGAAAGTTCTTCAATTGTGCGTCTTTTTTAGTTTTGCATTAAAAGAATCCTACATGAAATGGTGCCTTTTAATGCATAATTTCTTTCACAAGGTCTATATTTACAACTTGCACCTCAGAAGGAAATCCTGAACGGTTAAAAAAAAAGAAGTTTCTTATGCAACTCTCCAAACTCTTAAGCAACCATTGGTAAATGTTCATTAAAATATTATCCTAACATCATTATATAGCTTTTCTACAATTGGCCTGCTAAAACAGGACAGAGTATTTCTCTGCTCTATAAGCGTTTCTTAGACCTTATTTGGCTTTTTCACTGTTTCGAAAAAAGGCCAGTAGGAGTTCAGGTCAGCATGTCCTCCTTGCTGAATTTAAAAACACAAACAATGCAGATAAGGTCGTTTTTGAAAGACCCTCAGTTTGCGCATGGGGTGTCGGCTCTCATGATACATGGTACGCAGTACTAATTCACAATATGGAGCATTCCGAAGCGGACGCTATATTTATAGGATTGGGGTTATATTTTACCACACATCCAACAGACTTTCTTGTGTGATTATCTATTTAATCAATGTTCATACTTTAGAATTTACTTTATTTATCTATCCATTAAAAAGTCTTGACACAAAGTCCACCCCAGGACAGAATTATGTCGCAGGCCCCCAGACAGAGTATATTTTCTTTGTGCATTTTTTTACCCAGTGGCTCTTAGCCAGCAGCAGCAAAGAATGCAAATTCTGTTGAGTGAAGCTGGCCTGTGCTACCGGTGCCAAAGAAGACTGGATAAGGCTCAACACATCCTGCTTCACATCTTGCTTTTCCTCAGCTTTTTAGCTACAAAACATAGACTATACTGTGGTCAATTAGGATAGTTATCTTCTTTTATGGGCCCATAGTCTAGACGTCTTTGAGAAGAATGATAAACTAGAAAGCTTAAGTTTGGGCCTGTTTTTTATTTGCACCTGGACATAACCAACAGAGTGTTTCGACACTCATACGACCACCAACTTTCTCATCCCTGCTGTGGAGGGCACATTTTTGTCTCACTTTGATGAACACATCTCATCCTGTAAAGCTATTTCCATGTTTGCTTAAGCAACAGGCGAAGAACGAGGTCGTGCTCAAGGGCTTGAGCTTTTTCTCATGCCAGTCCCCTGCCATTAAACAAGTCAAATGTCGTAGTGTGTGAAAAAGTTGTACTCCTTTCACTGTGCTGATACTTGATCCCTCAAACTTTAAATGCGTAACCTGAACCAGGCAATCACAACAAAGCAGTGGCTACACACAAAAGTGGCCTCCTTCAATTCTCCAGCAGAGAGAAGACACGGGGAAGAGGGTCGGAGGTGTTCCGAGGGCCGGACCTCCCCTTATAGCTCCTTTACTCAAGATATACAAACAATCTCCATGACGAATGATCGTGGAATGTGCTTTATTCACACACATGCTAATCCGTTTAAAATAAACGTACCATCTAACAAGCGACTTCTGCTAAAAGCAAATAATAACCTGTGGATCGTATAAACGTATTCCGAATCTTCTCCACATCCACACTGACTCTGACCTACCATTTGACTGAGTTCCTGTTGGTTCAGTTAAGATCATTGGCCATTCACCTGGGCCTGATTTCCTGTCCACAGGAAGTTACATATATTAACTGCTGAGGATAAATCACACGAGAAACCAACCACACTGAAAGCCCCTTCACGAATTTGCTATGCAAACGCCACATTTTCTAACATCGAACCTGATCTTGAATGGTTAATTTCCTTTTTTAGTGTTTAATGCAGAGCAGATTGCCAGGCAGACTTTCAATACATCTGCAAATCATCTGTATCAGGGAATTGTACATATTGGAGTAGTTTATGTTGCCTGGCTAGATTAACCTATAAAAAAAAAAAAAATACTATAGTATTGTGGAGTAAATTTACTATTGAATATGTAGTCAAATTTCCTGTGGTAAATACTGTAGTGTTTTTAATTCTTACTGTAGTAAATATATCATAGTACATTACAACAATCTGATAATTTGTTGTGGTTCTTAAGTAATTATTTTATTTGATTATTTTTATATTCACATTTGCGGCATTTGGTAGACGCCCTTATCCAGAGCGACTTACATTCATCCTTTATACATTGGAGCAATTAGGGGTTAAGGGGTATTGCTCGGGGACCAACTCTGGCAACTTAGTGGTACCACGGTCTTCCAGTTAGCAGTCTAACACCTTGACTACTGCGCTACTACTTCGATTAGATTAGATTAAATTAGATCGTGTATGTGACCTATGAGATTGCTTCTTAAGTGGCATGTTTGGTAGTCTCAATTTATTACAGACCTCCGGTTCAAACATTTTTTTTCAGTTTAAACGCTTAAATGTTTTATACCACATGCTCAGCTCGATGTTTTCAAATTACTACAGATTTTCCTCCCTTCGGTTTCTTTCGACTCTCTGTGCACACCACCCACTTATCAAACAGACACAGCTACTTCATAGTATATAAACGCTATGATCAACTCCTTTCATGCTACATAAACGCCGCAAGAATGGTGTGGTCTTGGAAAATTCGGAAGTGCTATTTAAAATGTCAAACAAATATGGATGCAAAGTCACAGAAAAGTGAACAGAAAAAAACCCCCAAAAAGCTGGGATATGAAGAAAATCGATGTAATGTATGTGTAGCAAAAATCGAATGCTGCTTTCTAAATCTATTAAACATTTCCAAATATTCTTAAATTATCCTAATATAAGTTTTTTAATATATAATAATAATAATAATATAAAAATTATTTTTGTCTATACATTTGCTTAAAAAAATTCTGAATTTTTATAAATAGTCAGAGCTTCAACTAGACGTTACATCATTCAAAGAAAAAGGTTTATGTATTTTAATTATAGGCTAATATTTCAGGAAATAAGCATGAATAGAGAGATTTCCTTTCTTCTACAGTCAGTGTACTTAAATATGTAAATTTTTATTTTAAATAAAACCACAAACTAAGCAGCCCGATCCCAGACTAAACTCAGGCATGATCTCGGAGGCCCAGTGAAAGGTTAACACTTGTGCAACTCAAATCTCCCCGAACACACTACTAGAAAAAAACTGTTAATATGCAAACAACCTCTTAAATCCCAGTGAAACATTAGTCTGTTAACATTTACAGTGTGCAGCTGTGGTGTGTGTCCTTCAGGCTAGTGGAGCTTTTTATAATCTATCCTCCACACAAGCTCATCAAGTAAAGCCATCAAGCAAGCCTGGAGGTCCTCCAGGAGAAAATCTCGGGGCTCTGGAGGACACACACATTGATAGAGTGGAAAAGAAATGGCACAATATAGTTTTTCTTAACAGGAACCCCAAAACTCTGTTTAAGTTTATTTCAGTTTTTAGCACAAGCCTTAAAATTTTCTAAGACAATAAACTCTACAGTGCCGTATGAGAACTAACTTCATCATCAGGTTTGTATGTAAACCCGGGTAACCACTGAGCCAGTCTATGTTATTATCTTGTCTATACGCGAGATCAAATACACGGCAATTAGAGCACACTTTTTTCCAAGCAGAAGAAACTTTACAGTCCGCTCCATAGCGTAGAACACGGTCAAACTCCACAGCTTTGTTATTGAGGCAAGGCTAATTCGAAGGCCATTATTGTTAGTGCAAAGGGTGCTTTGAAGCAGGAGTCCCAAAGCGCTGGGATCTCAGGCATGTCAGCTTCTCAAGGTCACATCAGGGGTACCAGATGTGAGAGCATTAAATCTATCAGGCCCTAAAACAGTGACATAGCCGCTTCCCTTTCACCTGGTCATTGGTGAAACCTGCAAGCTGTAAATTACTTTAATGATCCAGCCAAAAAATCTGCCTGTCTTTATGTGGCTAATAAAATAACAGGGAGGCTAAAAAATAATTATCGTTTGTTTTATGTTGCCTCATTTTTATTTTTTATAAAAAATGCATTCGTTTTGGAAATATATTGTCCAAACCAAAGGGTAAGGGATTGCAAAGACTAAAACAGTAAAATCTATAAAAAGTGGTGAACTGTTAGCGCAGTGGTTAACTGCTAATTGGAAGGTTGGGGTTTGATTTCCAGCACCAACAATTGCTCAGTCGTGAATGTAACTTCATCACGCTGGGACACCTTTTAAAAAAATGTTTTTCGCCAAACATTAAATAGGATCTATCCAACTATCCATTTTATATCCAACACTTATCCTACACGGGTCTGCATAGAGCCTGGAGTCAATCCTAGGAAACTATCGACAGATGCCAATCAGCCTACAAGGCGTGTCTTAAGACTGGTGAAGGAAACCAGAGAACTTTGATAAAACCCCTGAAAAACACGCAAACCCTGTGCAAGCAGGTCAAAGGCTAGATTTGAACCCTTAACCTTGTACATGCCAAACATGCCCCATACAAATAACTTCAATATATAAAAGAAAAGTAAACCTTAGGTCTCTGTAGCTTCTATTTCATTTGTACACACACACACCCACACACACACACAAATGTTTTCTATCTGGGTATCCCTGAATATTTTAGTAGCGATAGAAGAAATATTCATACTAGTAATCAAGGTGTATTGAGCAAAACAGACTAGACAGTATTTGGAACCGTGTGTGTATTTTAGGACATCTGATACGTGACAGAATCCACTGTGTCCAGGGCATCTCAAAAAACACAAACAGAGCGTCAATACAATTGCTGATGAATCAGCGGCTTTTCTGGAACGTGAGGATGTCCTGTTTGTTGTGTTGGACAGGAGACAATCAGGCAGCAAGCGTGTCCCAAATGGATATACCACGAGACCCTCCAGTCGATCAAAAACGAATAAATAAATAAATAAAAATATAATAAATGAACAATTGTATACAAGCTAACGACAAGCATAAAAATGGTCCATTAAAAAATATATATATATATTTTATGAATTACTGTAATATGCAATATGCAAAAAAAATAACATGTTCAATATTTTCTGGCATCCTATGTCTCGATATGTCCGAATGTCTGGAACTAGATAGTATAATCGAACTTTCTGTAGAGAAAAAACATGACGATGGTGTTATCATGAGGAAAAAAAACAAAAAAAAACGAATCGGATGCTCCATATTTGGTAATCCAGTTACTGCACAGAAGTGAGGAAAACTTCAATCATCGAGGCAAGTAGATTACTTCTGGCATGTACCAGAGGACACGTTTCCTTGGGGTGTGTGTAAATCAGAGTAATGTGCGTTTATCTGTTAGGCTATTAAGAGCTCGCAGCCGATCCTGTAACGAGTAAAAGGACTCGGAAAGGATGGGGCCCAGGCTTTAAAACAACACACCGACAGAGCTGCTATTGTGCTGAAGAGGAAAGCATAGTAGACTGAGCACAATGGCAAGCACACACACACACACACACACACATGGCCATGAATCCTCAGGGGTATTAATAATCAGTTATTAATTAGCAATCATACAGTGTGTTGCATTTTTTGGTATGTAATGATATGTGATGACAGGAACAGCTGGTTTACAGGACCAAACCCAGGCTCCATCTGAAATCGCATACTTCCATACTATGTAGTATGTTAAACTGATGTTGAGGTGTGTAAAATGTCTAAATCCTTAGTATTTGAAATTACAGTAGGTGAAAAGTTCCCGGATGATCTATTGCTTCCACCAGGATTTTTAAGTATGCATACAATGTACTCTTGACGGTTGTAGTATGTTCGAATTTAACAGTCAGAAAGTACGGAATGACGTTAATATGACATACTGAAATCTGCTGTTGTGGCCCAACAAGATGCTTTTGGAAGAAGTAGAAGAAGAAATAACTTTGATTGCCAAATGCGCTTACACACACAAGGAATTTCTCTTCTCTTTTTCTCCTCATCCTCTTCCTCCTTAACAACTGCTTATCAACTCACTGTCGTCTGCTGCAAATGCTGCCTTCACTGTCTTCCATGTTTATTTGTCAAACAGAAGCCTGCACAAGATGTAGAATTTGTTCTTTGTGCATGCTGATCAGTTTAGTCCCATGATTAGGGGTCCTTGATATTAGCCACATTTAAAGCAATAATGTAAACCGCTATAAACTGAATTGAACAAAAATTGGAATTAAGCACTAAGCCTTGCAGTGTGAATGTAGCCTTAGTTTTAGTGACAAACTATTGTAAGGCAACTGTGTGATTTCAGTTTTGGGAAAACACACTTATGTGAATGTTCTGAATTTGTATGGCAATTTAGTAGCATTTAGTAGCAAAGAGCGGATATTGCATCTGGGTAGCAAGAGAATAAACACACCACACACAAATCAGGGACAGCCATATTTGTCTTTATATTGTACTAAATCACTGAATGACTCAAAACTAATATAAAAAAACTGATTTAAAAACTATTTTGCCAGAACATTTTCCAGAAAATGAACTAAATCCTAAATCATGTTGTGTCTAATGTCTTTCTGTGTAAAAATGCACATAGCAAACGAGTACCATATTGTTTAAACCCCCTATAAAAACAAATACCTGCTGTGGGCCCAGGACTCACTTATAAGACATATAAACCACATGAGGCCGATAAAATAACCTCCCTCAAACACCCGAGCTTTACTCATGCCGTTTTACCCAAGCAGCGCCTTAACACCTGAGCTTAGCATGGCGCCGTACTCAAAGACCTTCCATGCTCAAATGTAAATAGCATGAGTGTCTGTTCTGTGTGTGTTTGTGTGTTTGTGTGTGTGTGAGTGTGTGTGTGCAATGAGAGGATGCCGGCCGATCTGGAATTACTGGGTAGACACATGATGCCTCCTACAACTCTGTTTTCTGGCATAACAAACTAATGAGTATCTGGAAGTGCAGACACACACAAGGACACGCCCGACCACTTCAACATGCCATATATTAGGCTTTAGGTCAAACTTGCTTGGGTCCCAGCTGAGTGGCATCTATGAAACAGTGTGACGCCAGAGGTGTCTTCAGAGGTCAAGGGGACATACGTAAAAGGCGAGAGGTTGTGACTCTGTCTGTTTTACTTGAGGCACAAGCATTCCAGAGTAATTCACACACACACACACACACACACACAAACTTAGGCTGGGTTTACGCTGTGCAATTTTATCCACAATTTGGTCGTCTGAGAAACTAGGGTGCAGCGTGACTTCTCTCTCACTGACCGTCAAACCAAAAACCAACAGAAGCGCCGAACATGCTGACGTAATTTATGTAACAACTATAAACCAAATGGAAAAGATAGTACAGCAGAAACTTTTTAAGGCAAAACTACCACTACTGATTATTTTAGCTGCTAGCTACCAATTTGGAGAGAATGCAGGCCACTGAATATGTAACGGCTTGATGAAGCTAAACTCTAGACGATTTCCTTGTGAGCGTCCGTTTTTTGAAGTGTCTTGACAGTTGTACAGTTTGACAGAACTTTTTCTAATAAACTAAACCAACAGTCTCAACCATTGGAGGTGGTAAGCCAGGCCCTTAACCCTCAGTTGTATAAATGAAATAAATGTAAGTCGCTCTGGATAAGGGCGTCTGCCATCAACTGACTCGACTAGAATCGCACATCTAAACCCCCACAATTAGACCCTAGCGTTTAGATGACTGGGCTAATAAACAACAGAAAATTGCAAAGAGTCTCGTTTGAGAAAATGATGCTAAATGATTAATACAAGAAGTCCTAGCACAGCATCACCAAGCTGCCAAACCCTCAATTGCTCAGTTGGATAAATGTAAGTCACTCTGGGTAAGGAGCTCTACCAAATGACCGAAATTTATATGTAGTATCCAAATGATCATTTGGAAAACAGATGAATAAAAATTTTTCCTCTTTTCTTTTTTTGTTCTTTGCCCTTTTACGTTTGGTACTTTCTTTCTTTTGCCTTCTCCCTTCTTTCCTTTCCTTTCTTCCTTCCTTCCTCCCTCACTCCACCTTTCCACCTTAACAATCCGTGAATCCAAATTTAGAATACTTATAAATCAACCAAAATAACCCCAAAATAAATAAATAAAACGTCTGATGTGTGGATTGGTAAAGTCATTAAGGCACGCTGCCAATTCAAAAACATTGGAAACAATTTTCCCCTCTCTAAAGTTCTCTGGCGAGAGCAGACCACAGGAATCTGCTGCGCCACAGCCGAGCGGGGGCACTTTGAAAGAGGATATCACACACACACACACACACACACACACTTCTGCTCCATCCCTGCAGAACTGTACCACCGCCTCCAGCTCCGTTCTCATATGGATAACTTTGGCTGAAAAGACAAATCCCCCACTCCAGCTTCAGACGCATACAAGCCAGAGGGAGTAATACGTTCCACTCCATACTGTATCGCTTATAAGTGTTATTCCAACCTTCCACAGACTGAAGGTCTACCTTCGGGTTTAGGGAAAAATGGTGGAAAAGAACGAACAGTTTGACCAAACACACTTGCGTCTACAATAGCTGAATAAACCTCGAAATGCTAAACATTGACAAAATCACTCTTTTCACTGTCAAGGAATGAGTAAGAAAATATTTAATAAGTTACTGTTATTATGTCATTACTAATCATTTAGATTTACATTGCTGACATTTGGCACATGTTCTTATAACGGAGCAGTTAAGGGTTAAGCTCAGGGGCCCAGCGGTGGCAGCTTGAGGGTGGTAGGTATTGAATCCATGATCCTTTAATTAGCATTAACCGCTGAGCTACCATTAATAATGCCTGCCTACTGTACTGGAAACGTGCCCCATATGTCATCTCCATCACGTTCCCACTGATTACATTTAGGCGCTCCAAACGTTTGAAACAAACATCATAACGAACACTCATAAAAATGTAATGAGTTTGTGGTCAGGAAAATCTGAAAATTGTTCTTTTTTAGCTGTTTACGTTACGGCATTTGATTGACCACCATTTTCCAAAAAGGTTTTTTTCATCCAGCTAAGCAACCCATGATCTTCTGTCCAACATCTTTACCACTAAGCACCTCCTTCGAAAAACAAACGCATTAAAAATATTCCTTTCTGTCCTATTTACAACTGTAGTTGGGTTTCCAATGTAAACCGAATTGAATCATTTCAAAAGTCTCAAGAAAATATAGATGCATTTCCATCAAGTTGTTCAAGTGGCTAGCAGTGGTACTGGTAACCTAGTAACCAACAGCAAATAAAACGAGACAAGCATAATGGAGACAGGACTTAAATTAGTTACCATTAAGGCAAGTAATAAATGTCCTAGCAGTGCGGCTTGCAATTGACAAATTAATGCTATCCGAAGACGACGGAATTTGGAACTTTTGATGAACGCACTGGCCGCGAAGGGCATTACGAAGACGTTGAGCCTTATACATGCGGGAAAGACAATAACAACGGAAACGCAGATTAGTTATGGATTTAGATGGGTTTAATATTTGCCTCAAACCACCTCAGACAGTTCTGAATTTTGCCTTTCACTCGTTTGTGAGACGATTCTTCGAAATGCGCAGTGACACAGAGGTCTGGAAATGTGTAACTGTAATACGTTCTCATGAGAAACAGCTGAACCAGAGGTGTCCAAACTCGGTCACCAACTAATCAAGATCGTGCTAGGTACACTTGAACCTACAGGTAAGTGTGTTGAGGCAAGTTGGAGCAAAACTCTGCAGGACACCAGCCTTCCAGGACCGAGTTAAACGTTGTTTACGGTACGGAGACATTTCAACAACTTCTGATTCTATAGTTACACTCTGGGACGTTGATTTTATGATCTTTACATGATGCTGACACTGTTGGTTGATTTTACATGTGTGAGATTAAAAATGTTAGTTTTCACCTAGTCTGAATGCACAGCTGCCTTGTGGAAGCTTTATAATGCAACTTCCTCCCACAAGAGCTTAAAACACACACACTCATGCTCACATACACACACTCATGCACATACTTGCACAAAGCAGACACACATGCAGAAAACACACACTTAGGCATGCACACTAGTGCACAAATACACAAAAACACACACAAACCTTACACATAACACAAACATCCAGATAAACAAATACACACATGGAACACAGATGCACATCACACATACAAATCCCACACATGTGCACTCACTTGTACACACACATACGCATACCAACGAAAAGCACAGAAGCACTAATATACATGCGCACACATGGACCAACACATATTATAACACCCCCCCCCCCACACACACACACAGTGCCAGGCTCCTGTTAAAGAAATCAATTCTTATGTATGAGGAGCAGCCATGACATCATAACAGGCTACTGTCTGAAAGAGGACAGACATAATCACCACACACACACACGCACACACATTTTACATTAATACGACAATGTGCAGCAGATGAGCTGTTGTGGAGCAGTAGCTGCAATCTCAGTATGGAGAGGTGTGTATATTCGAACCGGGAGTCAGGAGTGGTGGGACGGTGAGGTGAACCCCTTCAGTCAAATCGATTATATATCAACTGTTTGTAGTTACGTGCCATGTTGACGCATATCAATCAAAAATGAAGTCGATTATATTCCGATATGACCGTTTACACTGCAGTTGCATCTGTCTTGCGTCGGATTGAATACCACATACAGAAGTGGCACAAATCGGAATTGGAAAAATCACACTGTTCACACTGACATGACAAAAACCGATCTGAATCACACGTGGGCAAAAAAAATTTTTAATTTGGCCCACATTTGCCTGCGGTTTGAATGTAGCCTTAATGTCACATTCCACACAGTTGGAATAGTTGTTTTTACCTAACCTACCTAACCTCAAGGTTATTTATCTTCAGTGTGTCATCAAACCCATTTCCGCTTTCTGAGATGCTTCAAGTGCTCGTTTTATAACGCCAAAATTCCAGGTATCCAACAGAGGAAAAAACAAACTAACAGTCCTGATTATCAGCCATAAAATAATAATAATAACAAAAAAACAGCCATTGAAACATAATAAATATGAAAACTCGTTAGAGCTGTGTATCGGCAAGGGTCTTACGATACGATATATATCATGATACATTGATCACGATACAATATATCATAATATATTACGATACAATGCATACTACAATACCAAAAAAATTCATCAATGAAAAACAAAGCCAGAGACGATCTTATTTTATCCGCCATGTTGTTTTAGAGACAATGACCATATGTATTAGCAACAGCTACAGGATTGGAGGGGGAAGTCGTTAGACACGGACTGAAGGTTTTATTTAAATATTAATGTAAATGTAAATGAGATTAAATCTGTATCGATACTAAAGGTTAAAATATCGCTACAATATTGTGAAAAAAATTGCGATAGTTAGCTGTATTGATATTTTTACACATCTCTAAAACTCATGTTCAGATAAAAAAAACCTGACTGTGTGTTGGTGACAGCGACACACCAAAACACACATACTGCACTGTAATCAGAGCTAAGGTGTGGATCCTTCCTCTCCTGAGCACTGGGATCTTCCTGAGAGATCGACTTTGATGCGTTACTGTGCCCGAACATGACGCAGACTGATCCGAGCTGACCAATGGGAGTGCGTTTTCTTTCCCATGAATTTAGAGTTCCGGACGTCATTGTCAGAGGAACTGAACGGACAAACACAGTCCACTTTAAATAAACCGAGGAAGCTGCTGCTGAGGACAGACAGGAGGTCTGTGATTACAGTGTTGTCCAACGCAAGGAGACGCCTTGTTTTCACAGTTATTTCTTCTGTGAAATTATTATTCTCTTTGTTTCCAGAAGGAAATAGGACTCCATGACTATTTAGAAGCAACACACACTGATAAACAAGACACACACAATAGAACAGGAGCAGCGTGTGAAACTAATCTACACGCCAATATCGCCAGAGTCGGGAGAATTTAAAAAACCAGACAGAATTCGTTTGCTTCATGTCAGTACAGTTTCTAATGGTTATTATTATATATATATATATATATATATATATATATATATATATATATATATATATATATATGTAGGGTTGTGTGTACAGTGATTCTGTTAATCACAGTGAGAGAGAGAGAGAGAGAGAGAGAGACAGAGAGAGAGAGGACCAGATAAAGAGATTGTGTGTGTGTGTGTGTGTAAGAGAGAGACAGACAGACAGAGAGAGAGAGAGAAAACAGCAAAGAGTGAGTGACAGAGTGCATGAAAAAGCACGAAAGGAAAAATACAAAAAATAAAAGAAAGAGAGTCAGAAATAGAGAGATAAAAAACAGATAGAGAGAGACAGTGAAATGAAGAGATAGACAAATAGAGGAGAAAGAGACAGAAAAATACAGTGATAAACATAGAGAAAGAGACAGAGAAATAGAGAGATAGACAAACAAAGAGAGAGACAGAAAAATAGAGAGATAGACAGACGGGGACAGAGTAACAGAAAGAAAGAAAGAAAGAAAGAAAGAAAGAAAGAAAGAAAGAAAGAAAGAAAGAACAGATTAACAGAGAAACAGGGCGAGACAGGCAGGCAGGCAGACAAAGAGCTAGAGAGAGAGAGAGAGAGAGAGAGAGAGAGAGAGAGAAATAAATGAATGAGCAAATAGCAAAAAATTATCATCAAAGAAATAGAAAAAGAAAAGAAAGAAAGAGTCAGACAGAGACATGCAGACAAGAGAGAGAGAGAGAGAGAGAGAGAGAGAGAAAGAGAAAGAAAGGGGCGGATCTTTCATGATCTCTCTGCGTAGGAGTTTTAGGGGAATTCAGAAAATGTGGTGCTCTGTGGGACCGACGCTCGGCGCTGGTGGAAAACTTCACATGTGGAAAGTCGAGCTGGTAAAACTGCAGCCAGCGAGCAGCACTTTATGCTCGACACGGACAGACTTACTATTGAATTTCCACATTAATTCTTCTGTGACATTTGGAAAAGCAGCTAAAGGAACTGCTGATGTGACGTGATTTAAACTGTGATTAAACCAAAAAATCTGTGACTCATCAAACCGTCCACAGACTGACATGAATAAAATACTACTAAAATACTACTAGAAATGAGTTTGTTTATGTAACATTATCATTTTTGAGTGCATGAATAAACTCGTCCATTGTTCCTTTTCTCCTAATAACATTTCCACGAAACTGGGCCACTTGGTTTCTTTAATGACACACTAGAAATGAGACACTGTGCTGAAAACTGTCTGTTTTTATCAGCACTACCACCATCATGCTTCACAGTGGCAAAAGTGTCATATTTCTACCAAACACAAACATACACCAGGACCAGAATGTTTACTTTTCGTCACATCAGTCTAGAAAACCTTCCACTTTGTTTGATGAGTCCGTAAATTGTTTTTTTTTTTTTTTTTTTTGCCAAACTCAAATTAATCAGGATCCACCCAAATTAATCATGGAACCATCCATCCAATATCTGGACCTCGTATTCTACACAGGGAAGGAGAAATCTGGAGTCTTGAGGGGACACGGTGGCAACCTGAACACGAGTTTTGAGCAAAGGCAGGAACCTTATACCTAAACTGGTAGTACAGTGTTGGACTGCTAACTGGAAGGTTCGATTCCCAGCACCACCAAGTTGCCACTGTTGGGCCTCTGGATAAGGACGTCTGCCGAATTCCGTAAATGTAAACGTGAATGAAAGACATGCCCCTGAAGCAGGAAAGAACATGCAGACACTGTGCAGACTGGGCGGAGACGGTAATCGAACCCCCCAGTCATGGGGTGCAAGACTAACCACTGAGCCACCAGGCCCCCGAAATGTAATAATGATTTGATAATAAAACAATACATGGTCTGAAGGCAGTCCAGAGACGCATTTTTTACAGTTAAAAAAAATAACAACAGTTAGATTTCTAGGGGAATTTTTCAGTTATATCTTGGTGGAGACCAGATGTCCCTCACAAGGAAAGAAATATCTGAAAGTTTTGAATTTGTAGGGACATTTGACTGGTCCATAATAAGAAAAAAAAAACATTGTCCAAATATTTACCTTTAGTTACTGAGGGGTGTGTGTGTGTGTGTGTGTGTGTGTGTGTGTGTGTCTCACCAGAACTAGAGCAAAGCGCTCCTCCAGCTCCGCTGGCTCCGGCATTGGCACCTTTAACGGAATGATGTGATGCTTCATCTCACCCTGTCCATCCACACTTTCCAAATTCCCCATAGTTGAATTAAAACACTGCTACAACATCCACGGCTTTAAACACACACCCACACACACACACACACACACTCATTCACTGAGATTCGCTCACTGGAGTTTAAGATATTTCAGTAAGTTGTAGATCACATCCAGTCATGTGTTTAACAGAACTCCTCCGCTCCTCCGGGCTGATCTGTGATCCGTGAATAAACTTTCTTCAAAGCATCTGCTGCTCGTTATAATAAACCTCCGACTCCAAAAAGCGATCGGGGATCAATTTTCCATAGTAATGCTTTTAAAGTACCCAACTGCTCCATCTCGAATCCAGAACCGTGTCCTGTTGTCAAAGTTTTTGCTCACTTTTAAAACTTTGATTGCGACTTTTCTACGTGCCTCCAGCATCCATTCATTTGCGTTGCGCAGTCCTGATGTGAAGTGCATATGGCACGCAAAATTGTTCAGACCGGTGCTCTGTATCGACCCACCCACTTTTTTTTTTTTTTTTTACCCCTGAGTCCTGCCTTTTGACGTGGTTTGATGCGGCTCCTCTATTCAGTCTGGGGCAAAAAAAAAAAAAAAAAAAAAACACCGCTACGAACATCTTTTCTAAACTTCGCGCTAAAAATTGCTTATTTTTAGCTTTTGTCGCCACCCCGTGGCAAACTGCTGCAACTGCACGGCAAAGACAGTTTAATTTACCAAAACAAAAACTGAGTTATATTTTCCTATTGTATGGTCTTGTCTTGTATTCTAGACAGATTATGTGCAAATGTATTCTACTGTTAAGAGGTAACAATTAAACCAGACAACCAATATAAGCTTAAAAAAAGATTTTTTTTAACCATTCAGGCAGATTATATATGTAAAATCAGTAAAATGCAGATTCTAGATTTTCTGTTATTTGTATATATATTTTGGACTTCTTTTCAGAGAATCGACTCCTAATAAGATTATTTAATTTTACTGTAAATTAAAGATTTGGATTAATATAACAACCTTCTTTATAAAACTAACAAAGTCTGTGATTTTTTTTAAATTAAAAATATTAAAATTAGTTACACACCCAAATACACAAAAACTAGCAAAGTTAAATTTCTTGCTAGATAAATAAAAGTATATAAAAAGGCTCCTTAATAAATTTATTCCTGACAAAATGTTAAAATATGCTTCGTTTTATTCAGTCAACCAATCAAATCATCTATTATTTCCCATTATTTATCTATTATTGGGTTTTTTTTCTTGAACTTCTGAATGTTTGAAGATGTATAAACAGTTTAGAACATCAGCTGCTATTAAATCGAGCTGAACTGAAACGCAATCTAGCTGCCTTAGAATAAACTTATTTAAGTCTTATTCTAGTTTGGTATTTAGAAAAAAAGTTTAAAAGATAACGTTAAGCACATGTTAACTATTATTAATAATTTTTGCGTGCGAAAATAAACGCAAACTCAAACAAAGTCTGTAATATTTACAATAATTTATGGGTTTTTTTAAAAAAAAAATATATATATATTTTAAATAACCTCGCTGATCTGACCCAAGACTTATTGTATGACGTCATTACAATGCGCAGTTAGCCAAAGCTCTTTTCGATACACGTGCACGTAAACGCGTTATTTAATCTAAAATCAAGAACAACAAGAGAATTACACAAACAACACAAAGAAGTAAATTAAAAAACAATTAAAAAAAAAAAAAAGTTATATCCAGGAAGCAAAAGGCTTTAAACACATTTAAAGTGCAAAGAGATTTTTTTTTTAATGAAAACAGCTGCAATACAGATTTTTCAGTGACATCACCAGTTCAAGTCCTCTCACACTCTTATCTTTTTTCATAGCAACCTTTTACCCTTTATCTAAAACTTTTGTAATCATTTTTTGTTGTAATAACTTGGCACTTCTACAAAAATATATATAACCTCCACATTTATATATCTGCATCCGAAGATCTCGAATCTGTTTGGAATGGATCGGAAAAACACACAGTGATGCGTTTCAGATATGTTCTGATTGAAACACTTTCTTTATCCAGAAGTCGATGCACAGTGAATTAAACTTTTACATATTTAAAGCAAATAAAAATGCAAACACAAAAGCTGCATTTACACCGCATCTATCAAGTGACCCAAGTCCTCTAATGTGGTGCTGATGGGATACGACCGACGACCATGTAAGCAGGAGAAAACACACGGATTCCGATATTTTCAGATTGGATTCAGGCCTCATTTATATGTGAATAGAAGTCGGATATGAATTGGATTAGCGTCTGCCATGTAAGCAGACGGATCGGATTTTTCACCAGATCGGGTCGAACGTTATTGAATAAGCGGTTTTGACGCATGACGTCTACTCTGGTGGACACAAACGGAGATATACAGTATAACTTAGCACAACTGTGTATTTAGATATTTATTATTTTTGTTTATTTAAAAAAAAAAAAATTAACACACTATAGAAAAAAATAGTATGTTAATGTTTCTCTGCCTAAAGAGAGCATTGTTTTGCCGACCTCTAAGAATGATCCGGAAGTAATTAAATAATACTTTTCGTTATGGTCCATTGTGCCTATTAATTATGGACCGTTTATTATTTCTTTCTATGGGTCAGTTTTAAAAGATGATGTAAGCGGGTCATCAAAAAAAAAGCAGATACAGTTACAAAATTGAAATCGGGCATCAAGACCTGCAGTGTAAATGCAAACACACAGATTGTTAAATCAGGATGTAGCTGTATTTTCTTGCAGGTATGTAGCTAAAGCAAAAACGTGTTTACACCTTTAGCAGCAGGTAGCAGGTTTTCCACCCCAAAAAATTAACTTAACGTTACCTTTAACGTGTATCTTTAACCTGGATAGTTGTATTAGATGTACATTCAAAAAAATAAAATAACTATGTATCTCAAAATGTCCATTTTAAACGATGTTTAAATGTAAAAGATATATACGAAATTAATCTCAGGGTACCTTAGAGTGTTTTACCCCTCAGCACATGGAACTTCCCTGTATGGCAATTAAACCCAGGCCATAATGGTGCCAAATCCTTAGCCATTAAACCACTAAGGCAACACTAGAGACGACCGAAGATACTATTTAGTTCTAATTTTTGCACATGAGGGGTAAAAATCTTATTATAGGGTTTCAAGCTTTAATAATTCTGTAAATTGGCAGTGCAGGTGGTTTCTGAAAACCTCAATAGACCTGCTATGTAATACACTTGAATATGAATAACGTGTGACTGTGTCTTTCATGCAAAATTATTAAACCATTTCAAGAAAATCTTTGAAGTGAAACAGTGTTTCAGTGCTTTGTTTTACGGTTCATTACCTATTCGTACGCAAACTTTATACCCTTTAGAGGCAAAATGGCACGTGTTGTTTCTGCTAGCGTGCAATAACAGTTCCAGTCTGCCCATTAACGCATTTGGTATTACTAAGAACTACAGCAAGCACAGATCATAACTCACAATAAATCACATGAAAATGGTTTTTCTTCACTGCACCGTGCTGTACAGGTAAAGTGACATTAGCAGCATGCAGGCGGGCGTACAGGTGCGAAGGCATTGTCGTAAGCATACGCAGGCCAGACTAATTGGTCTCAGGCGTTAAATCGTACCTGAAAATGGAGAAAAAGAACGCGTAAATATTTCCAGCTTATTTCAGACACAAAAAACTTCAACGCAAAAGATAAAATCACGCATATCAGAATTATTAACATTTACATTTCGCCCTTCATCAGAGCGACTAACATTTATCACTCGAGCAGTTTAAAGTAAAGGCCTTACTCAGGGGCCCAGCTGTGGCAACATGGTGGTCCTAGGACCTAAACGTAAGATCATTTGATTGACAGTCCTGACACCTGAGCTACCACTTCCTCTTCCTTCTTTATAATTTACATTTACAGCATTTGACAGACGCCGTTATCCAGAGCGACTTACATTTTTTTCTTATTCATTGGAGAAAATGGGGGTTTGGGGCCTTGATCAGGAGCCCAACAGTGCTGGGAATCAAATTCTGATCTTCCAATTAGCCAACATCACCAACAACAAAACTCTAACCGTAGTTAAAGAACACATGATAATTATAATTATATGTGAGGAAGTGGTAGCACAGTGGTTAAGGTGTTGGACTGCTAATTGGAAGACTTTAGTTTTTTTGCATCTAAAATAAAAGACTCTGGATGGGTTATATGGCATTTGTATATAAAATTTTACTGTCAATCTGCATCATTTTATACAAGATGATACGGGAAAAGGAAAAGCAGCGTTTTTATATGCGCAATACTGTCGTCATTTATATAAGTAGTGGTGGAATCGGATTTTTTTCGCGTTAATGTATTTATATTCTAACTTCTGGTATCGATACATATTTAAATTATGTTTCAAATTAATTTACGTAGTTGTTGCTGACACATACTGTCATTGTGTCAGAAACAAACATGGCTGAAAGAATAAGGGTGTCACTGGCTTTGTATTAGTTTTTTAGCTATTTGTTTTTATATTAGAAATATTGCGATGTATTGTAACGCGATATATTATATTGTGACCTGTGTATGATATGTATCGTGAGGCTCTTGCCGATTTGCAGGGATAGCAAAAATGTATAAATATCTAATGAATTTCGGGCTGGAATTTATTCTTTTAAAGGATAACTGAAACAGCATGTGAAATGGAGACTAAAGCACTTACCACTGTGTAACCCCTGCCCTCAGGTCAATCTCATTTAGATTTAATTGCAGCTGTAAGACAAAACACAAACATCACACACATACACACACACATACACACACACACACACACACTTAGAAAATGCACACAATTCTCATTTAAAGCTTATTCTATTATAATATCATAGATTTTATTTCTTTCTGAAAATAAATGCTAAATAGCTAATTTATTAATTAGCGTTTAGCGTTTAGCGTTCCAGCTCAAAACTAACTTCAGAAATGGGTTTGGAAATAATATAAAAATAAAAAAAAACACCTATATTTGTCTATATTAAGGTTTTTTCCACTTGATAAATTGTAATTTCTTGTTTATTTTGTTCAGAAAATAAAGCATTACTTTTAAGCAATACTTTCTTACACAAACTATTGGTTACACAAGTTTGTGCACTGCATTGCACCACACAACACTCTATCCTGTGAAGCAGTGAAGACTTTTTGCACTAATAAAAATAAGCCATCTCTTTAACTATACCTTGTCATAAAAAATAAATTAACCCTATTAAAATCCAGCCTATATAAATTAAAACTTCGTTCGTTGTTGATGATGCTGTGGTACTAAACATACATCCGGATGTGATTATGTACAATTATGTACGCCATAGGTGACAAAATAACATTACTGTCATACCCTGCCGATCGTCTCTTTCTCACGGCTCATGAAGGAACCGCTGTTTTTGACGGACATGTCCAAGCGTCTCTGCATGGCGTCCTCCAGAGAAAGATTAAAATCGAACCTAAAATAAAGAAGGTGTCTATGTAAAAAAAAAAATCCCAACACTACGACACAGTTCAGGATCGTCTATGTAAAGATTGTGGTGGAAATATTTACCCTTCATTGAACTCAGGATTGAGGTCTCGCTTTTTGACGCTTGTCTTTCGTTTGGTGCTTCTGTTCTTATCAGGCTGGAGGGTAAAAGACACGTAAGGATCTGAGCCGTCCTTTGAGCATGGAGGCAGCTTTCTACATGAAAAGAACAGCGAAAAATATTTTATTGATGCTATTACTACTACTTTACATCTAATAAATATACATTTTATGTAAAATGCCTGCTCAATTAGAATTTAGTGAACAAATGTCCGAAGTAATGATTGGTGGAGGTTGGGATTTAGCAAGGTGGGATGGATATAAAAGTTTTGCACAACACGCCGGTCATTATTTCCAGAGAAATTACATCAAAAACACAAAGTAACCGGAATAAGTCATTAGTTTAAATGTTTTGTTTTGTTCAGGTTGCGAAAAGCGAAAGCTTTATCCCACCCTTTTCATTTAAAACTTCATATTTCATTATTATTATTATTATTATTATTAATTTATTAATTATAATTAATTAAAATAGTGTAAAATAACAGAAACAAAAATTTTTTATTAATGAAACATGAAACATGATAGTGGTCTTAATGAAACATAAAACATGATGGTGGTCTGACGGTGAGCCTGAAGTGGTGGTCCAAAATCTGGAAAGTGATCCTACTAGCTGGGCTTTTGCTTACAGTTTGGTCCTCCCCAATTTAAAAATATCTCCTGCACTCCTGGTTTAATGGATGAAATTATCATCCACATCAAAACATTTAGTGAGCCTATTTGGATAGGTGTGGGGAAAGATCACTACTATAATGACAGAAATCTTTCTAAGCAGAGGTTAAAGATGATCATTCAGAATAACATTAAACCAATTTGCAGTGATGCTTCCAAAGAGGACACAAAAATACAAAATACATCTACAATAACAAAATACCCCTTCTCTATCTATTTTAACATAAAGCATGAAGGATGTTATTAAAATGATATGTGGGAACTTTGCTGTATCAATGAGGAGACAGGATCCAAACCCCTGTCTCACACACCTGATAACTGATAGTTTGTGCATCTATACATTGTGACAGTTGAGTGTGGATTTGGGTGTGAATTCTGGATTAAACATTTAAACGGATTAACGATCAGTTATGAGCGCTACATATACAGTGCATGTGTGTGTTGGAAACAAACCTGCAGCCATGAATAATGATGATCAATCGGTTCTCCTCAGTTGAATAAGCAACAGAAAGTTTAACCTGGCCCCGCCCACTAACTCCAGCATCTCTAGATCTTCACACACACACACACATAATACTGTCAGAAATCAATGTATCAATAATTCAGTAACAACTTCACCCATTTGGCAATTGCGCATGTGACTTACCCATGGACAGGAACTGTCCTGTGTCTAAGCTCCTGATTGGCTGCAACTTGTCTCTCAGCACTGGGGATGCTGTGTGCTCCCACCTCTTCAATGCCGCTCATAGAATCTAAATCGTCACCTTCCACCAGCTTTGAGTGCAGCAGCTGAAGAGCGGATTGAAGAAATGTAGTATTGAACAAAATTATACTCTAGAACAGGGGTAGCAATCTCAATCACACAAGGGGGTAAAAAATAAAGTAAGTAATAAAATAAAATCTAAAACACAGTCTATATATATATATATATATATTATATTTCTTCAACAATACAATACCAAAACGAAGTGCATCATGGTACATCATGGTTTCAGACAGTCATGTGCATTTAAAGCTCTCGCGGGCCACCCAAAAGTCTTGCAAGATTTTTATTATTACCTTAAGCTCCGCCCTCAACAATATCTCGCTTTCGGGCAGGGCCCCATCCAGAGGAAGCCACCGATCCAGAACCAAGGCTGATTCCTTTAGTATGTCTTTTATAGGCAGCACAACTGCACCCAGAGGCTGGCCCCAGCTATGCGACAACTATACACACCACACAGTAGCCGTAAAATTTCATGTTAATTAAATTGAAACAAAATAATTTAAAAATATCATATCGTTTTCTCACTTTGACAGTCAGAATGTCCTCTCTGGGGTCATGGACCAGAAAATGGAATGCTTCATCCCAGCGTGGAGATGTAGAACGCTCAGCAAGCTGTTTTTTAAAAACAATGAAAAAAAATATGGATCTCATTATACAATAGTTAGTTCCAGTCCACTTATATGATTGGTTGATTGATGTTTTAAAAACATCTATTTTTGGTATAACTGCGTTGTGAGGTTTTACTGTGTGTATCCCTCTTCTCATCTGCTTTCACCACATAAAAAGCTATACTTCCTTATTTGTAACGATTACAACAGAAGAGCTAGCGACATCATCTGCCATGGAAAACGATACTTCTCAGAAAGAAATTTACTGTAACTTTTGACCTGAAATATAAAACGAAAAAAAATCCGATTTCCAACTTCCAACTCTGTTTTACAAGAATTACTTTTAACAGAAATGTATAAATCAGACTATGTCCATTAGCTAGAGACCAGGCTGGACAGCTAGCTAATGGACAAAAAGAATGATTGTAGCTTGTTTATAAAAAAAAAAAAAAAAAACCCAAAAAACAAGATACCTGTCTTGTGTCAGAAGTGTCTGCAGATGTTAGTCACAATTTTTATGCTAATCATTAGCTTCGTCAAAATTACTTCTGTGGTCTGGCCAATTAGAGCCCACCAGAAACTGGCAAAATGTGGCAACCTGGCAGCCCTTTTACTACTACTACTAATACTAACACTAGTAACAAGTACAACAACAATAATAACAGTTATAATTATATTAGATTATATAATTATATTTTTCTAATTATTTTTATATCCTTTCAACACTAAACTTTGTTTCTTTAAAGTCTTACCTTACTTCTGTGGGTTACATTCTTGAAAACCAGCTCAGCTCCCACTACTGGCTCATGTCCATTCTTTTTTAACTGCAATACATATGAGTTAACATGACAAACCCAAAGAAAAGTGGTTAAAGATTAAAAACTTTAGATTCCAACAAACCTTCAAAAGCATTATGCGACACTTACTCTCGAAGATCTGACTAACGTTCTCTCGACATTAACATTTATGAACTTTGGTGCTCTAGAAAGAGCTATTACTATTTTTTCCCTTTACATTAATTAACTAATCAAATTGAGAAATGAATAAATAGAGCAGATAATAGCAAAAGAAATACTAGAGAAGAAACAAAAAACTCACAGGCAGTCCATGGGCTCGCTCTATGTAGGTGAAGAGAATGGCGGCAGCTGGCACTGCTTTATTTATGTACGACTGCTGAGACTGGTAGTACATAATCTACCAAACAACAAGGCAAAATAACCATGACATTACAAAGCAGGATGTATTCTATAAGCTAAGGAAAGACTTTCAGGCTGTAAAACATTCAGGCTTCACCTGTTCAAGTCTGCTCGTGTCGGAAACTCTTGGCACCCATTCCAACATTAGACGAACCCGTCCTGATTTCACATCATTCAAGTCGTACCACTGCGACACACAGGTACACTTTATTAAGTTCGAAGCTGCTTATACAAAATATTATATTACGTTTTACAAATATTAAATTATTTTTTTTAAATATGGCAAATATTATATTTTAAATTCCTTTTTGCTTGTAAAATAAACAGATTAAAATGTCAATTTGTGAAAAAATTATTTAGATAATGTTTTACATTCAATGCAAAATCCTATAGCAGAGATATAAGCAGACTAATCTAAAGACTAATCTGAAGTTTTCCACTTTTTTCTCTGGTACATGGGTAAGAAAAAAAAATAACTATTATGTGCAAAGAAGACTATGATGATGAAAATGACTATATCTTTAAATTACCATATTTATTTTCACATCCCCAGACATTGTATTCATATAATGTATTTCTTGAAATATATTTTTCCTTTTTTTTTTGACAGGACAGGACAAAGATGAAGCAGGGGGGAGAGAGGGGGTGGGAATTAGAGGGGGCCCCGAGATGGAGTCAAACCCATATCGCTGGCACACAATGACGCATGTGGGTGCTGACGTCTTAACCCACCGCACCACAGCGCCACCCTTGTTTAATATATTTTATTCATTTTTTTTTCAGTACAGCTAATTTTTTTATATTCTAAAATCTGTTTTTGCTTTACTTTATGCCAATTTTATTATTAGACTAACCCTAACCTTAACCCAGTACATAATCAGCCTTAAGTCTTACCTGATTGGTAAACTGTGAGCTAATGAGGTCACTTAGGCTCAGCTTAAACCTGCCAACAAACAACAACTATCAGAGAATGCAATTATCAACTATAGCTAGATAAATATTATAAGAGTGCATAAAAATGTAGCAATTTTGCTACCTGCCAAGGAAGTCGTCCTGATCCATGTCTTTGTCGTACAAATTGAACTGCACTTCTTGGCCTGGGAGTTCCGTGAGAATGACCTACAGATCGAGTAAGTATACACAGCCATGCATAACTTACAGAATTCTGTATTTTGCAGTGAAGATGCCAAGCAAGGGAATGTATTATTTTTATAACAAAGGACAGGATTAATTAACCCCTTGTTGCCTAATTTACAATTCTATAAAAAAGGGAAGACATTTCGGCAGAATACATACACCACATCGATCAGGCCGGAAGCGGTTTGAGGCGATTCCGCAACTATTGTCTAACAGGGGTTAATAAAAAATACACAAACAGATATGTCGAAAAACAACTATAGAGTTGTGTTTAGCTAAAGCAAAGCAACTTATGTTGAATATTTTGAGGTATATAAGAGGTTGAGGAAAATTTCTTATTCAGAACAGATTTATGCAACACGCCTTGCTTTTTTAACCCACATTCATTTCCTGCACAACTGTTTTTCATCTAAAGCCTGAAACCGGATAGTTCAGGTCAACAGTTTAAAATTGCTTTTTAAGTAAACAGAACGAGACATTCCTTTAGAATAGTAACTTTTTATTTACATTAAAAAATGGTAGACTTATGTAGCTAGACCTTTAATCTGATGGCAGAACGTCTGGACTTCATAGCCTTCATAGGCTAGCTTTAATTGGATGACCGACATAGTAAAAGCAAACAATCTCAGATCAGTTTGTTTTGTTTAGTCGATGTCTCTACAAAGCAGTCATGCAATCATAAATCAATTAATCTCTTAGGACCAACCAATCGTATGCTAGGACTCTGAAAGTGGTCGCTAGTAGTTAAGGTGTTGGACTGCTGATCGAGTTTAAATCTCTCTTGCCATTTAGTAAATCATCTGTAGACTAACTTATCTTTTGCCTAAATGATGTATGACATTAACCTCAACAAAATGCTGTATGGATTTGTGTGGGTTATACTTTATTTACTTAACCTCTTGCAGTACAATACCGTGTATGAAACGGTGCTACATGTTACCCGGTGCTACGTGTTACCCGAGATGGAGTCAAATGTGGGTGCTGACGTCTTAACCCACCGCACCACAGCGCCCGAGATGGAGTCAAACTATTGTACTGTACTGTGTTGCACTGTTTACACATTTGCAAACACTTCTAGTTCTATGTTGTCTCCTATACGCCTGTGTTTTATGTAGCTTTAAACTTTGTACTATGTACTTTGTACTGTATCAGCTAAACATAGTTGGAATGACAATTCACTTGTTAACGTACCTCGTAAAATTCGTTCCAGACTGGGTTGAGGTTCTCCTTTATGACGCGGCTTTTGAAGGTCGTACCTCCAACACGGATCTTCACATAAGGGTCACTTTTGCCCTTTACCATGCCACCCATGAAGGTATCTTTAGCTACGAGAGCCTGGGCTTCCTTCAGGTGGATCCTCAAAACACCCTGGAAAAGATTGATACTGATATATAATTTGTTTTAAAAGATGCTATCAGGATCCTCTGGTTTTGCATCAGTTTTTGCACAATATTTCTTTTATCATACTTTATTTGTAAACAAATATATGAGGTTCGTGAAATTAATGTTATTAAAAATAGAATAAATACTAAAATACTTACTGCTGGATTTTTAAGAAAATATATAGAAAATATGTAAATCACATTTTGTAAATAGTTTTATAATGTAAGTTATAAAACAGCAGTGAAGGTTACTGTGAGTTTGATAATCGGTTAGCTTGGGGGTATGAAGCCATAGCAGAATTGCTGTCCTGACTACTGACTATCTGGACAATACTGAGTATATTAGAGCACAGATGCATACATATGTTTTAGGTTAATGTATTTTGGGGTAAATGCTGACCTCTGAGGCAAAATTGACATCTGGGGGGTGGTAAATGCTGACCTCTGAGGCAAAATTGACATCTGGGCTGGTGTGTTGTGGACGCATGGGTAACTTCTGGTTCCCTCCAGATGTAATGTCTGAGAGGATGTCTTCCTCTGTTTCTCCAGAGAATGGATCAGAAGGCATTAGGGATACAGGTGAGGAGGAAATAGCCTCTTCGTTCACCCAGAGTATCTAAGATGAGGGTGGAAGCGAACTTATTGATTAAGTTTTTTAATGTATTTGCTACCTTTAACAGTGTAAAAACATTTTAAGTAATATCTTCATTGCAGACATTATGATTGGATCTTTTTTATCTATCTTATATATAAATGACTACTTTAAGTGATGAATTTTTTAGCAACAAAAAAGAAAAAATTCACTCTATGCACTATTCTCACCCTCAGTATGACATTCAAATAGATGCGACTTGCAGGACCAGAGTTCTCCAGCTGAAACCACTGATCCAGGTTGAGTTCAGCAACGGATAACAGACGTGACAGAGAGATGGACAGATTGCCCAGAGATACAGATCTATCATCATCTTTCACCTAAGAGAGAGAGAGAACAAAGGATATAAGAGACAAATACAATATTAATATTGAGAGTCACATGAGAGCACCCATAGAGCAGTAAGAGTTTTAAGGGTCTTGCTCAGGAACCCGACAGTGGCTGACTGAAGATGCTGGGGCTTGAACCCAGGTCTTCCAATGAACAATTTAGCGCCATAACCATTTGAGCCACCACTGTTGTTATTTAGCAAATATCAGTTGTGCTGATACTTATATATTCAATCAGGGGTTAAACTGGGATTTATTATGGGGGGGGCTCTATAGTGTTGGGCTTATAAGGGGTGCGCATACACGGCTGATTTATCAGTTGTATGGGCTAATAAAACTCTGACTCAACTGATTCACTGAATCATTTAGCAATAAATTACATGCGATTCAATCCTCCTTTGTCTTTCTTTGGAATTATTTTCCTTGCTGAAAGTTTTTCAATGCTGCACCCAAAATATAAGTAAATTAAAATGATTGTACTTGCTCACTGAACTGTTGTAATAGTGAAATTGTTGTGTTATGTTGCTTAACTAAACTTATTTTAAATATAAAACTATCCATTTAAAATGTTTTGCCTCAGAATGCTGAGTTTCTTTGTGTTGTAGGTTTTGATTTATTCTAAAGAGCCGGCAATAAGCATTATATACGCTATCTACATCCACTTTTCACCACTTACTCTAAATTTATTCAAATCTTAATAATACTTGTGTGATTGGTCATCGCATCGGTGTTTAGGCTCGGACCAATTTGAACACTTGTTAGTCTAAAATCACTTTTCTACAATAAAAATTAGATCTAATAATTAATAAATAAAATAAATATTAAATTAACTCAAAATTCTTACAAAGTAGGCCACATGGTTTGTTTATTTTTGCGCTGCTGATTATAACGGTCTTATTTTATAGCTTGTCAGCTAGCTAACTAGCTAGCTAACATTTTTATTCATACACTCCTGCTGAAGCTCGTTTATGCTCACATAGATTAAGTCAAACGTTATATTTGTGGCAAATATACGCACTGACGTCTGCTAATGGTTAACAATTTTAAACTATTGCTAGAATCTGAATTGTTTCTATCAAACAGAGTCAAACGGAGCGATTTAAATAATAAGAAATCCCAGAGCGGGTATACCAAACATCAGCAGTCGTGGAACGTCGTATGTCTAATTAAATTAGTGTTACAGAACCAGTTGTTCTGTATGTATTATTTTCTGTCACTGTTTTACAAAATGTGGACAAGTCATAGCCATTGACGTCTGGTAATAATACACCACTTTGCATCATGCAAACTAGTGTCTAGCATCTTATTGGCACTGTCTGGCCACTGTCTCACATTGTAGCCTGACTTATTTGAGTAAAACCCTTATTTATATGATGCTTTAATTCATATTACATTAATGTGTTGACTGTTTAAATCTCACCATGGTGAAGCTGCTACCCCTGTGTCACTAAACAAGACTATTAACCTTAACTGCTCATTTGTATAAAATAAGTAGGAAGTGGAAGTGGTGGCTTAGTGGTTAAGGTGTTGGCCTGCCAAATGGAAGACCTGGGTTTGATTTCCAGCACCACCAAGCTTCCACTGTTGGTCCCCTTAACAAGACCCTTAACCCGCAATTGTTAGCTCAGCTGTATAAAAGAGAATGTTAGTAGCTTTGGATAAAATGCCGTAAATGTAAATAAGATGTTGTCAAGCCACACTGAATATAAACATCTGAAAAAAACTGCAAAATATTATCTTGAAAAAATGTGCTTACTCAAAAACCTAATGTGATCCGAAGTAATGCGATCCGTAAGTAATGCGATCCGTGGACTACTGTACAAAAATACCTGAATGTCGAAAAAAATCGATCTTGACTGTCCGATCCGTTGCATCACTACTGACAAAATACCTGAATGACGAGATCCTGTTCACGTGGGTTGTGAATGAAAAATGTAAAGGCTTCCTCCCACACTGGGTTGCTGGTTCCATAAAAAGTCTGAAATGGAGAAAAATAGAGAAGTGTGTACAGTAGGGATGCAATGCAGTGATAGTGTATATATATATATTCACGTTGAGTACTTTAAATGTCAGCAAAAGGACTTTATTTATTTACATGCAGACCGTTATTTAGCAGATGCAAATGTTTACGTATCATATTGGGGCCTTTTTTTTCTCACAGTGTTAAACCCCTGCTTTTAACTCCAAGCTTAGGAACATTTTACGTGTTCATTTCATAATATGTTTTCGGACATTAATTTTTACCAGTGCTTATAAAACCCTTCTCCGAAGCACCAGAATTAAGAAGTGGTAGCCAAGTGGTTGGACTGCTTATTGGAAGATTTCCAGCGCCAGCAAGTTGCTACTGTTAGGGCCCTAAGCAAGTCCCTTAAAAATAAATAAATGTATATCACTCTGGATAAGGGCGTCTGCCAAAAGCGACACTATATATAAATGTTGTAGCAAAATTGTACGGTGTGAAAGGATACAGTGTTAAAATGTTCATGCTAGATGCGTAGCGTAGCACTTTCGAGGTTAGTGATGTAACTATGAGTATATATTGTACCTGCCACACATCATTACATGGTTTGTGCGTCATTACATGTGCAAAGAACTTTTTACTTTCATTTTTAATCCGATGACGTGTTTACACGCCTCTCAGATTAGAAAAGGTTTAAACCACCACTTCCAAGCTAAACAACATCTTAATCAAATTTGGCCAATTTAATCCGATTGACGTGTTTACATGTCACTTTTTTAATCTGATTAAACGCATGCATGTGATGAATGAAGATGATTGAAGAAAGTGAAAGATAATGTGAAAGGATAAGGAAGACCCGTCTTTGTTTCTTTACTGATTATTAAAAACATGAGATGAGTTGTTTGTTAAAGCAGTCGTTCTCTGTATAAAAACTAATCGTAGCTGTTGGAGGTGTAAAACAAAAATATAAGAAAGTTAATCCAGGGATTAATATTGTATAAAATGAGATGAAAGATCTCAAGGTGAATGTGAATACCTTGGATTAATTAATAAAGTTTGAGCATTGTGAACTACTGTATAACACTCTTGATTTCTTTAGCCAGAGTTTACAGTTATTGAAGGCTCTACTATTTGTTCAGTATTCCAGGGAGCATATTAGAAATGCAAGTAAATATGGAACAGTTTTTCTAAAGTTAAAGACTCACCCTACTTTCTTTGGTTGTTTGCTGAACAGAAAGCTGCACCAAAGGACTAGGATCCTTGTTGCCTTTTTTCATCTGTATAAAAACACTTCACCGGTTATTTCCATATACCCAATAGTCCAGAAACTTGAATCTGAGCAAATAAGGGAAACAGATCTGATAGTGAAACTTACAGGAAGCTCCTGGGCCCGATCCAGGTACACAATCAAGATAGCGGCTGAGGGAGGATCAGCAGTCTTACCAAAGGTGGTGATGTGTTGGTTCTTCTGGAGGACCTGTGAAGTAAAACGAGGGTCTTGGTAAACCATGTGGTAGAGTCTAATGAGAACACCAGGTCTAATCTCTGGTTGGATTGTTAGGTGAATTCTAACCTCAGTTAGGCGCTCAGCAGAGGGCAGCAGTGAAAGCCACTCCAGCTTGAGATGAACTTTTCCGGTTGGTGCATCCTTCAGAGTGAACCACTAAAATGTAACATTGGGGTTGTGGAAATGGAAAAAAAACCCCGAACCATTTAAACTCAAAGTGGGGTAGTGGAGGAAAGTAATGACGAACTATACCACTGAAAAATGAGTCATGCTTTTTTCTGAACAGGAAAACCGAGAAGAAGAACAAAGTTGACTAAAAACACACTGTTTTTATAACAGGAAGACAAAAAAAACAAGGGTCTTAACCTCGTCCAGAACTCGTGCTTTCTTAACAATTCCTAAGTCCATTTTGATCCTGTGTGCAAAAAAAACATTGGTATTGAGCAAGTCAGGGGATTTAAGCTGGGAGGGAACTAAGGAAGTGGCTAAAAAAATGTTTTTCATAAGAAAACATTATCATACCTTCCAAGGAAATCATCCTGATCGGGATCTTTATCAAATATCTCCACTTCAAGTTCTTGGCCAGGAACTTCATGAACTATTACCTACACACACAAAGCAAGAGTTAAGTCTAGCCAATTATATTGCCTAACCTTAACCTTGGTTTGTCTGATGAAAGCACATGATGAGCACATTCTTACAAAGAAAATCACATGGTTCCAGTAAACATAGTTACTGTTAAACATCAGAACGCTTAATAAGCATGAGATTCTCCAGGAAACAGCATCAACTAAGAGTAAACAAAGGCGCTAGTCAGTGGAGATTAGTCTGGTAATTCTTTGTGATCACATTACAGTGTGTCTTGGGTTTTGTTTTTGATGCGAAAATGCACACCAGTTTACGTGATGAAATATTGATGTTTTGGGTTTGGTGTAGTGCTGAATAGTGTACAACGTTTGAAACTAAATGTTCCTCGCATTTTTAGTCAAAATAAGGAATAACACCAAAGAAGCAAGATAACATTTTGTTAATCTATTCGGTTTATAGCTGTTTTGCTATAGAACATAAACAGTAGAGACAACAAATTAATCTGAACCCGACATTTACTGTGGGGAAATTTGCACAGCAAGATTCAAGCATGTTTGTTTGGACTGAATGCTTTGACTTCATTCGCGAATGAACCAAGCAAGAGGTAATGTAGCTTCCGATCTTGCGCTGTAAATCGTTTAAATTTTTTTTTAAATTGCCCTTGTTGCTTATTTACTTGTACGATTACCCTAATTATTTACTCATCATTTTCATTTGTGTAATGACCACAATATTGTCTATGATTAGTTTTGTTGAGGTTGAACTGGAATATTCTACATCCAGATGACAGCACTACAGACAATGCTGGCCTTCAGTTGAAAGACGTCACATCTGATTTGTAAAAAGTGTTAGTGACAAAATCATCAGCCAATCAAAATTTGATGTTCAGTGACAGCCCGCCCTCTGGGTTTAGCAAGGTGCCCAGTGCTACCCTCAGTGTTTGTTGGGAATTTCCAGGGTATAAAAGTGAAGCTTAATAAAAAGTTTATAACGGCCGCAGTTAACGAAAACAACTTTTTTGCAGAGAAAAGTAAAATAATTGAGAAAGCAAGCACACCTAAACACATACACTGGATTTACTAACAAAGGCCATGAACGTTTTTGTAATTCCAATGCTTTTTACTCATGTCTGATACAACAGACGCATCAATAAGCTCTTAGCTGGAAGGCTTGTGCGTCAACATGTCATGCAAATTTTCTGCTAGTTGAGTTGAAATCGGGTACCAGTACCACAGAATGTGATATTTCACACACCTCATACATCTCCCTCCACTGGGGGTTGAGGTTGTTGTCCACGTGGCGTGACGTGAACAACTGCGTGCCAACCCTCACCACGGCATACGGGTCTGACTTGCCGGCGATCACGCCCTTTATGAAGTTGTCCTTGGCTGCCAGGTTCTCGGCTTCCAGCAAGTGGATCCGCACAATTCCCTGCGAAAAATAGCACCAATCACATCGTTCTACCTCATAGAATTTAACATAAACTTAGCAGTAGTTTTAAAGATACAAGTATAAATAAAGTTATTTCTAGTGATTATTTATCTTTTTACAACGTCAGCCATTTTAAGGAAAACAAACTTCTTAATAGCTAAGAAATAGCTGGGAAGTGGCTGTGAGGAGTGAGATAATGTTATGATAATGAAATAATGAGGGAAGTTATCTTAGTATCGCCTTCATGTAGAGCATACAAATAGCTAACTTGCAATTAGCTATTAAAATAGCTTTAATCAAACATTAAAAGTAAACCCCTGATTTTGTTAAAGAAGGCATGCAAAATTAGCAACAATTCACCGCAATCCAAAATGTAGACGTCTACGCTTAATAGAGTCAACACAAAGCATTCCTTTGTTAACAGTATTTAATGAGACATGAACACACACAAACACACATATATGTAAGTCATGAAGGTGTCTGACTGTAGCGTAGCTGCTGAATACTGCATTACCCGTGGCAGAGGGGAGCGGAGCTGCGCTACGTGCAAATCAGCCACCAAAGGGACAGTGAGGCGGTTGGGGAGCACCAGGAAAGAGGCGATAGCGTCCATTACCATAGTGTCCGACATGGCACTGTAAATGAACGCAGGGGGAAAATGGAGCAAGACTGATTATCTGCGAGCCACCATGGTGAACCCGCTAGTGTTTAAATAATCAGACCAGTTTCCCACTGATTCTTGGTAGATGACACACAGATGACAAAACACTGCACAGGAACATCAATGGAAGAATAAAGTAATGATATCAAGATTAAAAAGGAATGACTTACTTCAGACCTGGAATGTCCAATAAGTTGGTCAATCCCGTCCAGTTGATATCCAACATCTGTAGCAGAAATAGAAAGAAAAAATTTGATTAAAAAAAACCCCAAAAACTTACTTTCTTCAAATTTTTATATATTATTTAGTTTTAGTTCTAAACTACACAATATAAATGTAAAGAAAACTTACAGGTCTCCGGATGAAGAACATTGTGATAGCGCCAACAAGAGGAACGTCTCCGATCAATGGCTCCAGTATCACTCTTAGCTTTCCATGTAGCTGAATTTAGCAGTGAAAACGTTTGTTAAGCCCTTTCTGTGATACAGTATCAGAGCAACTTACGTTTACATCATTTATTTAAGGGTTAAGCAGTTAATTCCCTTACGATAATATATATAATATGTTAAATATATGATGTATATGTGAAAAAATACATTTTCTACCTTATGGACTCGGTCACTTTATATGATAAATAGATTTAATTTAGGCTTTTATCTACACATAAACTTTGGTCATCGAATATAAACAGAAGCTTGATCATACTTGCTTGATGTGCAAGAACAAACAACGTAATTTATGTAAGCTACATGTATAAATGTGGAACCTTTCCTATCCCACCCCTTTTATAATGACCAAAGCCATTTTACCCCGTCATTCCTCCCCCAAAACAACCCTCTAAATTTGAAAAAGACTCAATATAGAAAGAGCAAAATACAGTATTTTTTAAAATTGATTTTTAAATATATTTTTTATGTATTTATATATATATATATATATATATATATATATATATATATATATATATATTATATATATATATATTCCTATTTTTTATTATATGGGTTAATGGTGAACAACAACCTACTAACCAGCAGCCCAGCACAAGCCACCACTTGCCCTATGTGCAGCAAATACACCGCCCCAGAAGCTCACCTGAATTCCTTTTACTCCAGCTTTGCAGAAGTACTTCTTCACCTCTACATTGATCTCCACATTGCCAGCGTAGCTACAAACAGACATCAGGAGCAGCAGCAGTTTATTATGTCAGCGATGTTTTTCGGCACATTGTTTAATTTTAGCAGATACATGTTAGTAAATGGACTTACCTGATATACAGGTCAAGCAACACCTGACGTTTATCTTGCTCAGTGTGGGCCTTCACTCCGACCACCTTCACAGGCTGTACAAACAGTATTATAACCAGGCATAATTATATTCATACCCATGAACCTAAAGCATATTTTAAATAAGCAAAGAGACGCACCTTGTCTCCCATGTCTACTTTAGTAAAGCTGAATGTTTGAAGATGATTGTTGGACGATCTAATAGAGGGGGCAATCGTCTCCACTAGAAGCTTCTCTAAGTATTGGCCCACAAAAGGCCAGGCTTGCTTCAGGATCTACAGTGAAAATGATTTGACAGTTTACACATAATGCTGAAAAAATTTAAGTCATTTAAACACAAAGCTAATTTTCAATTATTCAATATGTAGCGGTGTTACACAGACGTATATGTACCACATGGGCAAAAGTTGTGAAAACCTCACTAACAGAGCCATATGGGGTTTTTTTCTACAAATTACTGCCACATATATGAAAGAACACAGTTACATTACATCACATTCTATGACAAGTTATCTACTATGGGGCCAAAACACTGTTCCAACATGACACTGCCCCTGTGCACAAAACGTCTAAACTCAATAAAGACATGGTGTGTTCCAGTTGGTGCAGAAGAACTCGAGTGCTCCACACAGACCTCTGACTCTGACTTAACCCCACTGAACACTATTGGAATGGACTGGAACACTGACCGAACCCCAGACTTCTTCACCCAATATCAGTTTCTGATTCCACCAAAATGATTGTAGCTGAATAGTCACAAATTGTTGCTTGTTATAACTGTTATAACTATAAGGGGGAATAAATCTGGAATAGGATGTTTACAATTAAGTATAAATAAATTATATGCCTTAAAAAGTTGAAATAAAACACTTCAGAGAGTTTTGTTCTGGTTTTGTGGTGACAAAAAAAAAACCAAGCCAATGATAAAACACTAATAAGAGAAAAAGAAGAAGACTTTCTCATGAACTCAATAGCTTTGAAAAATAAATGATCAAAATGGAGTCATTAGAGGCTAACATTTTTTGGGAATAAATGTGATTTACATACACATACAACCTCATTCAAAACGGGGGTAGTTTAGGGGTAATTTAAAAACAAGGGGCACCTTGCAAACATGCAATAAAATTGAAAACCCCTGACAGTCACAGGAAGATCAATAGAGACAGAAAGCACAACATAGATATATAGATCCTGAGTCCCAAGTGTTTCAGCACCTGAACAATTTAAACTGATGTCTATTTTGTTTTAGTAAATCAAAAACACTATTAATTTTAATATAAACTAACAGAAGGGCAAAAATGCTTGCTTGATGTTTTAGGACACCAGTCGGATATTACAGTTATACTGATGTGTTTTAGGAACATTAGCTGAGTCGAAGAGGCTAAAAAAAGATCATTATTGATTTTTGCAGTCCAAGGAAATATTAACGCGGGGGGGGGGGGAATGCGGAACTAATTAAAAGTAACCACTGGCGTCTGATTGGAGAGTCCTGAGGGATTTCACATCCATGAAAGACGTCTGCCCCTTTGCTTCTAATTGCCAAGAATCCGACTGAAGGGGGGAAAATGTGATGTCAGTGAATTTAACCCTGGCATTTTTATGAGTGCCAGATTGGCTGTTATGTATAACGCTGTGAAAATAAAAACCACCAAGCTGCAGTCAGAAGCAGTTTTGCAGGAGGAAACGCTCAAGAGTTTCAAGATGAAGGTTAGATTAACCCAAAAAACATTCTTTACTACAATAGTGGACAGAAAAAGATTAAAATAAAGAAAAAGAAAGCAAGAAAGAAAGCAAAAAGGAAAGAAAAAAAAAAAAAAAAGAAAAAAAAAAAAAAAGAAAAAAAAAAAGAAAAAAGGAAAAAGGAAAGAAAGAAAGAAACAATAAAAGAAAGAATTAAAGAAAAAAAAGAACAAAAAAGAATGAAACAAAACAATAAAAGAAAGAAAGAAGCTAAAACAAGGAATGAAACAATGAAAGAAAAGATGAAAAAAGTTTAAAAAAAAAAGGTGAAATAAAGAGCAAAAACAGTGAAAGAAAGAATGGAAGAAAAACAAAAAAAAAGAAAGAAAAAGAAAGAAAAGAAAGAAAAAGAAAAGAAAAGAAAAAACGAAAGAAAGAACATGACATTTGTGTGTATGCTTTATTTATGCTGTATATGATTGTATAATGAATGTGCAGGTATACATGTGTTCCTAATAAAGTGGCTGATGTGTGTATTTGTCTACATGTAAAGTGGCTGATGTGTGTATTTGTCTACATGTAAAGTGGCTGATGTGTGTATTTGTCTACATGACCACCAATGCAAAGAAATTTAAAGTAACCATTTAGACATAATAACTATACTCAAACTAATAAACCTAAATAAATTCATTAAGCGATAAACTAATGGTAATCTTCACCATCATCATCATCATGATAATATTCATGATAAGAGTAGCAGTACGACACAACACTAAAGAGCTTTAAGTTCCATATGCAACATTCACAGTGACAAAACTCGCCTTTAATAAAAGCAGGCCATCATCTTAAAATATACAAAATGAAACATCTAAATAAAGTTGCTTCTGTACATCTTTTTTATTAACACATATCATCCGGTTAACCACAAACCCCACTTCCTTACCAAAAGCATTTGATTTCCTGTGAACTGCATGCACAGTATGTCATCATAGCACTACAAAATCCTTCATACTGGCCTTCATGCCACTTTAATCATTAGCCAGTTATTCCAAAAATACTGAATTATCAGTTTCACCATGACACGAGTCAAAACTTTGCTTAATGTATTTTCTAGCAGGCAAAACCAAATGACCTCGTACACAGGTATGAGCCACATTTTAAAAAAAATGTAAAATTTACTCAATACAATTGTAATTGTTTGCTGTACAACACGCTATTAATGCATTTCTGTCAAAGTACTGAAATATCTTAGATAATACAGTCATTTGGTCAATGCTTTGAGGTGTTCATTCATTCATTCCTCTTCTATATCTGCTTATTCCCTAATTCGGGGTCACAGGGATCTGCTGGAGAAAGGGGGACACCCTGGACAGATCACCAGTCTATCACAGGGCCACAATTTTGAATCACCAATCAAGTATATAGTATAGTATATTCAATTCATTGTCATTGTGCATGTACAGAGCCAATGAAATGCATTTTTCGCATATATCCCATCTTAGTAAGTTGGGGGTCATAGCGCAGGGTCAGCTATGATACAGCGCCCCTGGAGCAGGAGGGTCTTGCTCAAGGACCCAACAGTGGTTGACTTGCCGGAGGTGGGGCTTGAACCCAGGTGTTTCTGGTCTTCAGATTAACAACTCAGCACCTTAAACCATTTGAGCCACCCTGCACCCCCTAACATACATGTTTTTAGACTGTGGAAGAAAACTGGAGTACCAGCAGTAAACCCACACAAGCACGGGGAGAACCTGCAAACACAGAAGGACGCCTGCCCTGGAATTAAACCTGGGACTTTCTTGCTGTGAGGAATAGTTAAAGGGAGAGGAGAGAGAAAACCAGATTTTTTTGACTTTTTATACAACTTTTTACTTACACAAGTCACATATTATAAAAGCAGTGACAAAAGGAAAAGAGAAAAGTGCAAGAGTGAAAACAGAGGGAAAGAGAGAGAGAGAGGAATAGTGAGTGAGAGAGAGAGGAATAGTGAGTGAGAGAGAGAGAGAGAGAGAGAGAGAGAGAGAGAGAGAGAAAGAAAGAGAGAGAGATAGAGAGAAGATAGGGGAGAGAGAGAAAGAGAGAGAGAGGAATAGTGAGTCAGAGAGAGGAAGAGGATGAGTCAGAGGTCTCGTATAAAAAGGTCATTGGATTTGAGTGAGATAGAAAAAAGCAGACTGTGCTACAATCAGTGTTTTGTACAGTTTATTTTGACTGCGAATAAAGAGCTCAGAATGTGCATTAGACTGTAATAAAAAGACAGCCTATAAGATAAAAGGGAAACACACACACTAGTTTTAAAACATACCTTATTAAGCCATTCAACTTTCTCCACATCTGGAAAATTGACCTGCAAGAAATGACAGAACTTGTCAAAAAGCTTGTAAAGCATCATTCCATCTCACAACATTGTACAAAAAAAATCTGTCTAGTGTTGATTAGTCAAATAATAAAAGAGTCAAATGAATATTCAACATCCTCGAAAGAAAAGCAAAGAAATATATAAAAAAGACTCTCTGACACGAGTGTGGGTTGTTTTTCAGGAAGTCATAAGATAAACTTGAGAAAACAACCAAGTCAGGAGTTTTGAATTTTTATTTGTAACCACAAATGACATTTAAAATATCGACATAAATAGAGCACCATTTTTTGGTTTTTTATGATTTGGATAAAAAACCTACTTAATTTAAGAGACTAGTCGAATAGGTTAATAACTGTAGTAGCTATAATATGTACTATATAATACTATATAATTTCCTGGCTATGCTGTACAGTTTATTTTAAAGAAACCATCCATCCATCCATTCATCATCTATACCCGCTTATTTCTAATCAGGGTCACGGGGATCTGCTGGAGTCTATCCCAGGTGTCATTAGCTTAAAGACAGGGGTTATACCCTGTACAGATCGCCAGTCCATCACAGGGTCGCATACAGACAAACAACAACACTCTTATGGTCAACCTAACATGTTTTTGGGCTGTGAAAGGAAACCAGAGTACCCAGAGTCATGCAGGCACATGCAAAGAACATAAAAACTCCACACAGATAGGCCCCTGCTGGAGATACGAACCTGGAACCTTATTGCTGTGAGGCAACCATTAAGCCTATTGAACAAAAACAACATCCATTTTAACCTAGCCATAAGGTGTGCCAATTACAAAAGTCCAGATCTTCTGCATCCATAGATTTGGAGAGCTTTTCGCCTAAAAACTGTGAGTGTACTGTTTGAACAGTGTGTACAGATGGGGAGGTGAGAGCGTTGGGCCGACTAAAAGACTAAAGTGCTTCTACGTCAGCCTCTTTAGGTAGAGATAAAGTAAAGGGCTAAATCACCCTGGCACCGCTATTGTTGCCTAGCTGAATTTCAGTGTGAGTAATGCAGGAAACTGCTAACCAAACTGGAAACAGGTCATGCTAATGGAATAGGTATAAAAAAAAAATTGAAAATGCACTACAAGGACATTTTAGATATTACTGATTAAGACATTTAAATTATTAGGGTTGTTAAAAAATATCCAATACAGCTAACTACCTATCTAACCCTTGGTATCAATAGATATTGATACATATCGATTTAAATGTTTATTGTTAAATTAATTTAACCTCATGGTCACATTTATTATGTGTCAAACAACTTCCTCTCCACTCCTGTAGTTGTCACTGTTGTCTCAGGACCAAGCATGGCGGAATGATTAATGACGCCTTCAGCTTTGTATTTGTTGTATTTTTAGCTGCTTGTTTTACATTTTTTATAATAAGTATTGTATTGTTTTTCCAATATATGGTGATATATTGTATCGTTACCGATATATCATGATATATATCATATCGTGAGGCCCTCTTGCCAATACACAGCCCTATAGATCATAAATATTAACATACAATTTTTTTCTTTGAGAGCATCAAATCAGGAAAGCAATTCTCTAATCTACAACAGAAAGTCTAGAACATTTTAAACATTAATTGTTGCCTCTTTAAACAGCCAATGTAGAATCCTTTCGTACTCATTGTTTCATTTCTGAATGCTTAATTAACCAGAAAACCACAAAAAAACCTGGTTCTAAGAAAGTAGGATGTTGTAATTTAATTTTCTTCTAGAAGTGAAACCATAGGTGGGTATGGCTAGAGAAAGGAAGTGTGCCACTGCGGAAAACATGCTATACGCTCTGCTCAGTACACTCATTCTCAGATCAGATTTTCCCCAATTCCACATTAACACCAACCCATTTCCCAGTCTGACTAGCTCCTGGCTATATATGGACAGAAGTATCAGATCTTCAGGAATATATACACCAGCCTTTTCATGGAACATGCCTAATGTTTTTATGTGATTCAATTATTTGGCACATCTTATGCGGCATCTCAAATCTTTTTTGTATAAACCCTTTGAGATCGGCTCCTTAGATGTCCAAATATAGCCAGGATCTGGACAGGCTTTGGAATGTGATGGTGCTAATGTGGAATGGGGGAGGAGAGGAACCTTGTAAACAGGCAGGAGGAGGAGGAGGAGAAGGAGGTGAAGGAAATGACAGTTCTGACCCAGAGCATGTGATATGAAAACATTTTCTTAGTAGAATGGATGTAAAAAAAAAAGCAGGGCAAAAGTGATCATCATGATTATCTGTGTTACCAAATGATGTCTTAGACATTTCAGATACATTCTAATAGTAGAAATGGCAAACTAACTGTGTGTTAATAACTATAAAACTCTTCATATGTTTACTACAATGACATAACCACTGTATTATAAGGCTATATTTGAATTAAACAGCATATTAAAGTCACAAGATCGCTAAAAGATGATGTTACTACACCAGTGTTAAGTGCAGTAACCTTGATTATCCAGTGATCTCGATTACTAAAAATCGTCAAAAGCCTAATAATATGATGTAACACAAAACCGTCATTGTTTACAAACTAAAAAATTCGATACACACAATATAATTGTTCAATTTTATTTTATTCGATTTTATTTTATTTTTTCTGTATATTTCAATTGAATTATTTTATTTCTATTCTATTTTTCTTTTAGATAGGAGAGTCGTAAAAACATTTCCCTACATGTCGTACTGTGTAAAATAATTATTATAGAATTAGAAAAATTTTGATAAATATCAAACAGTGGACATTGCAAAATTAATTGCCACCGAATATATTTTAGTCCGGCTTTATTGTTTCTACTGCTTAGTATATCGACTGAAAAGAGAGATATCGATGTGGTGTACATTTTAGTAAACCCATTAACATTAAAGTGTTCATATGAATGTTGGGGTGTAAATTCTTTTTAGATTCTTTTCTTTGTATAGATAATCATAAGAAGAAATAGTAGCATTAGAAGATTGTGGGTTCAATTCCCAGAACCATTAATCTGAAACTCATGGGTTCATCAGCAAGGCCCTTAAATCTGCTGAGTTGGATAAAATAATAAGATAAATGTGAGTCAGTGAAGGAGTGTATGAACCATATGACAGGATATACTTATGATTAATGATGCGGAAGAGGAATTCAAATCATCTCTATGTAGGCATATAGACCTGACAAATGTCCTGGATCATGAAACATGGAAATCACGCCATTTATATATGCACAGATGATGTCGGAGACTGGCAGATGTTGGCCAGATGTGTACCACACACACGCACGTGGGTTTGTTGTCTAATTTATCTTTTCTTTAAAAAAACAAAAAAAAACCCAAAACAAAACCGTTATTAAAACCTTACCCATGCCGGCAATTCCTGTTTGCTCTTATACACTCGTGTTGTGGTGAAATCTTGTTCATTCTCCTGGAAATACATGGCGCTGTGAAGGCGATGAAGCTTTCGATCGCGGTGCTGTTGCCATCCCATGTACACAGCGAGACCGAGTAGAACCAAAAAGAGACTGAACCCAAAATATCCAGCCAGGTAAACCGGCAGCAACGCGCCGAGACACTTCCCAAAAGACATCAGCACTGAAACGGCTTGTTTTGCCCCGGTGTCGGGGGCAGGAGAGTCCTGTGCGCCGGAGCGCGGCCCCGCATCCTCCTGCTGCATCGCAACAAAACAAAACAAAACAAAAAAAGAAGAAGAAAACACCCGCTACCTTTCCAGCTTCTCTTGATTTCCTACCCTTTTCTCCACAGCTGGACAGATGTTGCTCATGCGATCATATGCGCTTTGATTTTAAAAAGCGTATTTTTTTTTTTTTTGCTCCATGGAGCGGAGTCGTCTTAGGAGCTACGTGGCTGCGCTGAAAGATCATTTGGAGTAGAGTTTCTGCCCGCGGGCGTGTCGGGGCGGGTTTTCAAAAGCTCGTACCCTCTTTGCTTGTTGCTTCCGTTTTTGTTTTGTTTTTTGCACATCAAGTACATTACAGTCACCATAGACCGTGTTGAGCTGAATCATCACCTCTGGTGTTATTTCTCGTTGTAGCTATATAACTTCAGGAGGTTTTGTCCATTTATAATAAATATAACGGGTTTGATATGGACTTTAAGATGTAGTTTGAACCAAAACCTTTTCCATGCATCTATTCTGTGTATTTCTTATCCTACACAAAGTGGCTGCATCTTGGAGATGTTGCCACAGTTCTTCTGGATTTAGTCGGTCTCAGTTTCTTCATGTCATTCTATATATTTGTACATTACTTACAGTCTTCTGCTAAATATACAACAGTGTCACAACCCAGAGGATGCATCCGGCCATCATATGGGCCAACTATGGCTCTGTTCTTCAATGCCAGAGGTTATATAGGCCAGATCTGGCCCACACAAATAAAGCCGGTTTTAGTCAGTTGTGTGTGACAAACTACCTTTTTAAAAAACAAAAACAAAATTATGTTTGTTTCAGGGCAGGACGGTGGCTTAGTGGTTATCACTGTTGCCTCACAGCAAGAGGAGGCAATCGTATTCCAGGCAGAAGCCTTTCTGTGTGGAGTTTGCATGTTCTCTTCATGCTTGCGTGGGTTTACTCCAGGTACTCCGGTTTCTTCCTACAGTCTAAGAACATGTACGTTAGGTTGATTAGTGATTCTAAATCGCCCATAGAAGTGAGAGGGCCCTGTGATGAACTTGTGACCTATCCAAAGTGATGTACCCCTGTCTCGCCCAATGACAGCTGGGATAAACTCCAGCAGATCCCCGTGACCCTGATTAGGAATGAGCTGGTATAAACAACGGATGGACGGATGATTTTTTTTTTTCCAAATTGTAATAAAATGAAATACTAATTTGAGTTGACGTCTTTTTTTTCATTAATAACTGCTTTTTGTTAACCTTTATGTTTCATCAAAATATGATCAAGTACAGAAAAAAATGTAAATGATGCTTACAAAATATATGTAATATAATAATGTAACATGGACATTGTATGTAAAATATAAAACATATATTTATGTATTTTGCTTAAATAAATTATACATTAATTAGTAACATGACATCCCCTCAAAATACAAGTATTATGTAATTACAAGTATTATTAAATGTAAAATGCGATATTATTGTGGTTAAACGAGCAAATCCACAGCTACAATCCACAATCTAGTGATAACGCATTTTTATTTTATGTTAAGGGTTTTCTACAAGTAAGAGTGAGACTAAATCTTGGATAGGATATTAAAAAAAAATAATTGACTGCTGGTTTTCAGTCAGCTTTTTTTAAAGAACAGGCATAAACATGTACAAAATCACAATGAATGACACCTACATCTGTGATTAAAAAAAACAACCAAGTCAATCTCACTGTGTCAGTGCCAAGGGTACCGGTGAATAGAGGGGTTTTTCTTCTTCACATTGGTAGTGTGCTGGAGGTGTTTACACAAAAGGACCATGTGACAAGCTGCAGTGTTAGTGCTGTCAGTGGGTGGAAGGTAAAGTGTTGAGTTAAGAGAACCTGTAGCCTCAGGATCTAATACTAAACAACATCTGCCGTGGTTATTACTGCTACAAGAAAATCCAGAGAATCAAAACAGCTCTTAAAAAAATGATATAGTCCATTTCTATTATTTTTTTTTTAAATTTGATTGTCTATGTATTTATTCATATTCATGTTTGTGTGTGTGTATTTTTTTTTTACCTTCAAAAGTTATTCCGCTAAAACACACTAGTCTCTTGAGGACCAAGAATTTAGTCAAATAAAGCAGCTTTCATTACATCTTGGACAGATAAAGAGAAAATAGTGCAGGACATTTAAATAATTAACATAAAACATTACATAAATATTTGTTCATTGTTTCACAAGTATCAAAGTATCGTGAACGTGTTGCTAATTAAATTTTTTTTTTTGCCTTTGACTTTTTTTCCACTGGTACTCAACTTACCCTTTTATTAAAATGTTTCTTCTAATGTCTTTTAGGGGTTGGGGGTAAAATTCGATTTTTCGATGCATCGCGGAACGATTCGGAATCGATTCACAAATGACAAAAATCGTTTTTCTATTTTGTAAATGTTAATCGATAACGTGATGTTTCCGGAACGAAAATGCCGGAACTCTAAAGCGCGGAAGTGTAGCGCCCGGATAGTGTGTGGTGTGCACATAACAGATGTGTGATGGCGGCAGATATTTTTACTTAAAGTAAAAAAAAAAAACATTGTTCCTTGTAGTTAAATTACACTCGTTTACACACATAACTTAAGTTAAACATTATCGAAATTTAAATCCAGGCTACTGTGACGTCATATGTCACCTGTCAATCTCAAAATAGCGGATGTAGAACGTCCAAATTCCATTAATGCTACCCGTAAAGATACTATATAGAACGTACTTTTTTTGTTTTTTTTAAACATTCTGGAAGTGCGTACTAGGTTATTATACTATATACTTTAGTATGTGATTTCGTACTAATTTTTTAGTTGTTAGTTCTGATTAACACATCCAATATGGCTGTTGCTGCTGAACTGAATAAATTGTATGCTGATAAATATATAAAATAAATAAATGAATATTCAACTTCATTGTCATTGTGCAAGGTTGGGGGTCTTGCTCAGGGACCCAGCAGTGGGCTTGGGCCTAGTTGTTTCCGGTCTTCAGATCAGCAACGCAGCACCTTAACTATTTGAGCCACCACTGCCCCTAAAGGCAAAAGTTTAATTTCCTGAATGGTTGTTTTTGACTGGCCAAATCACTGTTGTTTTATTAATAAAATATTATGAAAGTAAAATCCGTGTGGGACATTACAGACCAATTATTACTTAAACAGTAAAGTAAATCTGTATTAAAATTATATTGTTTTATTACATCACAGCTCTCTGAAATGAATAGTGGGGAGACTACAGATTCCCACCCCCAGTGTATAACCATCCATCTGGTGCATAGACAGCTTAGTCAGGGCAGAAGCATGAAAGATTGTCATGTCTTGTCTTCATCTGTTCCCACTTAGGGGTCTCCACATAACCCCACATCCTCTACACGTAATTCCACTAACCTGGATATAATTCAGTTACATCCATATACCTGCTCTTTGGTCTTCTGCTGCCTGGTAGCTTCATTTCTAACAAATTAACCCCCCCGTTTACGTTAGAAATTACTTCATCTATATAGTCTAGCATTATTAGAGTCCCATTGATAATGTTGCATTTACAAATCAGCTATTTTGTGCATCTGGTCTGCAGCCATTAAAAACCAACCTACAAAACCCAAGCAATGCATTAACAGCATCACAACGGTCAGGTGAAGACCAAAGCTTAGTGGCAGCCTAATCGAGCACATGATTTAGAAGTGAAAAAACTAAACCCAACAACTCAAATTTAAACTCCTCACACCAAACAGCTATATAAATCTGAAGCTTTAAATACCAGTCAATAAATTTTGAAAATTGCTCCAACACAACCAAGTGTCTAGTCTCATCTTTTATTTACACAAACCCAAAATGATTACCAAAAATCAGTCGGCAACAGCACAGTACATTTTAAACCAAACGGTTTATTGAATAGGCATCAACAAAAAGGCGCTGCACAGACAAGTCGGCAAAGTCCAAGAGTCCACATCATTTAACCCCAACAGGACAGCCTGGAGATGGAAGCTTCCGCCATCAGTCACTGGGTCCCACAGGAGATCAACAGCAACTCTTGGGATGACCCTGCAGACCTTTACTTGGACCTCTGCCTCATCTTTCGTCTTTTGCGCTTCAGCCTAGAAAAGCAAGAAAGATTTAGATTTCCCTTTATGCCAAATTAAACAAAAGCAATAAAGTAATTAAAGTACACACCTGCGCATACGCTTCTTCCTCCACTGCAGGAAAAACAAAAAACTCATTAAAGCACATGCATTCATTCAGACAGTAAACATCTCAATATCTGATTTGACGCAAGTGATTCAATTGTAGCCAAGAACGGTTCAATAATGAACCGATTCATAACTAATACACGACCAGCGCGAGACATTGGCGGATGGTGATTCATATTTGATATACACGTAAAAAAGCTTAATTTAGCCGTTTAAAATGTTTTAATTAAAGCAGGGAAGCGCAATAGCATAGAATTTGATTGCGAGTCGACTGCATGCTTCCGTATACCGCACCACGCCGCAGAAAGGCTAATGCTAACTAGCCTAAACAAGCAGTTGGGACTAATGATGCATTATAAGAGAATAAAACTGATAACTAAAGATAATACTACATATGCCCCAACATCGTTTTACTCGCCCAAAAGTCATAAACAGTCCAAGTTTAAAGGCAGCACTTCCCACACCAACGACGCCATTTTCTTTTCCATGCGAACGTTAGTTTACACACACGACACGATTTTTTTCCCATTTAAGTGTTGAGACAAACGTATGTACAAGACATTCATTAAAAGTTTTTAAAACGTATTCACATTAAAAGAGCTCGTAAGTTTTGTCAGCTACCAGCATTAAAACAGTCAGCAATGTATAAAGGTGGCTGCTACATGCTAAGATGAGGTAACACGCTAATTTATCCCGATACAATTTAGGAATATTACCAAAATTCACACTTACCTTCGCTCTCATGTTATAGACGTTTCTGTAAACAAAAAGAAAGGTAAAAATATTAATGGATGGCGTTTAGATTAACGAGATTGCGTTGGATTAAATCAGCAACCATAAACGAGGTGGAAGAGCGGAAGCTTTCTTACCGCGCAACGCGAAGGGAACAACTTCAAGAGGGCGTCATGACGGAGACGGAGCGCTTATATACTGTTGTGACGTCACAATCTCGCGAGAGGAAAAGCTTCGTTAGTTTAGTTACTCCTTTTAGTCTCGCGATACTTCAAGACAACTCGTAGAATTTAGTAGGACGTACGAAAAGAGCCTATTATTATTATTATTATTATTATTATTATTATTATTATTATTATTATTATATACCAAGTATTTTTTTGCCAGCTTTGCCAACATGCCAACATTATTCGATGAGTAGTATAACTGTTATTTAAGTATTTAAGTAGATATAAAAAAATTATAGTTTAAAAAAATTTTGAATTAATGAATTATTATTATCTGATTATTTAAGATTGGAGATTAACTTCATCATTTTATAAAGATTTGAAAGTAATTGGGAATAATCCGATATTATTTACATAGAAAAATTATATCTGTTTCTAATAAACAGATATAATTTAGTTTTTGATTTGTTTTAGCACCCCTGACCTTATTACATATTTTGTTGCAAAAATTCAACACGACATTTGCAGCCGATTATTTAAATCAAGCCAAATTAAATGGTTAACTGCATGGACTAGCAAATCTTTACAAGACTGAAGCTTATCTTTTACTATCCACAAATCAACAGCTAAGTTATAGTATTTGATCCTATAAAAAGCTCAACTACTATTAAAATATCCAACTAGAGCAAACTCTCTTACAGGCATTTTAGGTGAAAAGTGAAAATCTTAAGCTTGACTATCTTTAACAAATCTTGGCCCACATCCTGCTGCGTAGCCAAATAACACATTCAATGCTGAAGGCGAAATATTTCTAAACGGTTAGAACACTTAAAACCTTGAAACATTGATGAGATCTCACATTAAATATCAAACAGACCCAACTGGGACCTGTTTACTACAGTTAATTGTAGTGCATTGTGCTCTCTTGGCCATCATCATCCTTTTCTACATATTTACATTTACAGCATTTGGCAGACGTCCTTATCCAGAGCGACTTACATTCATCTCTTTTATACAACTGAGTAATTGGGGGTTAAGGGCCTTGCTCAGGGGCCCAGCAGTGGTAAATGGGTGGTGCTGGGAACAGAACCTGGATCATCCAGGTAGCAGTTCAATGCTTTTACCACGGTACTACCACTTCCCCCTACCACTACCACTTCCCTCCCTCTACATTTTACTTTAATCTTGACAGTCTAAATAGATTTAGTTTAAGTGTTGAGTTTAAATCTTGAATTAGCGGTTCTAGATTTATTTTAGTTGCAGTTTCCCGGCCAAGTCTTTACATAATTAGTATCCAAACAATAATTATTCCTCTTTAGCCTATAAACAATTAATGATGTTAAACAAACTTTATTGGCCCAATAAAAAAAAACTCGTCCTCAGAAGGATGGCATCCTTCAACATCTGCAGCAGATGTTCTATTAGACTGTTGTGCCTGACAGAAAGCCTGACATCTGTGGCAGAGCGGTAGGCACTAAAAATGCTTCTGTCAATCATGAAGAATCCACTGCACATCATCATCATCTTTAGGCAGAGGAGCAGCTTTAATGACAGGCTGCTGTTACTGCCCCTGCTTCATGGATAGACTGGTGCAGTTGTCACTCCCCCATTTCCTCATGTTTCCACACTGTTACCTTATGCATCTTAAACACTCTGATTTTGCACAAATTAAAACACTTAATTTGCACAGGACAAACTTTATTACAAAATTGCAATACCTTTTAATGTTCCATTTTATTTTTGTGTTAAGCGCATGCCTTTATTGCTTAAATTTGTGGATGCTTATTTTATATTTTATAGCTATAAATATATTGTATTAATTATTAATATTATAAGGTATGCATACATTTTTGTAATCTAGGAAAACATGGAAGCACATCGCCTTGTTGTCATCAATTCCCTTTTGCTCCACAAGAGGGCGCATATGAAAACTGAGCGTCTGATCACAATAATGCCGCAAATCAGTGACAATGACGCTTATTTGATCTCAAAATAGTTAAATATTTAGTAAGAGAGAATTAATACAGGGGACTGAAATAAAAAAACTACTCAAACCCGTGTAGAATATTGCTTTAAAGATGTACAGTTTAAAAAAAAGCGCAAATGTTCTACAAACTAAACTTAAAACAACATCTAATTATGGAGGATTTGTTTTTTAAGCTACTGTATATATAAAAAAAAAAATCACTAATATAAAAAAATCGAATAGTACAACAGTTCCAAAAAGCTCAAAAAATTCTGGATGCACTAGGTTTCTGCAGAACGATAAAAAGTACAGGGCAGTTAAATATTTGGCCAAGGTTGTTTATTCTTTCTGAAAATTATAAAAGAATGACAGGATTATTGAGCTCGTAGGGCCACACACACAGGTCAGCGATAGGAATTACACAACAGAGTCTGAAGGAAAAATACAAAAGAAAGTCAGTTCTGTTTTACAGCCAACGCCAGTTTCCTCCCACTTCTATAATTACCAGGGTTATAGAACAGCGACAATCAATCTAGAACAGCTATCTGCATTCAGCGCCCACTCACTAAAGATTCAAGCAGGAGTCACAGGTTTAAGAGGGGGAAAACAAAAAAAAAATTAAAAAAAATGGCACACTGGAGTAACGATACTTCACTGGTGCCGCCACGTTGCTTTTATTTTCTGAGATTGGTTTTACAATGACAGTTTTATAAGAAAAATATTATTGGTATTATAAGCGGGGCGAACCCACTTAACATCAGCCGCTGTAAGTAAAGGCAGTCAGTTGGTATGTAGCACTTTTCTATCTGCATCCTCCTGTAGAGAAGCCAGTGTTGTTGAAGTCACGAGCTGTAATAACTATTGTGAGGACTTCGGAGCTGTCGTACAGTTACAGGCTGATAGAAGACTTGGCAGGAGGCTTCTCAGTGGGGCATGTTGGGGTTTTTTTTTTTTCCTATCTCCGTTGGTCAGTATTTTTTTTTGGCAGTAGTAGGCAGAGGAAGTGTTTTTCTACTTGGCGTTCTGAGTCTCCACCTCCATAGGTTGTCCTGTGGCAGTCTCTGCTGTCTTGGAAGCCTGAGAAAATAAGAATATGGGAAAAAAAGATTTATACAAAAACACAAACATGATCACAATGAACAATAAACGAAAATCTGAAGCAAATCCTCACGATAGCGAATGAGCCAAATAATAATTAGATTTTTTTTTATGGATATGCGGTTCCGGTACTAAAAAAATGCCAGCATATATTATACGTAAAACAGTTTAATGCTACTATAAAGCAGCCGTTGGAGTGAGAGGTTTATATTAAAAGCGTTCACTTCTTGTTTTTAATCTAAAATCTGTAAGCAGGGCCCACATGCACATTAGCGCTCCAGCGACCAGGGTTCGATTCCGGCTCTGGTCCTTTCCGGTGCAATATTTTACATATAATTTTTTTTACTATTTCAACACCCATAGAAAAAAACAAAAAAAGAATGAAAATATAACTATAATATACTATGATGAAGTAGTTTTAATTTTACTTCTCTGAGACTGGTTAATTCTCACTTAAAGTATGGCTTTACTATCAATATCGATGTATTACTTTCTAGTATCGTACCGAAGCCAAAATTATTGCATCATGCCCTCACTGAAACCGTCCAAGAGTTCAGTAGTTTTAACCCATGGTTTTTTTTTTTGTTTTTTTTACATCTTGTTGTTCAGACAACGATGATTAACCTTCTAACAGCATCCAAAGCAAAACACAGGTTTACATTAATGTTCAGCACAGTCTATATTGTAACACAATTTACCGCCATTAATAAAACCTTGTAAAAAGCAAACCTTCTTTTTCTTCTTCTTTTGGGCTTTCCGGCTGACGGAGCTTTGCAACAAAGCCTGCAAAAATGGGGGTGGGGTGGGGGGAGAAGCAACCAATCAACCTTAAACCCAGAGCCGCTGAAGAGGATAATAATATATAACCACAAAAGAAGTTGGAGCTTGATTAAGGTTTTCCAGCGTACCTTAAGCTCAGGATCCTGCACTTCATGCTCGGACTTGTAGAGTTCTGGCTCGAAGGGACTGCTGGTGATTCTCAGGGGTCCGTTGGCCATCAGCATCACGGTGAATTTGAACTGTGCCACATACTCGCCTGGGCGAAGAAACAGGACCAGACTAAAATACTAATTACTATAAAGATGGGTTTTATGTCCAAATAAGGGACTTTGTTTTGTTTTTTTTGTTATGCACTGAGGGTCAATCAAATAATTCAAAATCTTATAGTCCTTGTGTTTTATTGTGGCTGAAGTTACAAACCTAAAATCAGTGCATCTCACCTTCCTTCTCGTGTAGGACAGTAAAAGGTTGCAGCAGCTCATGTTTGGCACACTCGACAACCCCCAGCCGAGCCTTGCTCTCATCCTCGAACGCCCTAAAAAGGACGGGAAGAGAGACAGGACAACCAACCGCAATTTATAGAAATGTAATTGCTAATTAATGAGTCGTGTGTAAGACAGTATGAAAAAATGGATTCTGTGCCATACATAAAATTTATTAGCATGTGAAAAGTATGTGAAGGTACTAGGGGTGTTAACAATATACTCTGCTCGCGATTCGGTTTGTATCTCAATATGCTTGCAATACATTATGCATTGCGAAATTAAGAACAAAAAGAAAAATATAAAAGCGAAATACAAATAAAAGAATTCCGAAAAATCGATTCGAACTCGAAATCCATCATTGTCGACAAAAACATGTCTTTTACAATAAAAAGCTGTTACTCTCCTTTTTGCATCCAGTTGCAGGATTTTTTACCGTCTTAAATGGCACATAATGGATCATAATCATAGTGTTTCGACAGCATTTTTTTAAAATTACAGTGTTCACACACGGTTTGTGTTTTGTTTGTGGGACCAGTCAAGCAATCCAGATCACTTACAGTTATCGCTCTGAGCTACTGATCAGCAGTTAACACCTTAACCACACTTCCCTCACTATATATGTGGTCAACTGCAGTTAAGGAGTGCTAAACACAGTTTACATTTTAATCTTAACATAAAATGTAAACAGCTTTGAAGGTATAAGGTACCTGAGAGTGAACGGCATAGTGTCAAAGCGTTTCTCCACCTCGCTGAAAAACGCTCTAGAGGTCTTCATCTTCAAGCCGTACTGCTTGCTCGGGTCCCGCTTGTACACGGTGGTCCTCTGTCCTGAGTCTTTAGCCTGGATTAAATGAAGAGGGTTTGAGCATAAAAACAATATGCTGGGAAATAAACCATTAAATTGATGATGAGATGTGTTATAAACTGTTTTGTACCTTGCCCTCTCCTGTGCTGATCAGCACATCGACAGCGTACACTTCATGCACCTCAAACTCAGCTTTCTCATGATCTTTCCTGCACAGGGAGTCAAAATAGAAACGTTATCTCGAACAGTGGATTACAAACTGAAGCGGGGTGTGGAGTTATGATAAGAAGGGCGCAGGAAGGCAAGTGTGAAATCAGCAGAGGTTTTTTGGGATGCAGAAAAGAAAAACGGGCGAAATGTCAGCTGAAAAATGTCCGTCACGCTTTAATTGTGTACCGCTTATGATCAACTGAAAAGAAAAGTCTGTTCAAACAACGGAAATTTCTAGAATAATTAATTCTGTGCTTTAACACCTAACTTTTTCCCCAGCAAGTTGTCACACAATTAATGTGTGTTAATTACCATTAATGTATTAGAATATCTTAAATAACGCCACCTAAAATTGACTTCATGTCTCTACTTAATTGTTTTCACGGTTGGGATCACAGATTAGTGAATATTATACGCTGATGCTGTGCATCCAAAATGTGTGCCACGTATACCACATTATTAACTTATGGAAAGGAGTGTAAGAAATTAGTGTAAACCACCTCACCTCTGCTGGTCTGAAGGGTTTTGAATAATAGTCTTCTCTCCATCAATGATGTGCTGCTTCAGCTGATGGGACAGCATTCCTAAAACACAACAAGAACGTTATATCCTTACCAAAAGGACAACAATGATTAATATAAAAAGAACCATAATATATACATTCATACAGCTGTTAAATCATTATCTGATGATCTGATGCACATTCAGCTCAACACTGTGTACCTTACCCTCGATCGGTGTGCACTTGAAGGACTCAGCGATCTTATTCCAGGCTTCGGTGACCTGAGTGTTCTGAAACAGGCAGACAAGAAAAAAATCCAGCAGCATGTGATATTGCAGGTGAGCAATGCTGCAAAGAACACAAATAGTTAAAAAAAAAAAAAAAGAAAGCATCTCACTATATCTAAAAGTTTACAAAGAACAAATCCAAGATCATCGCAGGTTGGTACTAAAAGCAGCATCCAAGACAGGACATAAACTGACACCTCTGTCAAAAATAAGTTTAACCCCGCCTTATTATTTGCCCCGCCCACTCCCCTGAGCTCCACATTGAGGCTGAGTAAACTCTGCTGCGCGCAGATTGGTTTCGGGTCGTGTGCACGCAGCCACGTGCGGCAGATACAGACGCAAGCTCAAAGCGCTTTAAGTTGTAGCCTGTCGACATGCTGTCTGACAGACATAAAAGAGGGTAAGGGATAGAGAGGGGCAGAGACAGAGAGGGAAGAAAAGGGAAACGTCCAAGCGTGGTTGCTACACAGTGGCATTTCATCATAATCCATCTAAAGTTTACAACAATCTTATTGTCAGTATGCGCAGTGAATGGGTGAGCGATGTTGCGTCAGTAGTCCAACTATTTAGCCACTGAGCTACCTTTAGGTATGTATCTGGCTGACATCCATGCAACAGTTGACTCACCTGGTTTCCAGGCTTAACGAGGCGCAGAGCTGCTTCGGCACACAGGTAGCCAGCTTTGATCACGTCCGCCTTGCGGCCAGTCACTGGCGCTTCCTGCAAGAAAGATACAACCAGTCACTTGGGTTCATTTAGTAAAGGTAAAGTGCTTGTGTAACGAATGCACTCAAGCAGCTTGCAGTAGAAAATGGCGCAAGAAACCTTGGTTGCTCCAATCACAAGGCTGTGAGCTACATTGGAGATGAAGCCGTCCACATGAACTCCGAGATCACTGCAAACAAGGACAAAAGACGAGACGTGGTCTTTATCGGGTCATTAAAACATCTCGTATTAAAATAATTAAAGTTCTGGCATTTATTTGCAGTGTTTCATAATGTTGGTAGTGTCAGCTAGACTTAACGCTAATAACCGAGTTTATTTCAGAGTAAAAATTCTAAATAGTTACATTTTAACCAAGTCACCCTCCTGCAGTGTGTAGTCAGGGTCACTTTTCAGAGGAGAGAAGTGGCACACATAGTTGTTGACAGACACGCAGGTGGGGAAGGCGATACCTGTCGGACACGCAACAATAATGCACCTCAAAACGATGTGAAACTTGCAAATAGACAGACTGATTATGTGCAGCAGGTCAGCACAGTTACCTTTTTTGATCTCCTTCTCCTTTTTAAACACCTTGCTGGTCTCAGCAGTGATGAAAGCGTCTCCTTTCTCACACAAGCTGAGCACAGAGACTCCGGGCTTGGCCGCCTCTATGAGGGCCCGCATGGCCACTGATGGAGAAAACACAGCGCTGAATATTAGAATTAAGAAAGGCTACTCGAGTGTTATAAGAGGTTTGGAAAGATTTGGTGAGCCTAGTGATATGATGTACAAATAAACAGGAATAACAAACGCTTTCAAAGACTTTAGTAGGCATTTCTACTACGACACAAAAATTTGTTTCCCTACAAATATATGCATCATATTATATAAGATGAAGTAGAATCAGTGTGTATTTTTTTTTGCCATGGATTCACACACGTTGGTAGTCGGTGTCATTCCATTATGTTTTTGCATAAAAGCTTTAGTCGCTGAAAACATCCAAATCTAAAGGCTTATTTAAATAAATCTGTAAATATCTTATAAGTCTGCGAAAAGTTACAAAGAGCACATTTACACTGCACATTTCCTCTAATGTGGCAAAGATGGAAGCATAAAGAACCACATGAATTCCGATATTTTCAGATCGGTTTCAGGCCTCTGTTTTATATGGAAATAAATCAGACATGAATCAGATACGTGCATTAGAGTCTGCCGTGTATCGGATTTTCACCTGTCAATGTGAAATGTTTCATTGAAATAGCTTACCGCAACTGTGCATATCGATCAATTTTTCCCTTAAAGACTGTTTTGTCTCTAAGCAAAAAAATGAATGCACTACCATTAATTAACCAGTTTAAAGAGCGCATGTTGTTTTGCCGATCATTAAATATAACGCGGAAGTAACATACTGATTAATCACTTCGTCTTCGTCCATGGATTATCTTGCTGATTTTACTTCCTTTTCCGGTCAGTACGTCTACCTTGGGTTGTTTAGATGTGTATAGTGTAAAAGCAGATATTGAATACAAGTCAGTTTTAAAAAATGATGCAAAATAAAAAATAATAATAATAAACCATGGATAAAGTAGGGCTGTCATAATGATCAAAAACTTGTGTGAAGAAATGATTGTGATTATGACGCTTTATTGCCTGTTTTGGCGCTTTATTGATTTGTTTTAGGGCTTTGACAAATAATTGCTTGTGAAAAACAAATAAGTTTTCAAAAAAAGCAACTTAAAGCATTTTATAATCTTTACAATTTGTGCCCTATTAACGCTTTACTGTAAATATTTTATTATAGATAAATCGTATTTAAAGAATATATCCATACTATTTATCTATATTTCGTGTCCTGGCAGTGGTGTTTATCCATTTGGCAACATATGAATTAATTCATTTTGTATGCAGTTGCATTATGGGCTGTTAACCTGAGTTAAGCTGGTGATGGAACTTTATTATTAAAGTGCAGAAAACCTTGACGCTCCGACTTTAAAATCTCAGTTGCGCTTACTTACTCTGGTTGAAAGTAGGGTGCTACAAGTAGTACAGCTCCCCCTGGTGGCTAATAAAAGTGTGCAATAATTGCAGTTGGATTCAATGATCGTGGTTAGATCAAATAATTGCGATCATACGATTGTTTAATAATTGTGGCAGCCCTAATAGTCACAGACATATGAATGCAGGAAGTCTTAAATAATAAATAGTTGTAATCCTTTCTTTTAAAAACACAGATCTGTCTGTTCTTTTTGTGTAATCTGCACAATTTGTCCTTATATTTTATTTTACACTGATAAAACTACAGTTTGGGTTAAGAAGAAATCAGCCGCAGCTTGGCTTCTACACCACGGGTGGCGCTGTTGAGCTAAATAATTGCACAAAAATCCAAATCTATTTTCGTGCATTTGTCACTCACAAATAATGTTAAAGGACCATAAATAAACCTTTTACTTATTTTGTGTTTTAACTTTATCAGAAAATGTCTGGTCCTAACACACACCTTACACACGCTGCGTCTGGGTAAGACACATAAGGAAGCACGTGCTTGACATGGAAGTTGTCAAGCTAAAATAAAAAGAAGGCGAAAAAAATAACCTCACTCAGGTAACCATTTTTCAAATAGCTATTTAAGTGAATTAAAACGGCAAACGAGTTTATATTTAATCCACCATTTCACGACACGCCGTAAATCATCCACTTTCGAGTGCACCTTATACTAACATATACGGTAAATTTAGCTCACAGCCAAAAATCACACTGACGTTTCCAACGGTAGCAGAAGCACTTAACACACACTGTACGACTGCTAGCGTCCATTTTATAATAACACAACAATTCTAATTTTTATTAAGAAGAACAAATGCGTTAAATAAAACGTTTAATAAAGCAAAAACGCCAAAAAAATCATACCCTTATGTAGCGCACGACCCCTGAATCATTTGTGATTCAGCCCGACACACTGTAAAGCGGCGGGAAGCTAAGTTACACCGGGACTTTTTTTTTTAAATTTTTTTATAACGTCAAGCTTTAATTTTAACACTTACTGTTCGCTATATCAGCGCCCATTTTGTATTTAGTGACGACCAGGTCGTCGGCGATGGTCTGCTCTTGCTGCTCGTCGTCTCCTGACATTTTGTATCAATCGACAGATGTACGGCGAAAGGAACTTTTCCCCCTTAGTTGTAACCACGCTCGATTCTGTCTACATGTCCAAGATGGCCGATTGGTGTTTTCAGAATTAAAGTCCTTCCGGTAGCCGTCGAGTAAAAGCCGACAAGAAAATGATCCACGGCTGTAACTGCATGTACAACAGAAATTTAACTACAAATAATAGAAAAAAATATAATAGTATAAAATAAATAATTATAGGAATATTCTTCAACGTTAGCAATGTAAACGTCAGGTAAAATATAATAAAATAAAAACAAAGCTCTCTGACTTTTAAGTCAAGTTTATTTTCACACTGTCCAAGACACTTTAAGGACAAATTTTTTGGTTAAATTACTAGAACATTCACCTAATTGTGTCCTTTCCAGTCTAAAATGTTTTTTGTATGTCATACTGGCTCATTTTTTTCTTTACTAAAACTAAAAGGCCCAAACATTGTACCAGCATGACAATGCACCCGTGCACAAAGCTCTCTGACCTCCATAGACATAGGATGTATTATGGTGAAGGTAATTTTGCAGAGAAGGATGTGATCCTGGTTTAACATGCCTTGTTAATCCTGGATCAACATTTCAATCAACCAATCATAACCAGTTTGATGTCATCAGTGTGTGCCTACCAAACCCGCCTCAATCCATAGAAAAAAATAGTTTATTGGCTGATAATGATAATTCATTGATTCTGGAACAATTTACTGACAATGACGATTCCTAAATTAACATTGGATCACAACATGAACACACCTAAACAAGCACTGTTGCCTTACAGCAAGAAGGGTTTGATTTTTTGTGTAAAGTTGCGTGGGTTTACTCTGGGTACTTACGGTTTCCTCCCACAGTCCAAAAACATGTATGTTATGTTGATTGGTGATTCTAACTTGCCCATAGGAGTGAGTTTGAATGTGTGTCCCTGTGATGGACTGGCGATCTGTCCAGGATGTACCCCTCCTGCCTTTTGCCCTTTTGACAGCTGGGATAGGCTCCAGAAGATCCCAGTGATCCCGAATTAGGAAATCAGCGGGTATAGAAGATAAATGAATGAATTTGAAATCATTGGTGACTTTATTCTATTTTAGTAACACTCTAATTAGACATTTGTATATTTTTAATTGTAAAATTGTTATACAGATAAATGTAGGGTATGTAAGGTAGCGTACAGTCTACGCTTATTTCATTTAAACAACTCCTGCTCAGGGGCCCAGCAATGACTGTAACTTAATGGTGCTGGAAATCGAACCCTGATCTTCCTATTAGCAGTCCAAGACCTTAACCACTGCGCTACCACTTTCCCATAACTCGTTCAATTCTGGAAAAAAAAAGATTTCATCATTTTTACACTTTTAAGAGTATCTACATTCTGTACATATAAATAGTCTCGTTTTCATATTGTAGGCATCAGTTCAGCACAATCATCCTCATGGTTTAAAAAAAATCCTTAAACCTTTCATTAAAATGTGACTTTTGTCTTCTGTAATAAATCTGACCTTTGACTATATCATAGTGAAACCAAAGCAGAGACCTAAAGTACATCTAGAGTACAGCCTAATCGTTCTTTCAAAGTCTTTATAGCCTGAGTCACATTTCAAAATAAAAAAAACACCAACGCCCGAACTTTGATTGGAGCATGAAAAATCTTTAATTCAGTATTCAGCTTTAATTACAAATAAATTGAATTCAAAGACACAATTATTTTCACTTCAAATCACAAAAGTATTCAATATTCTTATGTACACTTTCCATTGATAAAAGTCTTGATGTAGCTTACACATTTTTCAAGATCAGGTTTCTGGTGATCAAACCAGGTGCCACAGTTTGCAGTTGGTGATTTCATTGTGTTATTATGTACATACTGCATCTGGTTTGTGAAACAGTCTGCTGTGCCAGTAGTCCGGATTGTCAAACGACATGTTGCCGCTATTTTCATCCATACCGTTACACATGCCTCCGAAGGCTCTCATTTTAACTCTGTGTGGCTCTTCTCCTGACAGCATTCTCCCCTTAGCTGGAAAGTTCTGGTACTCAAGGCGAGCATCTGATGAGCAAACCCTCTCACATGAATTCATGTCTTCGTATTCAACCGGCTGCTCAGTGACGTCCGCGTCCTCATCTGTTCTTCGTCTTCTTTTTTTGTTTCCCTTTAAAGAAGAGAGATCACAAGTGTTCCTGTAGATCCCATTATCTCTGGAATCGCGTAAGCTGCTATGGGCTTTCTCTGACGTGGAATCATTTCGTATGTCCATGTATTCATATTCAACTACAGCCTTCCTTGGCTGCCGCTCAGTGTCAGCATTGTCTTCATGAGGCGCTTCATTAGATGCTCCAGCATTGTCTGTTACAACTGACACGAGCTTGTCCTCACTTTCATCATCAGTGTCAGGTGTTTGGACAGTCTCGTGTGGTAAGAAGCTATTACTTCTGATAACAGGATCAGCACAGGCAGATTGTCGGGAGACGGGAAAATTGGCAGAGACGTTGCCGTTTTCTTCTTCTGGTAAAGGAGGACGTACAGAAGGTTGTTTGTTCATTAGCTCATACTCTTGTAACTGATCAGGTATAGCATGTAATTGACTCTTGCTGTTTCCAGATGCCCGAATGTGTCGAAGGCTGGCTCTGGAACTGGATCTAGTCACCAAAGCATCTTCAAAAATAAAAAATAGGTTAAAAACATGAATATACATTTGTTGAATAAAAAATGTCATGCAAGCACAAGAATGTCACCTTTTCCTGAATCGTAGGCATTTCTCGGTAGAATATATCCATCTGGGTCCTCAACATCCACCTCTATTCCTGGCGAAAAGGGATCAGATGTGACAAAAGCACAATTGGACAGATATGCGCTGTCTCCTCGGCTGTATCCCCTGCGTAGACTTCCTGTCTGAGAGATGATATCACATATTTCTCCATCCACCATAGTGCCCCTGCCTTCCGAGCTTTCAGACGTGGTTCTCGCCGAGCCAAGACGGTTCCTCTGGGACCACAGCTGAAGTGTAGACACATTGCTGATTATATTAATGTGTGCTTCAATATTCTTTACAACACACTGACTGATTGTTTAATCCATCACATGCACGCTTAACCTTTTAGCCAGAGGATTAGAAACTTAACAGAAAGTGATGAAGCAAATTGTAAAGGTATCTGACCTGTCTGAGGTCATCCCCAGCACTTGAGGACATGGGCAGATATCCTACTGGTACAGACTGTCCTGAAGGACTCTATAGCATAAAAGAAACAAAAATAATTTCATTTTTAAATATTTAACCTTATTTGCTGTAAAGAAAACATGCAAACAAATGAAAGTTCTTACCCTATAAGAGCCGATTCGCATGCGGGAGTGACTCCTGGACGGAGACATGTGGAGAGTAGGAGTGGAGAAGCCATCATCCAACACCTCATCATCTTCACTTTCAAGGTCAGCCTCCACAAGCCTAGGCTCTCGTAGATGGTTCTCATTTGCCACCGCGTTATTTAGATCTTTCTGCATGGAGGTAAAGAGAGTAAGTTGGATATGTTCCGAAAATGAAAGGTGAATTCTGAAATGAAAGGTCATTAAAGGTCACTAGTGTCAAACCTTGACAACAAGGTAGCGGAGTGGGTCTCTTGCCATTCGGGTAAACTCATTAGCCAGCTCTTTAAAGGTTGGCCTGATGTTCTCATCTATCATCCAGCCTGAAATGAAAAAAGCAAGATTTAAATAGTTAAAATGTCAGCCCATTATAAGTTATAATTACACACAGATTCACCAACCCATACACATACTATGGACAATAAAGAAATGCCAATCAACCTACAATGCATGTTTTTAGACTGTACATTGCTAGGGTACATTGCTAAACATCATCTCACAGATCGTTACTTACACTTGACCATAACCATGTAGACGTCAATGGTGCAAATCTGTGGTTGGGCCAAACGTTCGCCTTTCTCCAGCAGCCTCGGCACGTCATTAGGATGCATGGAAGAATACGGCTCGGCACCGTGTGACATCATCTCCCAGACAGTCACACCTGAAGCAAAACACAAGGAAATATCAGGACTCTTATTTATCTAAGATAGCTTTATCAGTGCAAAATTGTTTTTGAAAAAGCCTCACGTCTTACCATAACTCCAGACGTCGCTCTGATGGGTGTATCTCCTAAACAGAATACTCTCTAATGCCATCCATTTGATTGGAGTCTAAACACAATAAGGAAGAATATTAGTGGTAAGTAGTAGCTCAGTGGGTTCAATTCACAGCACCACCAAGCTGCTAATGCTGGGCCCCTGAGCAAGGTCCTTTACCCTTAACTTCTCAATGAGATATGGTGATGAGGGCGTTGGCCGAATGCCAGAAATGTTAATGTAGTGGAAGTATCTGGAATCCTGGCCAAGGACAGTAATGAACATCAACAAATATGTGTTTGGTGTTAATAACTGATCAATACCTTGTAGACATATTTCTTGTCATCAGGATAAAGAAGGTCTGCAACGCCAAAATCGGAAACCTGCACAATGTAGTCGCTTTTCAGGAGCACATTCCGAGCAGCAAGATTTCTATGGACCATGCCATGCTCCTCTAAGTAGTACATGCCCTAAATCATAAAAGATTGTTAGGTTTACTATATGTACTCATAGATAAACAGCAGAATGTCCTAGCAATTCCACATGCCTACTTCCTATATTTTTCGGAGCCTCACCTTGGCGATCTGCACACACCAGTTAAGTAGGCGCTGGGGGTCCAGGTTGTTTGCATTTTGCCGCAGATATTGCAGCAGGGAGCCATGATTGGTAAGTTGGGTGACCAGCTGCAAGCTTTGTCCAGGGCAGATTCCGAGCAAACGCACAATATATGGGTGATCCAGACTGCCCATAGACAGCATGTGCTGCATACACAGAGGTAAGTAACACAAGTTAACAAAACAACCAGGAACTCAAGATAGCGAAATACTGGAATAGCATCTAGAGCAATTATAAAGCAATTATATCATCAATTTTGGGAGATGATGATCAAGTAGAAAGCATACAGAAGCATTTTACAGGTTTTACTGGACAATAGAAAGATCATGGGTTCAATTCCCGACACCACCAAGCTGCCACTGCTTAGCTGAATATTTAAGATAAATATAAATCATACTGGATTTACATTTCTGCCATTTGACAGATGCCCTTTTCCAAAGCAACTTATATTTACGTAACTGAGCAGTTGAAGGTTAAAGGCCTTGCTCAGGGGCTCGGATCAGTGGCAAATTGGTGGTTTTGGGAATTCATAATCTCATGATCTTTCAATCAGCAGTCCAAAACCTTAACCACTAAACTACCACTTCCCATTCGGCTGGATAAGGTCGGCTGCCAAATGCTGTAAAAGTAAAAGTAAATTTCTCTCACTTAAAGACTAAATTGTTATGTTACCAATCAAACATCTGTACTGAAGATATTTCCATTTTAGAAAATTCAAACCACAGCTTTAGCTCTTACTAGCGCATGCACATGAGGTCATTACGATTAAAATAAGCGTTCACATGAGACGTGATCTATTCCGAACTGGTGTTAGCATGTGCCAATAATGCTAATAATTTTGTGACATGCGCACAGCTCGTCTGCCACTGCGTGAATTTGATTATTTCTTGTGTTTTCTAAAGATGAGTAGTGTTGCTTAGTTAAGGACATTGTGTTGCTTTTAAGCATGTGAGTATGTTGGTATGTGCTATTGCTGAAATCTTTTATGAAGATAATAGAGCTTTATAGCTGTACTATAGTGGTGCTTTTCTACGAGTCATGGATTTCCTGCCCCAGCCCACCCTGCCCACATGAAGACTGAAAGCCTGTGAATGAAAGTCCGTATTAAGGACTGCTGAGAGTTGTGCTAGTGAAATTTGGCGACCTAAAATGGAAACAAAAATTACGTATAAAACAATGGTTATTTCCTGGAAAATTTACGTTAGTTCGTATGGAATTACGTCAAGCCCAATCATCCCAACTTTTTACCCCAACTCTCTCGACCCGATTTATTTATTTATTCTGACTGGGGTGCATACATGGAGTATATTCATTTCGATTGAACTTTTAAACTAATTGTAATCACAATACAGTTCTTCATGTAAACAGAGCTTCTGTTACGAAACACTGACATTGGAGACTCCTTTAGTAAGCACCTAATAAACATTTAGATTGATTTTCACTATAGGAAAATACAAGCCATTGTGTAACTGTACACACAATTAAATATTAAACCTAGTCCATTATTACGAACCTGTGACTTGTCTAATAAATAACATACTGCTGGATCTGCTGTAGAATAATAATTAGACCAACCAGATTCAGTGGATTTGAATGAAGTTAGAAATGGATCTGTTGTTTGCAACTGTTAAAGTATTAGATCTTTTTTTCCCCCATACATCCTGATTTTACCCTGTGGCTATACAGAAAAGTGTCTCACATCTGTAATCTCAGTGAAAGCGTGGTGCCCGCTGCGATCCTGGATGGTCTTTATAGCGACAGGTATCTTTACCGAGTCCCCTTCAGGTATCCAGAAACCCTGAGAATAAAGTATAATTATATATATATTTTAGAAGATTACAGATCAAAGCCCAACATCACACAGGTTCCAACACACAATCGATCAACTTAAATGTAGTAAACACATACCTTGTGCACGGTGCCAAAGACTCCCGATCCTAGAAGTTTGCTTTTGCGTAGTTCTGAACTTTTCAGTATGCGGGCGTGAACTTTTGTCCCTTTTTCACCTGGATCCAGTGGCTCAATACTCTATAAAATGGAAGGGACAGAGGAAATACCCAGTGTCAGACTGCAGGATGTGTAGTTTTTTAAACTAAAGGACTGATTTTTGGCAAAACCTGCTGTTTGAAATCCACATATTACACAAATAAAGCCTTTTTTTTCTCGGAATTTTGCTCCTCTAAAGCCATCCTACTAACCTAAAGCAGAAAGCTAACACTCCTATGAGTACTCAGTTTCTATTCTTTTTTTATCTTACTTACACTTTATACATTTGTCTTTATATACTCTGTACTATTCTGGTTGTGATGTCGTATTAACTTACATTTCCAGCATTTGGCAAAGGGGGTTAAGGGACTTGCTTAGGGGCCCAGCAGTGGTCACTTTGTTACACTGAGACTCGAACCCTGGTCATCTAATTAGCAGTCCAACACCTTAACCACTTGGCTACCACCTCCCTATCAATGTTTTTTTTTTTTTTGTGGATATTACATGTTCCTTGTTAGACTTTCTGGATCTGACCCTTATTATTTATCACATTTTTCATGGCAAAATTTTCTTTGTCTAACGTTTATTTGTCCCTGTCCAGTCCAATATTTTACTCTTTGTTCCTTCAGAAAACATTATTTAGTAGCTGTATATAAACAGGACTTAGAACACTCCATTATATTTTATATACACTTAAGTATAACATCAGTAATCTCTGTAATCTTTAATTTCTGCTTGTTTCATTAAACCCAGATGGTTGACAAGATTTAACTGAAAAACATCATCAGAGAAAGTCCTGCATTGTCACCTCGCCACTCTGCAGGTATCTTCTGAGCTTTCTCTTGCGGCGGATGGCCAGGCTACGACGGTACAGCAACGCCATCGCCACAATAGCTAAACACACAATAAGACCGGCCAGCACTCCGCTTACTATAGCTGCAGTATGAGGACTGAAAACAGGAACATCAGACGGTGAAAATTAATAGAAGAAAGAAAAAGAGAAAATAATTGAAAGTTTTTGCATAAATTCTCTATTTCCATCAGTAGAGGGAGCCACTGACCTGTCCGCTGTAAGACGAGCGTCCATACAGTCTCTCAAAGACGGACCAGTGCAACTGAAAAAATAAAAATAAAAAAATCATCAATCAGAAAAGTTTTATTTTTGTATCATAATCACACAATTTCAACATATCAAGATATTCTACATTTCGTCCATGATGTGGATTCAGACGAATTTACAGCGAGCTTACCCGCTTGTGCAGTTTGGGTGGCAGGTCTGGCAGTGTCCTGTACTGTCTGGGTACTTGAAAACTATTTGTCCTCTCTCTCCGGTCACTCCATAGGGGCAGGAGGACACACAGTGAGGACCATCCATTAGGTTAGCGCATGCTAAACACTTATCCGCCCCCTTACAGCCATACATATAAAACAGAGAGCGAAAGAAAAAGAGAAATAGAGAGAGAGACAGGGTTGACATATGATTATTACTAGGAATATTTATGGCAGCTCAATCTGTTAGCACCTGTACCAGTGTAAACAACTTCGTAATCTCTTTGACATGTTAGTAATGCGTTATTACACAAGAAGCAGCAAAGCCAGTTTGGCTGGTCCTCAGAGCTGACCAAAGACATTACACAAAGTACCATAGGATGTGGGTAGAATAATAAAAAAAATAGTATTATCAGCATTTATTTTATTAAACATTAAACACTATGTTTACATTCCCGTTTTGCCAATTCAACTTTAATAGAACAAAATAAAATACAAGACAAATAAGTTGAAAGTGAGCTCAAACATCTGCTTTCTAACCAACGCCATTAAAGGAAGTCTGAATAAACGAACAAAGCCAAAGTATGAATAAAGGATTTGTGGAAAAATATGGCTCACTGTAAATACAGTGCGAGTTGTAAATACGAGCAACGAACGAAACCCAAAGAGAGAGGGGGAAAGAGAGTGAAAGAGAGAGAGAGAAATAGAGAGGGGAAGAAAGAGAGTGAAAGAGAGAGAGAGAGAGAGAGAGAGACTTGACTTTTAAACATCATTTATTATCAAGTCTTTTTATACATGACAAGACCGATTGACTTAATAAATAAGAAAAAAACATTAAAAATAGATAAATAGATAAATTAATTAATTAATTAAGAGTATCAAAAACAGAGTATAAAAAGAGAAAGAGAGAAAGAGCGAAAAAGAAAAAAGAGGGAGAGAGAAAGAGAGAGAGAGAGAGGGAGAGAGAGAAATAAAGAGGGGGAGAGAAAGTAAAAGAGAGAGAGAGAACGAGCAAAAAAGAAAAAAAGAAAAAGAAAGAGGGGAGGGAGAGAGAGTGAAAGAAAAGAGAGAGAGAGAGAGAGAGAGAAAAAAAAGAAAAAGAGAGAAAAGAGGGGAGAGAAAGAGAGAGAGAGCTAAAGGTGGTTCTGTATTGACAATAACATGCTCATCTAAACAGTGGAAAAACTAATAAAGATCATATTTCATCCTGTGCCTAAAGAACAGAAAGTAAATACTAGTTGAATATACATGTATTTAAAGAAAGGACAAAAAGGCTGAGAGAGTAAGTAAGTGAATGAGAGCGACAGAGACAGATCCTTTACAAGAGAATAAATAAATAGTGAGAGAACAGAAAAGAGAGCAAAGGAGCATAAAAAGATAAAAAGACATTTTATTCTGTTTAGACTTGAAGTAATAAACTGCGAATCTCTATAATCTAGAACAAATTTAATCACCGCAGCGTTTTTAATTGATTCAGGCTTTGGCTGGAGTCGTTTTATTAGGTGTATTTAATGATAGGTTGGAACACATACAGAAAACACCCCCAGTACTGTGTTTTACCAAAGCCATGATTTGCTCGTCTTAGACAAGCTCTGATTTCTTCTAACCCGATGCTAAAATCTGTTAGCGCCGTCCCTGCCTAGTTTGGCAACCAATTAATGGCCTCTGTGATCAGTTTTTTTTCCTCTAATGAAATTCCGTCAGGTTTAGATTTTTCAGACTGTTTCCTGCAGTGTGAGTTTTCCTACGATGACCATCAAACCAAGTGGCAAACTCGATGAAGCAATTAGCGTGATTACTAAAAGCTATTTTGTTAAAATGTAGAAACGGGTCCGGTGGACAGAACAGCATACAAACACTCATTTTCCCTCCACGCTGACACGGAATTATAATATAAAACTGGACGAGTTTTTTTGTTTGCTTCCGGTTTGGATGCTACAGTGTAATATAGGAATCATGTTCTGACAAGAAACAATTGCTTAAGACTATTAAAAATCGCACAGATTGTAAACACAGATTAAAGTCATCGAAGATAGAGGTTGTAAATTGAGTTGAAATTATGATCTAGAGACATGGCAGGTTTTTGACTGACACAAAGATGTTACTAGCTTTCTTTAAACAGCAATCAGAGTTTGACTGTGGTATAGTGATAGTGTGGATATCCTTGATGTGTCCTTAATTCTGCCCTTCACATAAAACCTAAATGTCCCATATCTCCTTACCTCTCCCCTGCAGGTCTCTTTCCCCTCCTGGGGTAGACATTCAGGATGACAGGCCCGGCATTCACCAGCTGGACCTGCGTATTCCCGTGGCTCTCTGCAAGCACATATTGTATAAGTGAAACATTTGGTAAAAGATGACACAATCGGAATCAAGTACAGACAACCCTCGACTCACGATGGCGTTATGTTCCGGAAAATTCATGGGAATTCAAAATATCCTAGGACTATATAAGAAGGGGCGTGTTAACAATTTTGGGCCATAGGAAAGAATATGAGGTTGGCCCCTCTACCACACACGTTCCACACTTTTAATACTAAAAAACAGATCTATGGGGTCCCCCCAAGTATGTAGACCATTGGAATTGTCCTAAATTTGCCCCACTTAGCAGCATCTTTGGATATAGGTATACCCCCCTATGGTGCGTTCTGATGTGGACCATGGTAGATGGTAAGAGTACTGTATAGTAAAAGGTTATAAAGTATTTAGGGCTAAAACAGCAGTACTTTTCCCAGACATAATGTAAAATAAGCTATGGAAAAGTTGCAACAAGGTCACTTAACGAAATAACGTTATCGGTAACCAAAGAAGTGCACGACTGGGCCGAGTGAACATAAACCACAAGTTGGCTGTAGAAGCACAATCCAAAAATATCACGCTGATTTCATGTATTTTGGTTTTTTTTAGCGCCACAGCATTTAAACAATATATTAGCGTAGCGTAACTCCCCCAAAAATCATAAGTCATTTTATCTTAAATTAAGCATTTTCTGTATATTTCCTCACTCAATCCAAAAACAAACACTGACCCGGAAAAAATGTTACACTGGGCCACACAGGTATGATGGCGACTGTAATTTCTGCAAGAAAGACACTGCTCAGGTCCGGAGCCCCAACAGCCTGAGTTCGAACACAGTGGATCACACACGTGACCCTCAGCCTCTGTAAACACAAAAAACCCCACACACATGCAGATGGAATGTAGTCGCATGAATTTACAGGAATTGACATGTAGAAGAGAAGGCATTTCAAAACACTTGTAGGGATTTACCACACTGGCTTGGTGACTTGTTGAACTTGATGTCGTTTAACTGCCGTCGACGTTTCACTTGGCTGCCAGTGAAGATCTGCTGCCACTTTACGGTATGCTGGTAGCATAAATTGGTGTTATTGCTGATGTACACGCTGCCGTCGCTGATCTCCCGCAGAGAACGCAGACCGAGAGACGTCAGAGAGTCCACCTTCATCACCAGCAGAGAGAAGGGTCTAAAAAAAGAATGGGATCCTTTATATAAGAACACAACCCAAAAAAACCCTAGAAAACGATATAGAGATGGACAGAGACAAGTAAAGTCGAAGAGAGGAGATCGGGACTGATTTTAGCAGTAGATACATCCCATATTGTATACATAGAGGCATAAACAATATACCGATGTTTGTATAAAAGCTGCACGATACTGAAAAATCTGATTAGTAATAGCATGCTAAATAATGCGATGACTGATATGCGATAAAAATGATATAACCAACATATGTTGATTGTGCTGCCACTTAAGACTTAAATGTTCAATATACAACTTATATGTTGTCATCACTTTTAAAACCCAAATACTGCTATACTTTCAATGTTTGTTTGTTTTTTGTACTTTCAGCAGCAGTTGCGGGTGCCCTAGGTTCATCAAGATTAGATTGCTATAAACGCTTTAGGGCTTGTTGATTTTCTTGCGTCAAAGTATGCGTACACAAATCCCATCTAACATCCGGGTGGCAGATATTTTACTGTCCACGCTGACCTAAATCTTTGACCATACCTTACTAATTCCTGGATTTCTATTTCAATGAAAAGTTATTTTATTCTTTCCATCTCTTCAAAGATGAATAAAATATAAGAATGTTTGTATAAATTATTTGATTGTTATTTCAGTGAAAAGCTAATGTTCATCGTTCACATACATTACAAACGTACACATTTGCTAAACAGCGCTGCTGCCACAATAACATAGCTATGTGTAAAAACAGTTTTTGCTACAATTTTTGGTTGAAAAAGATCTTTTATAGTACTTTTATTATATATTATTTAGTTTGGGCAATAACAAACGTTCCAGGAAATTAAAATCGGTTCTAAAATATCTAAAATCTAATCTAACTTGAATCTTACTGTACGTGAATTTTACGGACTATCAAAACACACCAGTGTAATCTATTCAAGAAGTCTAAATAAGATGTTACTGTCTATCCATATTTAATTCTATCTATATTTATTCTCTTTATTTTATTTATGTCATGATGTCCCTCTCTGTGTTCAGGTTACTTTGTTTTGGATTGGATTTTTTTGTTTACGGTGCCATGTGCTTTTGTTTCCGCTTATTCATTGGCGTGTCAGCAGATTGTGCCCATATTTTGTTTATTAAACCTAATTAGTTTGTATGTGTATACCAGTTTTGTGAGGTTGGGATAATAAGCCATCATCCTATCATGGCCCTGACTGTCATTGATCGACAGTCTGTGGCTTTTAGGGTGGGGCTTTGTGGTTTATAGCAAGCTGCAAGCTGATGACCGAATAGCTGTAGGTGCAGTCACTAACATTATTTTTTTATGCATTAAAGATTTATTTACAAAATCAGAAGTAAAAATATTCAAATATGAGTGAGCATCAAAATGTTTCGAGACACCCCAGCAGATGGCAGCACAAGGCTGCTGGCACAGTCATGGTGATATCCCTTTTTGATATCCCTTTAAAGGGGCAGGACTGTAAATAAACATTTACTAACTATAACTGAAGTCATTGTGAAAATTTTAATTCGATTGGTTTAAAACTAGTTCTTTACACTCATCATTGGTAGCCATAATTCATCTGTAAGCATTGGGAAAACATTACCTACTGTAGATCATATGCGTTTTTCATCACCATGGTTTATGTGTGCATAAATAGGAGGCAAATCACATAGTTTGCAATCTATTCCATGCCTTTATCCTTATTTTTACATTGCTATCAGAAAGTGACACCCAAAAGAGGAAAATGACACCAGTGTATTTAGAAGATTTAAAGAAAGCAATGAAAAAAGAGGGAAGCCATGTAGTCTAAAGGGTTTAGAGAAGCTTTCTTGGTTTACATACCTCTTTGAACCACTTTAGGGTAAGTGGGTATGGTGGGGTGGGGTGAAGGGATACATACATACACACATAAAAAAAAAACACATACAAAAAATAAGAACACAGATTAGATGCATGCGCTGACTGTGACACTCTGTTAGCATTATGTAATAGTATTAGCACACAGCTGGGCACACATAAGGCAGTTAGACTCCAAACTTGCTGATGCTCGTAACAGACTCACACAAACAGACACAAACAGACTTACACACTAAGCGACCTTCCACGAATAGTGGTAAGATTGGAGAAAACCGACAAATCCTTCAGCTCAGCAGGCCAAGACTGAATATTCAAAATTCCTAAAGTAGATGAAATGATTAAAAAATAGAAAAATGGTGTTTATTTTTGCAGGTAAATTCTTCACTTTATTTTTTTTTAGGTAAATAAATGAATAAATGTTAAAGTACAGCTTGAGATAACAATAACCGCAAATTAATTTAAACACAATCCTATGTATGTATATATATACATACATTATTGCCCAAACTAAATAATATATAATAAAAGTACTATAAAAGATCAACCAAAAATTGTAGCAAAAACTGTTTTTACACATAGCTATGTTATTGTGGCAGCAGCGTTGTTTAGCAAATGTGTACGTTTGTAATGTATGTGAACGATGAACATTAGCTTTTCACTGAAATAACAATCAAATAATTTATACAAACATTCTTATATTTTATTCATGTATGTATTACTGTTGTTTCAATTTTTCAAAGTGTTAGTTTAGTTTATGAAAAACTTATTCAAAGTACTTTAAAATCATTTAGTTCAGAAGAGAAAAAGACAACAACAATTAAAAACTGAACCTAGCTACGCAATGAAACATGCCAAATATTCGCTATGTTAAGAAATGTTCTGTGTTTGCGTTTAAGTTTATTGCCCATTCAAGCAATTAATGCATTCATAAGCTAATTAAAAGTAAGGGAAAGCAAGCAGAAAAGAGGAACCTTTAGGAAACACCCCATTAGACTATCCCCCAACCCCAACCCCCACCCTTACGGTGATACCACTATTACCGGTGTTGTCAAATGTCGATTTACAGGTGGGATAATTTCAACATCACAACCCTAATATTTACAAGCAGTATAAAACAAAGAGTAATAAAGCAACTGTACTTTGTTACTTCCCTTCTTCTAAATCATGCAATACTGTATATTATTATCATGTAATTACACACTAATAACAGTACTACAGCACTAATAACATAGCAATATTACCTGTTATTTCTCTTACAGTATTGAAGACACTGAGTTTCTCTGGGTCTAGAGGCGGAATCTTATTATAGACATCCCTGAAAAAAAAATACAGTTGTTAGCTTTGCAATCATTAAAGGCTACTTTATTAATCAGCAGTTCTTAAATTCTGTTACTGTTTCTAAATAAGTAGTAATACACTGTTTATTCCCTGTCAACTTATTTTAGACAAGCCCATCTTTTATAAATATGTTAAATCGAAATGCCATTAATTCCTTTTGTGCCCACCAGCTTCCTCTTATAAACAGCGTTGAGAATGTTTATTTGGATATTTAATAGGTTTCAGATGACATATTGCCCAATTAATAATGTAATAAGTAATTCAATCTGTTGCACAACAAATTCAAACCAAGGAACCAATCAAAAGCATAAGAATAGCACCGCGCTAATCAAAAACAGGCAAAGCAACAACAAATTAATATTATTTAACATATCCTAGGTATTTGAAGAAAATATTTAGATGCAAATTAATTATTTACAGAAGAATTTACTTTACTACGTTCAGGTTTACTTTTTGTCTATGACAACAAAACTGCCAATACCGCATGACTGAAATAACAGAAAAAACATAGTGCTTTTGAAACCCTGACTTTTCTAAACCAGGATATACCTTAAAACCGATAATCGGCCCATACCTTCTATTAAGTATAAAGATAAAGAGAGCCTCACCCATTAATACCCATGACAAGGAAATGTAGGCTGCCCTGAATATTAGTGCAGTTAATAAAACTGTCAATGTTACTTGAGTCCACAGTCTGTCTGTTGCTCTTACTGGGATCTGTACCCTCACACACTGCAGAGAGAAAGAAAAAATGAGGGAAGTTCAATAAGACACTTTCTGTCCACAGTGAAGCGTTAGTATTATAAACGTGACGATCGCTGTTAATAAACTGCGTTGCATTTTCATTACACTACATGACATTTGTGTCCTGATGAATATCTAAAACACCTGGGCTGTAAATCAGTCATATAACTGTGTGTGAGGTCTGTTTCACCTTTTGGACAGAGTCCATTGCACGGCTCACAGTGCTTCGTACCATTCTTCTCGACTTCCATTTTATCAGTAGGACAGGCGCTTACACATGCACTGCCGTCCACTACAAAATGATCTGTTTGTGTGTAAATGAGACAGAGACACAGAGAGAGAGACAGAAAGAGAAAGACACAGTGAGACAGGTGACAGTCAGTATGAGTAATGTAGTTATTGTTATGTGCATTCAGTGTTTAAGTATTATATTCGCCCCATTAAATTCCTCACTACGCAAAAAGCCTGGAATGTTTTTGGTATAAGAAAATTCAAGTACGTTTTTTGGAATTTTAGCAGACACCCTCCAACAGTGGAGGTTGGTGGACTGAGGATTTGAACACACCACCTTTCGACTACACAGCTATCACTACTCAGAACATTTGTCTGTCAATACTCATTTTGTAAAATGAAGGGTTTTTCCCAAATTCCTTCTTTTTCAAGCATTTTGCTGCCATCTGTTGGTGTGTCTTGAAACTTTTTAATAAACCCGCATACATTTAAGGACACAAAAAAACAGCAGTTTTGGGACTGCGGCTTTAGTCTCTGTACTCACCAGGGCATTTCTTTAAACAGATTGAACCGTACTGGTACATGGCATCTGGATTGGGTTCCAGCTGGAAAGTGTGCTTGTTGTAGATGTGTGACTGTGGACAGTGAGGAACACACGCTCCCAAATGGCTTACATGCTGGCATGCCTGCAGCAAAGTTTTTGACAAAATCTGGGTCAAAAGGTCATTTGTCATTTGGGTTTGTCTGCTGTTTGATTTGGTTTTGTTTCCAAATGCAAATAATAAACCAAGATAGAGTGAAAAAAAGGTTGACTGAGGCGTCAATAGAGCTCAAAATGACTACCAAGAATTCAGTTAGAAATCATTACATTTCTGTCGTAAATTCGACTAATTTCTTAGTCATAGTTAAATGTATAAATAAATTTTAGTTAAAATTAAAAAATTAAAGTTAAAATGTGTTTGACTGATCCTCTACACCCTACACCCCCTACCCCCTGATAGGGTGTTTTAAAAGTTAGGAGATGCCATTTTAACATGATTGCAGCTGCATGTGATTTCGTAGAGTTGTTGTTGAGTAGTTTGAATGTAAACAGTTTATCTCGTGGTTGGTTCTCTTTTTCCAGTGAGAGTCTGTGATGACTGGAAAACATTGTTTAAAGTACCTAAAGGAGTTCCTGCTAGAACACCTAATCACCTGCCGAGTTCACCTGACGTGACATCGGCTGTTTGTTTGTTTTCTTTAATTTTCCTTTTTTTATCCCTTCCATCCATTCCATTAATGGGATATTTGAGAGTATTTGATATTTGTTTTTTTTCTTTGTTTGCTGTAGACTGTAACGGTCTTCCAACTTGTTTTAAGCTTGTCTAAAAACTTGTTTGGTTGCTTTTGTATAGAATTTTATATAATAAAAAAGATAATTGTAGTAATCAGACTAAAATTAAAAGCACCGGGTCTCATAAACTTGAAATGATTGTAAAAACCACTTTTATCTTTTTTAAGTAAATATTACTTAAAATTTGTAGTGCAACCAGTTTCCACAATTTTTTAAGAAAACTTATTTTAGAGTTTATAAGGGTATATAAACTTACAAAGCAATCAGTTTCCTTAGGTCCTGTACAGCCTCCTGCGCATTCGGCGTTGCAACAATGCTGAGGACTGGGGCCGAAACAGCGGCCGTGGCATTGTGGTGCACAAACCGTCTTAGTCACTGACACACACACAAAGCAGAAATAATTTTGTCATACAGTATTTATATAATTATACAGTGACACCAAAAATTTGCATCAGTAAAGCATGCTAGGTCTGTTTACTTTAGCTTGCTATTTCTAACTAACTTTCTCCATCTACATTAGCACGACAATAGATTTCTGATGAATTTGAGTTAGCAACTCATTTTCCAGATCGCATTTAAAACTGCATAAAACTGCAGGTCAGAGTACAGTTGGGTGGCTTTTGTCTGCAGTAATCAAAAATACTTTATGTACCTTAAATACTTTGTAAAAGTTTCAGGCAGCTGTTTTTAGTACAAAAGTTTCAGAAATTAGTTTGTATTAGTGAGTCAAGGCATAACACATGTTTATTATTATTTAATGCTTTAAATAGTACTTTAAAGTAAATTATTTTTAATCCATGTCATTAGAGGTCCTTCACCACTAAACTAGGGGCTTGAGTATATTGCACTTAATTGGCTATATCAAGGTCTTTATTATGTATATTTATAATTATAATGGTTTAACAGTTAATATACTCACAGATCTGACACTGATCCTTATTTGGACCCCAGCAATAACCACCACACGCAGGGTGACATTGTGCTGTGGACAAAAAGCACAAAGCCTCAATATATGTGGACAAACATTTGAACTAAACGAAGAATAGCAGTCCTGATGATGTCACTGTCAGACACACCCACCTTTTTGACCATTGTCACTGATGTCAATAAGAGCACTACTGTCTTTCACTATGTCCTGCCAGTTGATCCAGGGAGCGTAGCTCAGGTACTTATTATTAACAATTTGCACTCCTCCAACCAGGATCTCTGTAGCGTACACACACACACACACACACACACACACACAAAACATCTTTGACAGTGTCTTTAAATCTCTGGCCTATTAGCACAACAATAATTCTAGTACAAATAATAATTTGTCTTTAGTTATCCATAAAATGAATATTTAACCAGAAATGTGTATCTTTAATTTTCTTTAAATTGCAGTAATGCGTACAATGTATAATAATTAGTTCAGTCAAGGTACAAAAAAAAGAATTAGGAGAGCTAATTACCATAATTAGGCCCCTGAGCAAGGCCCTTAATACTATCTTCACTAATGCCACCATACAATAGCTCATTCAGTACTTTGACCGCTGTAATTTATTATGTGGCAAAAAAAGCCTCTTCTATTATGAAGACAGCAAGAAGGCGGGTTTAATTTTCTGTGTGGAGTTTGCATGTTGTCCCCGTGCTTGCGTGGGTTTACTCCGGGTTTCCTGGTTTCCTCCCACAGTCCAAAAACATGTATATTAGATTGATTGGTGCAAATAAATTGCCCATAGGAGTGAGTGTGAGTGTGTGTGTGGCCTTGTGATAGGCTGGCAACCTGTCCAGGTTGTACCCCTCCTGCCTTTTGCCCTTTTAGAGACCGCTGGGATAGAATCCAAAAGATCCCAGTGATCCCCAATCAGGGAATAAGTGGATATAGAAAATGAATGAATGAATAAATTTATTCAATCATTTTAAACCATGGCAGGAAACGTCTGGTGGAAATGGGCGGATATGTCAAGCCCAGACTGAGGTAAATTTCGGAATCTCTGTAACCTTTTTGCAATAGTAAAAAAGAAAACACCCACGTGGTATTTAAAGGGGATTTAAAGTAGAGTAGACTTCTAAGGAAATTAGTTGAACAGATGCGGTTGTTTTAAAATCCTAGACTAACATTGCTTTACCGTGCAGCTGTCCTGACTAGTCTCAACATGCGGTAAGCCGCGAAAGTTCTGTAAGTAAAACATAAATGTACACACAGACCAACACGCACACACCCACTCAACTCTGCAATCACAATGTTCTAGATTCCAGAATCTTCCCACGTTTCTGCTATTTTGTAATGTCCTCCCTGTTTATGTCATGTGACCACATATTAAACCCAAAGAGTCTATATGTTATTATTTTGTTGCTTTAAATGGTATATATAGAGACATTTATGTTTAAGAGTAGAAGCTTTTTTTCTACTTTTGTACATCAAATACAAAAAATTACTATGTACACCTGAATTACATATACTTTAATACTATATAGTATGTAAAATTAAGTATGCAAGGTAAATAGTATGACTAAATCCTCAGTATGCAAATTATAGTATGTGAAACTACTCCCGGACGGATTTCGAAATTCTTATATGATGCACACTTTACAATCCCATGAGGCTATGGGGGAAATGATGTCATAAAAGGAAGTGGCGGAAAAGCGCAGATGTAGCTTTAAGTACTTACAAAATCACAGAATTTAATTTAAGATTAGTGCACATAACAAAAATCTAAATAATAATAAACATAACATTGTTTTATGGTATTTTTTGTCAAAGTTAATTATTTCAGCAGTGATTAAATTACAGCAACCATCTCAATAATTGATTTAAATTGAATTCTAATGAGAGAAGAGACATTTATTTTTCACAACAGCAGTCGGATATATTTTGTAACAATCACGCAGTGTGAATGATCAAAGATGCAATTAAAGGAGTTAAAGCGAGCATGTATTGCAAATTGTATTTGAATCATGCAGGCTACCATTTTAATAATATTTCCAGTTTCGCATTAATGATCAGGAAGTATGTCCAAATTTAAATGTAGTAAGCCACATTTCTCTATTCTAATTTTCTTTTCTGCCATCCCATCTATCCCTTCCCAGCTATCCTAACCTGTGAGATGAGTAAGGCCCAAGTCCTCGAGACCGTCCTGGCCATCAAAGTTGAGGAAAACAGAGAGGGCCCATTCCTTATCATACAGCGTGCTACCACGGATAACTCGCAGCTGCTCCAAAGGAAGGCGGCGAAACTGGTTTGTAGCGATGAGGACGTAGCCTGTGACTTCCCGGACAGTCTGCAGGCAGAGGCAAGACAATATAAACAATAGAAGTCGTGATAAAAACCTTTGGAATTAAGTAGCTAGTAAAACTAAAACATAACTTACTCTTTGGCCTAAAGGTAAATATGAGTTGTGTGGTTATGTTAGTCACAGATTTAGCTGGTAAGAAGGATCTCAGCTATCAAAGCAGTATAATATCCCAGCCACTATTAAAAAAACACACAAACAACCACAATTTCTTACTTCAAGGAATGAAAAGTTGAAGTCACTCTCCATCAGGGTGATTTCCAGGTTTCCAATGATGATCTCACAGCCACTGTAGCGTTCCTTTAAGTTATTATAGTGCTGCACAGAACTTTCTGTAAAACTCAGACCATTCTTGGTGCCTGGACAAACTAGCAAAGAACAAATGTATTTAGTTAGCTAGCCATCCAGATTTGCTTTTCTTTAAACATCATATCTTGCATGCTAGCTCAGATTTATTGTTAAGTAAGTAAGGCAACGATATGACATTTTAGACAACGTGTCATATTGTACGTTAAAGACTGGTAAAAACAGATCAATGGGAATGTCTTGCCAAAAAGAGGAACAAGGCATGTTGGTAAGTGCTGTTATGGGAAAACACCTATAGCTTCATAGAATTAAGCGCTTATGTTCCTTAATTATGTTAAATCAGGCTTTCTTCCTTAAACGGAATGAACAATTAGTAATAAGACGATGATTTCAATTTTAAGCAAAATAATTATAATGATCATTATAGTCCTCGCATTCCCAATTCGTTACCATTAGCCCCTAAAGGATTTCCATTTATAGACCATAATATAGAAACCACCCCAGCCTGCAGAAATACAGAGCCGATTGTAGCCCGTCTAAAGAAACAGCATCTTAAAAGAGTTGACAACAAGAACACAGAGGACTTTCAGGCTGTAGAGCGCTTTTACACGCACATCCATGCAGATACTTTGACACAAGGTCGGCTGCATGGTGAAGGGGAGGTTAAAGGTGAACGAGGTCACAGGAATGCTACAGGCTAAAACTGGCAGCTTGTAATGTGTTCTACGCCACAAGTTCAGATGAGTACAAAGGGCAGCTTTAATCTGCCATAGAAGAACAGTGGAGTGACTGCCTTGGGGGTTGAATTAGTGCTACTTTACCACTCTTAAAAGGCAAAAACACTGTCACTCGCACTTTCTCTCCATTTCACCAGATCATTGGAAGACTTAAAAAAACAGTTAAGTCAAGCTAGCGAATGCCATAGTGCGTCGGCGTGTGTCACAGGCTTTCGCACAGTGTGTTAATGACTATGTATCATGGTATCAATGTACCGTGTGGCATTACAAAAGAACGGCACAGAAACACACACCTCATTAGAGCACACATTAGCACATTAATAGCTATGTGACAGTCCTGAGCTTGTTATACAGAAATAGGGAAACGAAACAATTACCACTTAGTGCATTTCTACAAAAAAAATTCTTCCTGCTCTACTAGTGGGAAAAAAAACACTTTATATTATCAAATATGTTTTTTTATGCTGTATGAGCGATGCAGTATTTGCTTCCACTGAATTATTCCTATATAGAGGTATCACTCCTGCATCACCAGGATTTATACTTATCCATAAATCAACACTATTTTACTTTTTAGGTACTAACACACATAAGAATTTCCCTTTAGTGAAGAAAGTGCAGACAACTGTTTATACAAATTTTTATATTTATTTATTCATCATTTATATCTGCTTGTTTCCTATTTCAGCATTACAGGGATCTGCTGGAGTCTATCCCAGCTGTCTCTGAAAGCGGGATAGGCAGGAGGGGTACACCCTGGACAGGTCGCCAGTCCATCACAGGGCCACACACACACTCACACTCAACTCCTATGGGCAATTTAGAAATCCAATCAACCTAACATACATGTTTTTGGAGTGTAGGAGGAAACCGGAGAACCCGGATTAAACCCACGCAAACACAGGGAGAACATGCAAACTCCACACGAAAAGGTGAGGGAACAGTGCTAACCACTAAGCTGCCTTTATACAAATTATTTCTATAAATCCGTTTTCTATATTATTAGTCATTCATCCTTTTTTACAAATATAAGTTTAGACCAAAAATGATATCATTACATTAATGATCGAAAATCATTTATTAATTGTTAAGATAAAGCTGGTTTCAATAAGCCTGTAATTATAAAAAAGATTTCGGTAAACCAAACTCCAATCAACATAAATATTTGCAATTTAAATCAATAAGATATCCATAATAATTTAAAAAAGTGTATTGCGACATCACATTTATGACTATAGCTCTATGTTATATGGCCAAAGGTTAGTGAACACCTAACAACACACCCATATAGGTGTGATTTCCTCAAACTGTTGCCAAGTTGGCACACAGCACACAGTTGTCCAGAATAGCTTTGTATTTTGTAGCATTACATTATAGTGGGTAGGAATCATAATGTTGATTAGATCGTATAATTTTTTTCCCGTCCTACGCCCTCCATAGAATATATAAATACATGTAGACAACTTAATGTAATGACTTCTATAGAGAATACTTTTATGTTTATGTTTCTAAAGACAATATTCTATTGTACCTTTAAATAATTTTTGTGTTGTCACGTGTCAATTAACCAGTGGGAAAATTTAATAATTAAAAAAAAAAAAATTAACTGCACGTTGCTACTTTCCTTCTTTTAAATTACACAATTACAGTATGTTATTATAATGTTATTTCAAACTAATAACAGTATTACAGCTCTAATAACATAGCAATATTACCTGTTATTTCTCTTACAGTTTTTAAGGCACTGAGTTTCTCTGGGTCTTGAGGAGGAATCTTATTGTAGACATCCCTGAGATAAAGTATACAATTGTTAGCTTTGTGATCCTCAAAGGCTACTTTATTAATTAGCAGTTCTTATTCTAGAAAAGCACATTGTTTATAAATATATAAAATGGAAATGTCCTCAATTTGTCCTCTGCTTCATCTTATAAACCAGCTGCACACTAGAACTCGTCTTGTTTTATCACTTCAAACTGAAATACTGCTTACATGTTGTGTGTTCAGTTGGGAACTCAAATTTCAAGCTTAATTGGTTTTTTAATACATAGAATTCCCACTGATTTTACAATTTATGTTAATTCTTTACAAGATTTCAGAGTTCAGAAAATCTGAACGTTTTTGTTTGGTAATTCTGTTTATTTAATGTGTTAAGCATCAAGAAAAAAGGTTAATAAAACCGACTTCACCTTGATGTATGATTATAATATTACTTGCTTATACCAACAAGAAGTCAGAATCACATAATTCAAAGGTTTTTTTAAATTCTAAAACATATATAAAGCTGTATATAAACAAATATATGAGATTTTGACACTATAATAACCACAGTATTACAGTATTTCCAAATCAACAACTTTTTTTCACACTGAGCAGAATATATTTTATTTTTAATCAATTTGTAGAACACTTTGGAACAGTAAACATGTCAATATGAATAAAATTTTAGTTTATTTACTGTACTGTGTGTTTTGGTTATATACTGAATGTCCAACAGTCAATTACATGAATTAATTGATTTATTTTATGTATAAACATATATTGCGCAACTGATTATACACAACAATTTCCGTCGTTAACAACAAAGCGAATACAGCGGGAACGGAATAATGGAAAAAAATGGAGTGCTTTTAAAAACCAGTAATTGACCCATGCCTAGTATAAAGAATAAAGCAAAAGAGAGGCTCACCCATTAATATTCTGATACTTAGTGCAGTGCTTCGTGCCATTCTTCTTAACTTCCATTTTATCAGGAGGACAGGCGCTTACACACTCACTGCCATCCACTACACAATAATCTGTTTGTGTGTAAAAGAGACAGAGACACAGAGAAAGACAGAGACAGAGAAAGTGAGAGATACTAATAGCAGGTAACAGTCAGTATGAGTACTTGCAACTAGATCTCAGTTGGAGGAAGTGTTAGCACAGTGGTTAAGATGTTGGATTGCTAATCAAAAGATCAGGGTTCGATTCCCAGCACCAACATGTTGCCACTGCTGGACATTCCTTTTTTTACAGAAACTTACATTTACCTTATTTATACAAATGGGTAAATAATGTCTAAGGGCCTTGCTTAAGGGCCCAGCAGTGGAGGATGGCGGTTCAAGGATTTAAATAAACCAAATCTTGCGATTGGTAGTCTAACATCGTTGACTGCAGAGCTGTCAATGCCCAGAACATTTATCTGTCCATACTGTCAATTTAAAAACAAATGTTATTCACAAACGGACATGTTCCCCGTTGAACTAGTAATAGCAGACTGTAAAATGGCACATAGCAGGGCATATCAAAAAGTTTCGAGATGCAAGCAAAAGGGCTGCGGGCTGTATGCACTGTTATCTTGTGTCGCCATCTGCTGGCGAATCTCGAAATTTTTTGATACGCCCTTGTACATTTAAGAAAACAAAAAAAACCCCAGCAGTTTTGGGACTGCGACTTTAGTCTCGGTACTCACCAGGGCATTTCTTTAAACAGATGGAACCGTACTGGTACATGGGATTAGGTTCTGTCTGGAAAGTGTGCTCGTTGTAGATGTGGGACTGTGGACAGTGAGGAACACACGCTCCCAAATGGCTTACATGCTGACATGCCTGCAGCAAAAACAATCAACAAATAAATTCAAGCTAATCTGTGGTTATAGTGTCTTTCTTATTTGCACAGGTTAAGGGTTGTTTCACAACAATTTATCCAAATTAGAACAAAAGAGTTAGTTCTTTTTAATTTGTCTGCTGTTTTATTTGGTTTTGTTTTCAATTGCAGATTAACAAACCATGATAAACAAAAAATCCTAACATTTCTTCTATACGACAAAAAAAACATTTAGGCCAAAATATGTATCTTAGGCTCAAGAAAATTCTTTTCCAAATTTTTTTTTTCTTTTTACAGTATACAGCTCTATTTATTGGCTCACCAAATACATGCCTCGTTGGACTCACTTTTTTGTCTCACTCCAATTAAAGAGTTTCAGACTGGCAATGTATGTTAAAATAAAATCAACGTATGTTGTAATAAAATGTTACTGTCAATTTTTAGACCTTTTTTTAATAAGTTGACACTTACAAAGCAATCAGTTTCCTTAGGTCCTGTACAGCCTCCTGCACATTCGGCGTTACAACACTGCTGAGGACCGGGACCGAAACAGCGGCCGTGGCATTGTGGTGCACAAACTTTCTTAGACACTGACACACACACACACACACACACAAAGCAGAAATGTTGTAACAAAATCATTCATACATAAGTAATTGTAGCCTGTAAAAAAGGCTTTAGGTATTGTCTTTGTCAAAAGAATACTTATGGTATGTATATTTACAAAATATGATGAGTAAGGCACACTAGGCTTGCCAGCTAACTACATAAGCATGCTAGCTTGGACTTATTTGATAGACTCCAGTCAGGGAAACGTGAAGATTGTTGTTTTAATGGTTTACTTTGTTTTAATGTTGTAAAATTACATTTAAAAATGTACTTAATATTATGTGTGCTGACACCCAAAGGATGTTTACTTTAGCTTGCTATTTCTAACTAACTCATTTTCTTTATTTTTTTAACAACATACTTATACTTAGTGATTTATTTCCTAAATAGCAATACTTTTACCTAAGTAAATATTTTTAGTACTCGTTCCACTACTGATATTTTGTCTGCAGAAATTAAAAATACTAAACTACTGTGCACTTAACACATAATAAAATATTTCACAAAAATACTTCTTGTCGACCTTTTTTAAGACTTTGTATAAGTGAGTAAGGGAAAATCATTTAAAATGTAATAATAATAATACAGAAAACGGCGACATACTACATAATACACCATGTTTATTACTGTTTGCTGATTTTAATAGTACATTTATATACAAATTTAATTCTTTTTAAAGGCATCTATGCCATAAAGTATTTCCTTATCCATTCCCTCAGTGCTGTATGTCGTTAGGGGTCCTTCCACCAGGAAGTACAGTATGTCCCACTGAACTAGGTAGCTTGAGTATATTGAACTTAATAGGCTATATCGATAATTATGTATATTTATAATTATAATGGTTTAACAGTTAATATACTCACAGATCTGACACTGATCCTTATTTGGACCCCAACAATAACCACCACAGGCAGGGTGACATTGTGCTGTGGACAAAAAGCACAAAGCCTCAATATGTGTGGACAGACATTTGAACTAAATGAAGAATAGCAGTCCTGATGATGTCACTGTCAGACACACCCACCTTTTTGACCATTGTCACTGATGTCAATAAGAGCACTACTGTCTTTCACTATGTCCTGCCAGTTGATCCAGGGAGCGTAGCTCAGGTACTTATTATTAACAATTTTCACTCCTCCAACCAGGATCTCTGTAGCGTACACACACACCCACAAAACACAGTTGTTTTGGTCATCGAGAGTCTTAAATTGTAAGAAAATAAGAAAAAAAAAAGATCTTTAACACTCTGTATTTGAAATTCTGTCCTATTGGTGCAATAATAGTTACAGTACAAATAAAATGCATAAGAATTTGTCTTTTGTTGTTTGTTTTAATATCCGTAAATTGCATATTTAACCAGAAATGTGTCTGTTTTTACTTCCTGTTAAAATAATGGTAAAATGTTTAGTTGGTTTTATTATTTCCGACAAGCTACAAAAAATAGAATTCGGGAAGCTACGTAATTTATTCTTCTCCTAACATATGACCACTTACTCCAACTTACTCTGGGTGATGTTATGTTACAGCACAGACTCGGGGTCAAACAGAAACTTTATCATCTATACACTTTGCACTCAACTCAGGCTCTGGAAGAGACTAAACTCCAAATCATTCCACATACATCCACCCCATAGGCCAAGAAAAAAGTACAACACTGTGTGGATCCTCTCCAACTCAAGGTGGGACTACTTTATTGTAGGATAATCAGCTATTTGGTTCTGGAAGATCCTGGAGGAATCCTGAAGGAATACTTCTTCCAATGTTCTACCTCTTTGTTGCTAAGAAAGATGGAGGCCTATGACCTTGTATTGATTACCAGGCCCTCAATAAGATTACTGTGGGATACTGCTACCCTTTTCTCTCCTCCCAGCTGCACTGGAACACCTACGCAGGGCTAAGGTATTCACCAAACTGGACCTCCGGAGTGCCTACAACATCAATTGCATCCGTAAGGGAAGTGAGTGGAAGATTGGGGTCACTACAAGCACCTTGTTATGTCCTACTGCTTGATTAATTTCTAATCAGACCTCCAGGGGTATATGAATGAGGTGTTCTGGGAGTATCTTCACAGATTTGTCCTAGTTTACATTGACATCATTTGGATCTACTTCTGGAACAAGGCAGAATACCGCTAGGACCTATTAAAGGTCCTGAAACACTCTGTAAACACCACCTATTTCTCAAGGCATAAGGAATAAGGAGTCTGTGTCAGGCATCATTGATCACATCAATGAATTATGCATTAAGTGAGAGCCTTTAATGTTATATAGTATGTAAAACTGAGTAGCCAGGTCAGTGAGATTTCCGAATACCTGGTATGCGAACCACCTACGACTTTCTGCCCGGATTATGAAGTATGCAAACAATGTACACTTCACCCTCCATAGGGCCGCAGGAAAGATGATTCATCATACAAGGAAGTAGCAGAAAGCGCAGATGTAGAAAAAAAATATATTGTTCATTGTAGTTAAATTGTACTTGTTTAACATCATTCCATTAACAAGTTACCTACTAGATAACTTATTACGCACTGATATGACATCATATGTCTTGTGTCAGTATCAATTCGGCTGATGTGGTATGTTCAAATTTTATTCATATTATATCATGTAAATATATCATAGTATATCATACTATAAGTACATACTTTTTGTATGAGGTTTAAGGTCAGGAAGTACATACTTAAATGTAGTACAGAATTAAGTAGTATGCTATTTTAGACTGATCAACTGTCCGTTGTTCTAATTTTTTTTCGGACATTCTGTCTATCCCTTCCCAGCTGTCCTAACCTGTAAGATGAGTGAGGCCCAGGTCCTCCAGACCGTCTTTGCCATTGAAGTTGAGGAAAACAGAGAGGGCCCATTCCTTATCATACAGCGTGCTGCCACGGATAACTCGCAGCTGCTCCAAAGGAAGCCGGTGAAACTGGTTTGTAGCGATGAGGACGTAGCCTGTGACTTCCCGGACAGTCTGCAGGCAGAGGCAAGACAATAAAAAGAGACGTGATTAAAACCTTTGGAATGCAGCTGCTATTAAAGCTGAGAATCTCTTAAACATATCTCATCGTTTCGCCTGAAGGTAAATATGAGCTGTGTGGTTATGATAGTTACAGATTTAGCTGGTGAGAAGGATTTGAATCTCAATCGCCGCAATTAAATCAGCAAAATATTTCAGCCACTAATGTAAGATGTACATGAAAAACCACAATCTCTTACTTCAAGGAAGGAAAAGTTGAAGTCACGATCCATCAGGGTGATTTCCAGGTTGCCAATGATGATCTCACAGCCACTGTAGCGTTCCTTCAAGTTATTGTAGTGCTGCACAGAGCTTTCTGTAAAACTCAGACCATTCTTGGTGCCTGGGCAAACTAGCAAAGAACAACCGTTTTAAGTTAGCTAGCCATATTTGGTTTTCTTTAGCTAGCATGCTAGCTTATAGTAAAAAAGACACATATTTTTTACATTACATTCTACATTACAATCTTTAAAACAGGTCAAAGGGCATGACTTTTATATAAACTAAAAAAAAGAGCAAATTATTAGGATGTACGAGGAACAATGCATGTTGGGAAGTGCTGTTTTAGGGGGAAAAAATCACCTTCAGAGATGTTATTATATGTATATCACCTATTAACTAAACAATTATTAATATAATTATAGTTTCAATTTTCAGCAAAAGTATTTATATATTGTTATATCATTATAGCCCTCGCATTCCTAATTAGTTACCATTAGCCCTTAAATGATTTTCCAAATAACAAGCATGCAACATGTTAGACAGAAATACAGAGCCGATTGTAACCCGTCTACAGAAAGAGCATCTTAAAAGAGTCGACAACAAGAACACAGAGGACTTTCAGGCTGCACAACGCTTTTACACGGACATCCATGCAGACACTCTGACACAAGGTCGGCTGCATGGTGAAGGGGAGGTTAAAGGTGAACGAGGTCACAGGAATGCTACAGGCTAAAACTGGTAGTACAACAGCATATAATGTCTTCTGTGCCACAGATTCGGAGAAGTAAAAGCGCCAGCTTTAATCTGCCATGGTAACTGCCTTGAGGGCCAAGAATTAGTGCCATCCTTTAAACTTATAGACCAAAGAACTACACAGACAGACACACTGTCGCTAGTACTTTCTCTCCATTTCATTCTTTCTCTGCATCTCACCAGATCACTTATAGACTTAACAAAAAGTTTAGCCAACCTAGCCTGATTCTTACAAGTGCCACAGTGCGTCGGCGTGTGCACAGTTTGTTAATGACTATGTATCATGGCGTCAACGTACCGTGTGGCGTTACAAATGAACGGCACGGAAACACACACCTCGTTAGCAGCACACATTAGCACATTAATAGCTATGTAATAGTCCTGAGCTTGATAAACAGAAAGGGGAATATCACATTGTACATTTCTGCAAAAAATAATTCTTTCTGCTCTGCTAGTAAGAAAAACACATTATAATATCACTTATGTTTTGGAATATATATTAGACTGAATCAACGATATTTTAATTTGGGTACTATTAAGCATAGTAATTGCCTTGAAATATTGCTGATTACTTCCTGAGTTTGTATGCTCTTGTAAAAGCACTTATCCTATTTTAAGAATAGATAAAATTACCAGCTTTCTCTTTAAGCCCAGCACTAAAGAAAAACACCAGAATGATCCCTATCTCTTTGTTATATCAAATGCACCTGTCGTGTAACTAACACACAAAAGAATTTCCTTCTTCTGTAGGAAGTGCAGACAACCTGGTTACTGGAACATAAAATAATAAATATTTACGCAAATGAGGGATGCACGATATTCATCAGAAAGATAAATTATCGGGCAACTTGACATCACTGTAATTTTTTTTAAAGTTGATAATACTTAATACTTACTTTCTTGATACACCTTAAAAAAATAGGTAATGATCTGAGATTAAAACACTCTCAAAGACAGTCACCTTTCCACAGAAGCAATTAATCAATTCAAACGCTTTACTATAGCCAAGACCAAAGAGCTGTGCAAAGATGTCAGGAACAAGACTATAGAAGCATATCTCCAAGCAGCTTGATAAGAAGATAACAACAGATCCACTCCCTCAGTTTGAGGCTCCATGCAAGATCTCACCTCGTGGAGTTTCATTGATTACAAGAACAGTGAAGAATCAGCCCAGAACTACACAGGAGTATCGTGTCAATGACCTTAAGGCAGCTGAGACCATAGTCATAAAATAACAAAAACAAACAAAAAAAAAACAATTGGTAACACACTACGTATCGTAAAAGACTGAAATCCTTCAGTGCCCTCAAGGTCCCCCTGCCCAAGAAAGCTCATGTACAGGCCTGTCTGAGGTTTGCCAACGAACATCGGAATGATTCAGAGGAACTGGGTAAAGAGTTGTGGTCAACTGAGACCAAAATCGAGCCATTTGACATCAATTTAACTTGCCATGTTTGGAGGAGAAGCAATGCTGCCTATGACCCAATAAACACCATCTTCACCGTCAAAAATGAGGGTGGAAACATTCTGCTTTAAATATATTTTCTGCTAAGAGGACATGACCATTTCATCACCTCAAAAGGATGATGGACAGAACCATGTACTATCAAATGTACTATCAAATCTTGGGTGAGAACCTACTTCCAACAAATGAGTGGCTTATTAAGGCACATTGAGGCCCTGGACTGGCTTTACCAGTCTCCAGACCATAATCCCATAGAAAATCTGTAAAGGGATCTGAAGTTGCCAAACCTTAATGACCTGAAAAGGCTTTGCAAGGAGAAAAATCTAACCACTGAGTGCCAACAGTGAAAAGTATTTCCAGAAATGTGAAGGATGTTACAAAGTAAGAGTAAGATAGTAAGCGTCAAGGTCACAGAGTCCATAATTTTTGTCAGAATTTTCACGTTAAAAATAAATACCTCTTCATGTTGTGTTATTCACGCTTATACACTGCCTTCGTAACTTTTGACTATCATAAAAAAATTAGGAACAGGTTTGATTTTTGCTTTTTTTACAATTGTAGCAAGCATTTTGAGCTCAAAGCCACCGTACAATCAAAGGCCAAAATCTATAAAGGCGACCCACTGCTGTAGGCTATTGTATGATGCCCGACACATATTTTCGATATTGCTGTTTAGGGCATGTGTGTCCATACCTTAGACATACATTGGTTTACGGAACTTGGTGCTCATCTATTTTAATATGTGGCTGCAGTATCGCTGAGTCACTGATATCCTAAAATGAACCTCTTAATCTCTAAGGAATTCTTAAAATAACAAATACAAAAAAAAAAGCATCCAAAATTTTTGTTCTTCAGTGACATTTTGAGACACAAATTTGACTAAATTTAACAACCAGTGAGTTTGTACGTCAAAAGTATAAAACAACTTGACAGCTGAATAAAATTTATGTTCCTATAAACACATCCAAGGATGTGATTTGTCTATCTAAAGGGGTAAAATGGAGGAAGAAGGCTTCAGGCTTTCTCCGACAGACATTCTCATAAAACAAAGCTCAGAATTGTCACAATGCTATAAATGTAACTCTGTTCATGTGAACTGGCATTGGTGTGTGTGTGAGTGTGTGTGTGTGTGTGTGTGTGTGTGAATACATGTGCATGTGTCTGGGACGGCATTAGCACTGCTGAGATCATAGAAGCACACAATAGGGCGAGTGTGAGCAGAGCAGTCTATCAACAGAGGGAGGAGGGCCGTGCGACAGGAAGAGATAGGGACACTATCTATGAGTGGTCACTCTCTCTAAGCTCCCACTACTCATAGTCAACACTACAGGCTTTCTTCCTATCCCTGCATATAGCATTGGCTATTCTAATATTTCACTTACTAGGTCTGTGACACCCGTAGTCACTTGCTCGTGAATCACTCTGCGTGGGAGCTTATATTGAAATGTAGCCCAATGCAGGGATCTAGTCTAAATGTAAGCAATTTGAAAGCAACCTCATCTTCCCTGTCACAACATGATAGTCAGTAGTCTGATTTCAACTGGTACGTCTTGCCTGTTTTAAGCAAACAAATGATAATTAGCTCGGTTTACAGGTTTTACTTTATTATCAATTGACTACCAGGAAGTAATAATAGTATTATTATAGTAATGAAATACGATATAATTCAATACTATACAAGCTTGATACTTAAATACTTGGGTATCTGTTGCTGTTTGAACACACGCTTAGGCCAAGCCAAACCTTCGGATTGACAGCAGAAGGTCTGGTTAAGGCCCACCCAAGAGGATGTATGACTAACAGGTAAAGCAACCAATGACGATTCATTTTGTGCCAGACCATTTTTAGGGTTGTGGAAATAAACCTCGCCTCAGCATTTATTTAATCTTGATCAATGCTAAATGACACTAATATCAACACAGCAGTTTACTTCTTTGGGTTGTCTCCAGGTGGGTCATTAAACAATGTGACACATACATCTCCTGGAAATCCTTTTACCCTCAACCAATCAGAGGATGATCTCGAAACTCCTGTGTTTCCAGATAAGTGTTAGCCTAGGGGTGAGACTTTATAATAAGTGATAGATTAGGAGCCCAATACTGAGCCTAGTACTTGTACTTGTACTCATAAAAACACTCCTATACCAAAGACAGATAAGCACGTTCAGCGGCGAGCACCTAGACTAGCATTTTTTCACTTGGATCTTGTGGTTAAAGCACAAGCACAGTCATAATACAGAACCCTGAAACAGAGCTGGATAAGGACATTCCTTCAAGACCACACCACTGTGCTGGAGCTTCAGTATGATCAGTGACTCAGGACCTTAACTGGTACAACTGGTCTCAGTTTCAGACATTTCACCCATAAATCATTGACTAAACATCTGATGCATATGTCACACAAAACTGAAAACCCTTTCGCAAGTAGTTGGATTTTACATGAAGATGAATAAAATGATCTCTGATTGGTTGTTTTATATGTCAATCAGATCCTGAATTGGCCAGTAAAACTGCTATGTAGCCAAAATCTTCTGGCAGTATTAGACTGAGGGTCTAATATAATGATGATAAGTGTGTATATCTGTATATGTTTTTATTAAGCAGCCTATTTATGCTTTTAAAGATGATAAAAAAAAAACATTTTTCTAAAGTTCTGCTCCACTACAAAATATGTAGCATGCTGAAAATTTACAGCATTTAAGCCTATTACTCATGCTTTCAAACTAGAACCCAGCCAATAGAGAGTTTACTAAGATACATGAGCATCCCACAAAAAACAATAACAACCTGCATAAGTCTCCAAGTCAACAATCAAATAAAGATGTCACCAGAGTTAGTATTCATCATAAGAGAGAGAGACAGACAGACAGACAGACAGACAGACAGATAGATAGATAGATAGATAGATAGATAGATAGATAGATAGATAGATAGATAGATAGATAGATAGAGATAGATCAGCCATAGACAGACATAGACAGACTGACAAATAGATAGATAGATAGATAGATAGATAGATAGATAGATAGATAGATAGATAGATAGATAGATAGATAGATAGATAGCCATAGACATAGACAGACAAATAGATAGATAGATAGATAGATAGATAGATAGATAGATAGATAGATAGATAGATAGATAGATAGATAGATAGACATAGACATAGACAGACAGACAAATAGACAGATAGATCGATAGATAGATAGATAGATAGATAGATAGATAGATAGATAGATAGATCGCCACAGACATAGACAGACAGACAAATAGATAGATAGATAGATAGATAGATAGACAAAGAGATAGATAGATAGATAGATAGATAGATAGATAGATAGATAGATAGATAGAACAGACAGACAGACAGATAGATAGATAGATAGATCGCCATAGACATAGACAGACAGACAAATAGATAGATAGATAGACAGAGAGATAGATAGATAGATAGATAGATAGATAGATAGATAGATAGATAGATAGATAGATAGATAGATAGATAGATAGCCATAGACATAGACAGACAGACAAATAGATAGATAGATAGATAGATAGATAGATAGATAGATAGATAGATAGATAGATAGATAGATCGCCACAGACATAGACAGACAGAAAAATAGATAGATAGATAGATAGATAGATAGATAGATAGATAGATAGATAGACAAAGAGATAGATAGATAGATAGATAGATAGATAGATAGATAGATAGATAGATAGATAGATAGATAGATAGATAGATAGATAGATAGATAGATAGACTAGACAGACAGACAGACAGATAGATAGATAGATCGCCACAGACATAGACAGACAGACAAATAGATAGATAGATAGAAAGATAGATAGATAGATAGATAGATAGATAGATAGATAGATAGATAGATAGATAGATAGATAGATAGATAGATAGATAGATAGATAGATAGATAGATCGCCACAGACATAGACAGACAGACAAATAGATAGACAAATAGATAGATAGATAGATTGATCAACCAGTTCAGGTGGTGTTAATAGTTTTTTTAAATTAAATTAATACTATAATAATAATCATCATCATCCTGTTATTTTTAAACTTTTTTCAGTTCCTTCTATTTGTTTGTCTGTAATTTCTTTTACGTGATGTTTATTATATGCAATCATTTCATTTCTCTTGCCTAACTTGCAATGTGCAAACAAGACTATAAAAAAAATATTTACCCGAAATTACCGGTAGACATTTTTTCAGATAAGAAGCTTTACTCAAAAACACAATAGAAAAAACACAATAAATTACCCAATTAACAAAATATTATTGGGACACCTGTCCATCATATTTAAGTGTGTTTTTTGAACATTCTATTCCAGATGTAGTCTCACTCTTACTCCTATAAAAACCTCCACACATCTGGAACGGTTTTCCCACCTGCATGGCTTTGGAGGATCAGACATAATAGTGTTAGTGATATTAGACACTGGGGTTCAGTCAGTGTTCGATTTGGTCTTAAAGCTCTTTAGTGTTATAATTTTAGAAAACTGTGTGTTTCCAACATTGTGTCCACAAGCCTTCGGCCATTTTTTTATTCAAATCACTGTAACAAGAAGTACCAAGTCATTGACATTGTCCCTCCACTCCCTGAACGTAAATAAGACGAGGATTACTCCGGCTGAGCTTTGAACATATACAGTATATGACGGCCTCCAGTCGGGGCTGCTGGAGTTGTGATGCAATACTGCAGATATTTTGCAATGAATCAAATTTCACTCACAGTTTCATGTAGTATGTAATCACTGTGGCTTGTTATTAACAGACTTAACCTGATATTCTGCTCAGACTATTAACCATCTCCTACAGACTGCTGTGGTTTACTGTTTTTTTTTTTTTTTTAGATGATTTATCTTTTCTGAACTTTGCTGTCATAATCTTGAGTTTAATATCTAATAAAAGTTTTACGATGGACCAATTTATTCCTACAGCTAGCTCTTTACCGACCTGCTGACACACTGCAACCCCTGGCAAAATAAGTTACATATTAGCACAATCATAAACACTGATTTCGACGCATTAATGCCCACCAGGATTCTTCTTTAGTTTAAAAAAAAAAAAAGAAGGCTTTGTGTGCAGAAGGAGAGGAACATTTAAGGAGAGGCCTGGTTAATCATTTCAGAGCTGCCAATATAGCCACTAGAAGTGACTCACACTTGGGCGGTTCTGCTAATGAACCCTACAGCTTTGTCTGAGCACCCTGTTCGCACCCGCTGACGCAAACGATGGGCCTTTTTGGAACACAAGGAGATACGTTGGAGCTTGATGTTAAGACAGATTTCTAAGCGTATCAAAGTCTGTTCAGTAAATAGAAACGAGGAAGTGAAGCTTTTCAATCACTGTTCGTTTTATCGAGCTGGAATTGATTACCTAAAGAGGAATTTTGATCATAAAACTATTTTTAAAAAAATGTTCTTGGAGGAGTCTTTTAATAGTCAAATGTTATTTTGTTCAATTAGTAACTTTCTCTACTAATGATGATGATTCAACAAATTAAACACGCTTGAAATGCTTAAGAGTTGACAAAAGGAAGGTATGTACAAAATGTTCTGCAGTTTCTCTGGACCATGAGTCAGTGCTAAGAATACCAAGACACACCTACTCAGATGCAGCAGGAAGTTAATGTTCATGATCAAAATCAAGATCTGTAATTTAGAGCTTCATAATCTCAATTCCGAACGATTTATACAATAATAAATGATATCACGTTGGAATTTTATGGATTAATGTTAAGGAGACTAAAGATTACTTGTGTTGATCATGCTTGATAGTTGAATTTATTAATTTTTTTTTAACTCCTAGGATGACTAGTAAATGACTATTGTTTATTTAAATAGGACATAGGCTTGAGTTTAGCTTTCCAGATTTAATACAGTCATTAAATGCCAACAAATATGAAAATTCTATATAAAATAATGTACGCAAATTAGTTTTTTTCGTGAATTTTAATTCAGCGGGCAGCATGATGGCTAAGTGATTTAGCACTGTTGCTTTACAGCAAGAAGGCACGGGTTCGATTCCTGGCCAGGGGCCTTTCTGTGTGGAGTTTACATGTTTTCCCAGGTTTATTCCAGCTACTCCGGTTTCCTCCCACAGTCCATATTTGGTTGATTAGTGATTCTAAATTGCCCATGAGCGTGTGTGTAGCCCTGTGATGGACTGGTGACCTGTCAAGGGTGTATCCCTCCCGCCTTTTGCCCTTTCAGAGATGGCTGGGATAGACTCCGGCAGATCCCTGTGACCCCGAATTAGGGAATAAGCAGGTATATAAGATGAATGAATGAATGAATTCTAATTCATGTTTATTCTGGCAGACAGTTGAAATAACAACAATAACAATGCCTAGAGTTTTGCAGACATTGCAGAACAATTGCAATTGTAAATGTCTAAATATTTATGGTATCAGTAGTAATTAGTGGATTTGTTCTCAACTTGCTGATTAGTTATTCTACATTCATCCATCTTCTATACCTGCTTATTCCCTAATTTGGGGTCACAGAGATCTGCTGGAGACTATCCCCAGTCGTCTCTGAAAGGGGAAAGGGCAAAAGGCAGGAGCGGTAACACCCTGGACAGGTCACCAGTCCATCACAGGGTCTTATTTGTTCTTCTTTAACTTAAAGTCTGACTGCTCTGTGATGTGGTTATAGAATTGAACCGTGTGCACGTCTTCGTGTTTTGTGACTTTTTTTTTTCAACTGATACTTTTCTACTGTTGATTTTCACCAAGATGGTTGTGAGTTTCAATCCCAAGATATTCAAGCAGACATCGCTGAGCAAAACCACAGACAAAATCCATCAATTAGAATCTTTAAAATTTATGGTTAAATATAAATATTAATCATCACACTTTGTATTTTAAGGTTTGCAGGAGGAGATAACATCACATCCAGCCAACAGTAAAGACTGAATTAAGTGTATGACTTCATTAACATCATATGAACATTTGTCGAAAAACCAATAAGGTCATAAGGACGTTTCAAGAACATTGTTTGAAGAATGTTTTCTCTTAACATCATTTGAACATTTGTCAAGTAGGTAGGATGTCATAAGGACGATCTAAGAACATTGTATTAAAAAAATTCTCTTAACATCATATGAACATTCATTCAGTAGGAAAAACGTCAAAAGGATGTTTACAGAACATTGTTTGAAACACATTTTTTCCTAACATCATGAGAACATCATTGAGCAAAGCCACTGACACAATCCATCAACTCGAATCTCCACATTTTTGTTAAAAAAAAAACCGATTAAATATAAACTTTGTGTAAAATTATTCATCACATTTTGTATTTTCAAGTGTGCAGAAGGTGATAAACTCACATCCAGCCAACAGTAAAGACTCAATGGGGTGTACTATTGGGATAAAGTGACTAGTTTTGGATAAAAAAGGCTGTAGGATGATGAATTAGACCGCTTTCGGTTTACGCATGGGTTATTTGGTTAATATAACGCGTCTGATTCTACAATTTCTTACCACCAGAAATAAAATGCGTTTGATTACTGGATACCTTGTGGGCTTCGAACAGCAGCTCCTTGCAGAGAAAGAAGCAGAAGCGCGAACACCTGCAATCGCATCTCGTCCTGTGAAGACGCACACATCGGGAGCGCGCACTCACTCACTCACTTACTCACTCGCTCGCTCTCTCTCTCCCAAAAACCCCTTTTTTTTACCCCAGGTTCTTCGCGTGTCCTTTTCTACGGATGGAGAAGTTGAAGAGACTCCTGCTCCAAAAATAAAGTCTTAAATCCACCAAAATTGAATAATATCCACGGGTTTTTCCTCGTGCGTTTGACTGATCGAACAAACACTTAATCGGATTTAATCCAAGTTTTTGAATGTTCCGCGCGCGCGTAAAATGACTTTCGATTTTGACTTTCCGACTATACAGCTCGAGCTGGACATGACTAGAAAAACGTAAGGATATGAACGATCGCTTAAGAGCCAGATTGCGAAACGTGCTGAAGGTTCAGCGACAGGGACAGTTTGGGGAATTTGTGCGTGTCGACGCGCGGTAACCACTCCCTCTCCAAATGTCAAGCGCCAAGTGTTTCCTTCACCAAACCGCAGCGCGCCAAGTGCACGAGACCCAATAATAATTTGCTGGGGAATAAAACCTAAATATCTAAAGACCCAGTTAACAAATTTATGTTCTAAAAAGGATTTTTTTTTCCTCTCAAAGGTTCTGTTTTGGGAACCTAGTTTGTGATTAAAAATTGCGTAAAAATGCTAGAATGTTATTGCATGGTTGTTTTACTGTATAATACGTTTTTACCAAACATTTAAAGAACATTTATCGAGTATGAGTAATATCATACAAAGAACCTTGAAGAACGTTCTCTCTTAACATCATAAGAACATTAATCAAGTACGAATAATGTCATAAGGATGTTCCCGAGAACATTTTTTTCGAAGAACATTTTTACAGAAAATCATAAGAACATTCATCAAGTAGGAATAACGTCATAAGGATGTTCCAAGAACACTGTTTAAAGATTGTTGTCTTCTAACATCATAAGAACATTTATCAAGTAGAAATAACGTCACAAGGATGTTCCGAGAACTTTGTTTAAAGAATGTTTTCTCTTAAAATCATAAGAAGATGTATCAACTAGGAATACGTTATAAGGATGTTCCAAGAACTTTGTTTGAAGAACATTTTTTCTTAACATCATAAGAACATGTATCAAGTAGAAATAACGTTATAAGGATGTTACTAAAACTTTGTTTAAAGAACGTTTATTCTTAACATCATGGGAACATTTATGAAGTAGGAATAACATCATAAAGACATTCCAAGAAAATTTTTCACAGTTTTCACAAGAACTTATATTAATAATGTTATGAGAACATTCCAAGAACTTTTTGTCCTAACATTTGGGCAACTTTTTAACATATTAGCAAAAGTTGTGGAAACTTGCCCTGTTAGCTGGGTAAAACTCATATATTTTGTACATATATACTGGCAAGTTTGATGTCATAATACGCTTTACTTTTATGGAAGATTTTGGAGCCTGGATGTGGGGATTTGTAGTCCAGAGCATTAATGAGGTCAGTGGGACATGTTGGACAGGTCTTCAGTAAGTCTAAAGGCAGGGTATAGGTGTATAGAATCATTGTCATACTGGACCAGGTGTGTTTTTTTCCAAGTTAGTCACATTTAGATTCATATATCCTCTATACCCTAATTTTTGGGTCACTGGGATCTGCTGGAAAGGGCCAAAAGCAAGAGGGGCACACCCTGGACAGGTCACCAGTCTATCACAGGGCCACACACACACTCACACTCACTCCTATAGGCGATTTAGAATCACCAATCAACCCAAACATACAAGGTTTTGGACTGTGGGAGGAAAAACCGGCGTACCCTAATCACTAAGCCACCGTGCTGCTGACTTTATGTCAATTGTCAGAGCCACAGAACCTTTCAGTCTTCCAGTGTTCCAGAGAAAATTTTTGGAGGCACCAAGTTACTTCTTTAACATTTATTATTTGTTAATATATAGTAAATAGATCACAAAGGGAATTTGGTTTTCATGATCACTCCCTGGGCATGAACTAAAACCATTTAAATGAGTTCATACTACTCCTTAGGTCATTTCTGTGGTTTTACTTTTTGTTATACCTGTTTTTGTTATATCTGATGTCCCAACAGCCTATTGTGTATGATCTTTTGTCCCTGTCCCTTTGAATACACTATTGGTTTTTGTATTTACTTTGTGTATTTGGACCATCATAGTTTTTCTGATTCTGGTGCAAAAGTAAAGATTTATTATTTGTCCCACACAAATATTAAAACTATAATAGACTGCTATTGTAATAGCCAATCATGTGCTTTAGACTGCTTTACATATCTTGATTATACTGACAGAAATCAGCCATTTTTTTTCACTGTATTATGTAATGACGTTTGATGTAAACATTAACTAAAGCTGTTGACGTGTCGCTGCCACATGATTGGCTGATTCGATAACTGAATACAGGTGTTATAAACGGTTGTACAGTGAGTGTACACACTCATTAGAAAAGGTAAGGTGCATATTGACCTGTTGCCTCAACGCAATGTAAACATACATATATCATGAACAAGAATAGAAGTTGGTTGTGTCCCTGTTTGCTTATTGGTTATTACACATTAAGCTTTGTTTTCTATGTATTGATTCAGATATTGACCTAAAAAGAATTTATTACTGCTTTGATCAGGTTTATAATAAAATAAGCGCTAATAAGTATGTAAAGAATGGCCAAAAAAAAAAAAAATCAACACAACCGAAGCTGCACACACACACTGTAGAATTCGAGCCAGGTTGTAAAACAATTATCGTTGCCTTCCTCTGACTTTATGTTAATAATTACAAATGTCCAGCTGAGCATGAAGAACAAAAGGTTATTAGAAACGGTTTTTTGTTGTTGTTTCTTTTTGGAAGACAATGAAGAAATTTAAATAAAGCTCATACAAATAATCTTGGAATTGTAAAAGCCCCTGAAAGCAGACATTATTAGCATTGTGGTGAGTATAATGATGCTATAGGAAACTAAAATAGCCTTTCTGACGCTTAACGCTATAGGAACAGCCACGATCGGAGCCAGTTGTAGTGGTAAACAGGAGGGTCCCAGAGATGCGGACGGTGGTCCACAGCTCTCCTTATAGAGAGTACAGTGAATGGCTGCTTGCTGCAGAGACTTCTGCATGGCTTTCTTGTTCACTCTGAAGAGCATCATTGTGTTGCAGCCATGTCGAAGTGCTAAATCCCCCCATTGATGGATGCATATAGACCCGTCAGTCACAATGAGCACATTGTCAGGAACCAAGCTGACTTCTGAACCCTGCACAGAACACGGCTGAAATCAACAAACTGACCACTGTACATTTCTCAGCATGCAGCTTACATCTGAAATCACAGATTCTGCTGCGTCCAGTGATGCTCAATTAGTCCCAATTATGGTATGGACTATTTCCACAAAATTGGTCTCAGATGGCATGCTTTGAGCTTTGACGATGTCTTAGAGGACATTTGTTTCAGAAATGGAATAATTACTGTGGTTCTTTTTCTTTTGCTTTGATTGATTGATATTTAGGTTTTTATACTATTGTTACAGTAGAAAATGAGTCCTTTTTTCTGTCCTAATTTCTTCAGATTTGATACATTTTTGGCAAGAAAAACAAACAATCACATTAAATATTTTTACATCTTGTCTAATTACATCTGATGATGAGAGCCCGAAAATGCCAGCATTTTTATTTACTCACTTTGTCTTGACATACAAACAATCCCTGTTTTTAATGCCTGGACTGTCAGAGTGCCACAGCTGAGCCCTTTTCATCACTAGATTTGGATTGTCTTCTTCCTTTTTAAGCAACACCAGCATCCGTTAACTAAATGTGTAACTTTTCTGTGATTTTGGAGACCCCTACTGGCCGAATGTTGCATTTACACTGTTCTTGCTTAAATTGAGCAGGTAAATCATGTAAAGCACAATTTAAGTACTATTTAAACGTTTTCCAAAGGACATTTGAGGTACAATTCTTATCACCGGATAAGATGTCTGTGATTTTATGTATGGATTCAGACAGGACTGAGGGACCAAAGTAGGACTGTGTGTGTTTTACATGTGGGCGTTGAAGATCACATGTTCAGGATGTATAAAAGATACTTTCATGAATTCATCTTCTATACCCGCTTATTCCCTAATTCGGGGTCACAGGGATCTGCTGGAGTCTATCTCAGCCATCTCTGAAAGGACAAAAAGCAGGAGGGGTACACCCTGGAAAGGTCACCAGTCCATCACAGGGCCACATGCACATTAACTCCTATGGGCTATTTAGAATCAGCAATCAACCGAACATACATGTTTTTGGACTGTGGGAGGAAACCGGAGTACTTGGAGTAAACCCACTTAAGCATGGGGAGAACATGCAAACTTCCCACAGAAAGGCCCCTGCCCGGGAATATACCGTGGGCCTTCTTGCTGTGAGGCAACAGTGCTAACAAGTAAGCCACCGTGCTGTTCTAAAGAATACTTATTGTTTTGTTGGCATTTTATAAAAAAAACTTAACTTAAAAAACAGATATAAATTCAACATTACTTTATAGAACGGGAATCTTATAATAAACCTACTAAAATAAAAATGTTTTGACTTATAATTTGATATAATTTACATTTATTTATTTTACAATTTCAGTTTTACAAAGTTCACATTTTTGGCAATCACAGACATTTGAATTTGGACGGGATTAGATTTTTCAGAGAAACGCTGAGTAACAGTAAATTATTTGCTTTTTCACAGTCGTCGTATGAAAAAAAAACAAAAAAACAAAAAACACAGACATGATTAAATCAGGCAGAATAAAATCCTAAAATACGTCTATGAAAACAGAAATTCCTCTAACGTCCCTCTGTAAAACCAATCCCGTCCTAATGGGCCTTAAGAACGAGAATCACATATTGGGATTTTTAACACCATCATTTAATCTGATTAGTTACAAAACAAAGAAAAATCAACAACTGCATTAGTTCATATTTTACAGTCGTTAAATCATCTGCAATAAAAGTTCAAGTCTTAACAAACCTTTAATTGTTGGTGCTTAGTTACATCATCAAACTAGGATCCTTTGTAAAACTTCCCATAGAAATAAGACTGAATTCAAATAAAAACCAAACTTCCAGAAAAGTAAACTTGGACCCATGTCAGAACTGAAGCAGAGGAATTCCACCAACATCATCTCACAAACACAGCTTCTGCAACACCGATACACTTTTTTTTTTTTTACAAGCCCAGTTTAAAATACAAAAATAATGCTTTCTTTTAGATTACATTTTGGTAACACTTTTAGGATAGAAAGAGCAATGGCATGAGACGAATCATGTTTGTGACCTGACAGCACATAAACTCACCACCATTGAATTATGTAGGTTGTGCCACAGAAAACAAAGAACCGACACAGGTTTATTGGAAACTGTCTATTCACGAATCTCCATAATTCTGTGCAAGTCATGTTCACTTAACATCCACAAAAGGTCAACAGTTAGTAACATTATGAAACATATCTTTCCTTTCCTGTCTCATCCTGTGCTCTATATAACCATTACACAACAATAGCTGTTTAAAAAATACACAACTTTTTTTTTTTAAATATTTTTAACCAACAATCTCATTGTACATTACTTTGCTCTCAAAACGAATGATGTTCGAATGGTAAAAATGTCATTTTAATCATGACAGTCTCACATAGGGCTTGTTAGTTTTCTGTCATAATAATGTATGACAGTAAAACCAGGAACTGTATTTAGCTAAACACTTAGCAAAAGCTAAAATTTATCAGCTTCACGTGTCCGTTTTGCGCGATTGGGTAAAAATATAGACATACTGTATGTAAACCGTTCCTGTTTAAGGTTGACCTTTAAATCAAGGAAAGAAGCACACTTTCGTGTGACTCAGAAATGGAAAAATACTATCAGGGGCACATCATCTGGTCCGAAACCATTTGGTAGTTTAACGCTCAATCACTTATTAAACCATTAAAAGAAAAAGAAAAAATATTTGTTGAATGAGTAAAAGACTATATTGAATTGAATAGTTTCTCATAACTAGTCTTTTTACAGTTGGAGTTTGCTGATGAGACACAGAAAATACTGCTATCAAAGCTGCTCTTTATTTCTATTAAACCGGGAAATTTTGGCGAGCCTTTTTAAGATCAGCACTGATTACTCTGATTAAGTCATTTCGGAAATCAAAACTTTAATACAAATATGCATCGGTAAAAAAATACAGAAAACATGAACATGCCATGCATTATATATCGTAAAACGATGTTCAAGTTGGTCGCATGGCTTTGGTGTAACCCCCCCTTCCGCCATTCTCTATTGTTGAACATGCGATTGGCCTTACGACTAATTAAAACCTTTTGTGCTTTATTCTATTACTATGGCAACTGTCTGGGTATCCGTCTGGAAAAATCTCTCTCGTTCGGCTACACAGACACACATTACGATGAAGAAGAATGAACACCAATCTTGTTGCTAATTGCACTTAAAAAAAAATGTAAATAGTCCTTTCGCTTGAATTGTTATTTTAAAAAAAAATGTTAAAAGTTTATTAAAATCTTCATATCTGTGCACATCTAGAAGAATTAGAACTTCTGTTTGGCTTTCACATTCTTAAAGTAGGAATCTTTACCTTCCTGTTCTGTCCTTGTGTGTGGTTGTTCTAATGAGGAACTAATCTCAGGTGTTTGTGGAGGAGCAAGAGTAGACTGAAGTTGTGGAGGTGGAGGCGATGGTGGTTGGTGGGGCTGGTATGGATGTAGAGGAAGGAGTGATGTGAGGTGCCAGAGAGGTTGGTAGATTAGTCGCTGGCATGCTGGGTTGGTTATACTGATGGAGGCTCTGCTGTGTTGCAGGAGGGATGGAGGGCTGAGGGCAGGCTGAAGGGGCGTGGCCCCCTGTGCTGCTGACTGATACAGGAGCACTCCTGGGGTTTAGGGAAGTCGTGGGAAACCAAGTTGCAGGTGTAGACTGAAGACAGAAATGCACAAATGATCAGTATAAAACAAATTTCTTAAAATGCAAAAGTGGAGGCTGTAAGCAGGGGTGCCGCTAGGTATTTTGGGCCCAATGAAAAAATATAAGGTTGGGCCCCCTAATACACCCATTCGGCACCCAAAAACACTATGACATTACTGTTAGTACTGTTACTACTAATGAAACAGATCTCTGGAGACCTTCAAAGTACATGGGCCCTTGAAATAGTCCCAAGCCCCATACAACCCCCACCCCCTTTGTGACACCCCTTTCTGTAAACCTTCCACAAAATCCCAAAATTTTCTACTACAGGTTAGTGACAGTTTTAAGAACTATCTCTCAGATATATAATCAGGTGCATTGGGTAAAATTAGACTATTTAAAATTAGGCGTTTAACAGTTAAACAGGTTTGACATTTATTTGATGATTCTTGCCCATACTCTTATTTTATTTTAAAACAATAGAACACAAATATTTGACTTACATTTTACACTTTTTAATTTGTCAAGAATGTGCAAATTTTTTATTGTCAATTTTTTTTTTACTAATGCAATAGGAAAGGCCTGCATTTACAGTTATGTGTAAGCCGTTGTGTGTGTGTGAGCTGTTGAATGCTTAGTTAGCTTATCCTGGGAACAATTTATAAAACAGAACATTAAAAACTGAAGGGAGTTAAAAACTGATGGGAGCGCCGGTACTCCTTGATCCAACTAACAAGTTTTTCGAAATACAAGTCGTCTCTCGGATGATTTTTTTCTTTGAGTTGCGAGCAAAAATTCGGGTTACGAGCCAGCTTTAGACACCCGACCGCTAGTTGGCGTAGCGAACGCCACAATGTTTTCCTTTTATTTTTCCCGTTCTGTCAATGCTTTACACTCCAGTCCAGTTGGTGGTGGTAATACACCATAAGTTGTCTTTTCAGCCGCTAATAAACGACACAAGAGGAGGAAGAACGCTACAGTAAATGCCGTAACATTTGCCCAGAATCCCCTGTCTCACTAGTTAGACATGCGCGTTAGCAAGTGGAGTCGTCTGATTCCCAAGGTAAATGCTGTACATTATACTCAATAAAACCAGTTTATTGCAGTACATTCTATTGTATCATTATTTTTAAAACAATATTCGTTATTTATAAGTTTATTTTTTTTCTATTTGAAAACGTATCAAAAAAATTGCTGTGTTTTTTTGGAGACCCAGAACGAATTATTGGCCTTTCAATTCATATTAATGGGGAAAATTGATTTGACATACAAGCAATTTAAATTAACGAACTCTGTCACGGAACCAATTAAACTCGTAAGTTAAGGCACCACTGTATTAGTTTTTGTTTGATATTTTACATCTATCTACATTTCACCACTTTACTAGTCTAGTCTGAGCTGCTAAGCATAACACAGGAAGAAAAAAGTATTCTCTATTATTTACTGACATTATATTACATCATATAGTCAGTTAAGTAGATTCGTTACCTCAGCGAGCTGGTTCCAGCCACCTAAATCCTGTGCTTGCTGAATTTGCTTGAGCTGATTAAGCGAAGGTTTGGGATTGGCAGCTCCAATGGCCTCCTTTGTCCAATCATCTACAAGTTTGTGCAGTTTGTCTGTAAAGGTACCCTCTTTATTGGATGAACCTAGGGCTGATTAAACGTAAACAGACATCAGGTTACCACACTAAAGTTTTGTATATACTAGCGACTAGACTAAACAAAATCCATGCACTTGACCGAATGAACTCTACTACACACTAAGCTAAGAATTCTTTTGGTGTTGTGTTGATCTTTGTTAGTTTTTTTACCCGTCTTAGGGGTCAGTGAAGCTGTTTTTTCAGGTGTGCAGTAAGTATGTAGTCTATTTGGCTCTTCACCGGAGAAACTGCTGGATTGCTGAAGATATCCTAAGAGTGGATTTGTTGATACACAATGCAAGTTAATTAGGGCAGGTGCCTCATATTAACCTTGGAAAACATCATAAAACAATTCAAGCAGCACATATACGTATGGCTAATAGTCTTTCCTTAAGACCAGAATTGCTGCTGCCTATAAACTTTTACATATAAAAAGAGACGGCAGGCACCTTGGTGTCCGGTGCCGCTGTTGTCCATGTGGGAATGGGGACGAGGGCGTAGTTTGGGTTTGGAGGGGCGGGATCTGCGAGGGGAAATGGTCAGTGATGTTGCATGGGATAGAGGGGGCTGATAGTGATCTTTTAGACTTCGCAGTTGCCTATAGAGCTCATGCAGTTCTTGCTTTTGCTGTGCCTGGAGCGATACCACCTCCTTAATATGTCTGTAAAGAAAAAAAATTAAGTCAAATCAAAACAACCTTTGAATGAAAAAAGTAAATACAATTAGATATTTTTCCTTTCATACAGAGCATAAAAAGTGATATGCGTAAAAAATACTTTGGATTCAAATGTGTTTTAAATGAATAATTAAAATTTCCTGATTTACTTTTCTCTTAGCTTGTGCAGTTCCTTCCTCAGGTCCTCGTCCTCCACCTCGCTCTCATCATCACTGCTTCCTGTCGGAGAGTGTGTGTGGCTACGTGGTGGATGGTGATAGCCCGCTGGAACTGTTCCCTCTTCTTTTTCTCGGTCTCTCACTTTTGTCCTTCTCCTATCCCTCTCTAGGTCTGGCGAGACAGGTGAACTGTCTGTAAGCTGCTCCTCTTTCTCCTCTGCCTTAATGATTGAGAAGCGCCCCACAGTTTTGGGAACACTACTGTTCAACGTTTCGTCCAGTTCAGGAAGAGGGTCTGTAGACCGCGTATACGGAGTGACCTGGATTAAAAAAAACAAACAAACATGCTACATTCTACTCTCAATAAACAAGTTACTCATCTTTCTTCTAAACAGAATAAAACCAGTACAAATATTACAAAGTGGATGCAAACTACAGGAACATTAACACGTTTCATGCTGTGGTAATCCCGCATTCAGCGCAGACAGGGACGCTGGAGGTATGGCAGGTGATGGCGCACTATTTTTAATGGCAGATGTTTGTTTGACGCTTCTTTAAGAGGCTCGTACAAGGGGGTACACGGTCTTCTCATTACCCTAGCCAGATCTTATGAATGGGAATCTTAATTGCCATAAAGGCTATAGGAATCTGATCATCAGTGGGTCTCTCCATACTGATTTACCACCCAGAGGGGCGTGGTTAGGTTGATGACAAGTGGTAACAGTGTTACCTTGCTAACAGTGTACTGGCCATGCAGCAAGGTGGACAGGCATAAGCATACTTTATGAATGTTAGCCAATAAGGGCTTATTAGGACTATGCAGAGAAACATATCCTACACCTTTATTTCCTTCTGACAAGCAAATTGAATAAAAACGAGCTGACTATAAATATTATCACTCTCAGTTATGGATAAATTAATGAGCGGAGTGTGGCTGCACCTGAAAACGTCCTCTTTGCAAACATGGCTGAGTATCAGATGGAGTCGTCTTGTGCTCTTTTGATCCTTGAATGCTAGAATTCTCATCTGCCCAAAAAAGAAACAGAATTTAAAAAGATAAAGTATAGACAGATACAATACAATGGGTGAGGACAAATACATAACAATCCAACAACCACATACAGTATTCCAATAAATACTGACTCTCAACACAAACTTTTAGCATGAGACCTCGATAAAATAAGCTAGCATACATGTGTGAGATTGTGATTGTATTGATCAGGCATGGACAACTGAACACCTACATTACAGTAGAGATATGTGACTATGACAAAGTCAGTAAAATTGACTACACAGTACAAAATGAAATTATATAAATACTTAACTTATACAGTATGCCATGCTGAGAACATATGATCAGTGTGTAAAATTTATGTATTGTGGTTATGAATTTCATGAAAAGATTCCAAATGCACATATGCACACACACACACACACACACACACACACAATAGCACGGAATAAAACCTGGATGCAATGCGTGACGGTTATGAACAGTACAGTTTCTTAGCATAATGGCTGTGTGACTGCAACATACTGTTTTATGATTAGTATTTTGTTAGCAGCATAGATCAGGCGTCTCTGCTAATTTATTAAAAATAGAATACAGGCTATACTGCATTTTTAGCAAAAAAAGGTAGTTGCCATTTTGTTAAGTATGACTGTTAGCTGTAGCTAGAAAAAAACAACAACCTTATTTTGTGACTAATTTGAACTCACAAAACCATAAAAGGACAAAATAAAACTAGTTGTGGATGTGTTATTTTCTTATAAAATAATAATGGTCAGGTACAGTGGGTCAAGTGAAATTTTTTGGACGCATACCTTCTACTAACTCTTCTTCAACAGACAATTTTAACATAGGTTGCAATAGAGCAGAAACTTTCCAGTTAAGTTACATAGGAACTTGATTTTGGGAATTTAGGAAATATTCCAAGTTGGAAATGTAACAGGATTTTTTGTTTGGTAAATTATTTGGGGAAATTTATATAAACTGTATAAAAAAAGCAATAAGCTGGTCATAAGTGGACATGGAAGTAAACATGACATTTTTGTTCCAAAGCCTGGGACATTCCCCCTTTATGCGACTAAGGAGGGCTTTGAATGGGGAAGGGTCTTTTTTAATTTTTTTTATTATTAATTCTACCTAACTGTTTGCTTAGTCAGTGTGTTTGTCTTTACAGTTTTGTTGCACAATTGTTTACACCCAGCACAAGAAAATTTTGAATACATTTTACATACTTTTGTGTGCAGGATTCAAGAAAATGATGGGTGTGTTTTCCGTAGGTGTGCAAGTAATTAATTAATATGCAAGAAAGAAATTTAACTTTAGTTGCATAAAATCTGGTTGTTTAAACAAAAATTATGCCACAAAACATTTCAACTACGTTTAATTTCCCTGTTATAGGCTACCCTGCAATTTGGCAAATTTCCCAGTTTCTTCCAATAAGTTTTCATAGAAAATTCCTGAAATTTTGCAACTCTGTATGGGACATCAGTATATTTATGTTTGTCACAGCTATAGCCAAGGGGCAGGATAATTCCTCTGCAAGGAGTCAAAAAAAAAGCTTTGGATAGGGCCATACTCTTTTAAAAGCACCCAATGGGACGTTACATTCAGCTTTTGTAGCTTCCTGATAAATTGCCATGTAAAAGGAATTTTTGCCCTTCAGTTGTATCACCATATTGATGCTAAAATAATATTACTGTAGGTGAAACAGTAACAATTAAAAAATTTTATTATGGTAACAATTATTTTTACAATAACGTATAGATCATGTAATGCTTAGCTACACAATAGACTTGTGCCACTAATATACTATATATTTCTACTTGTACTTCTCGTAACTTGTGCTGTCCAGCAAGCTACCACTGTTGGGGCCCTGAGCAAGGCCCTTAACCCCCAATTGCTCAGTTGTATAAATGAGATAAAGCAACTTGTACACAGGCGTGAACTCTGGTAAGTCCGTGTGCACTGACATTGGGATCTCGGAACCTGTGAGATACGTAGCCTAATTGTGCAGGCAAGTGAGGGGCAGGATGAGGTGGGCTAAAATTAGATTTACTTAGAACTAGACTGGATGCTCACATTTAGGTCTGGCTCGTTCTGCATATTCTCACAACTCCAGCATTTCCTTCTATCCCTAAACACTCCTGTTTTACCCTTTGTTAACTTGGGCAAACGATTTAAAGAAACTACAGCAAAATTTTTATATACATCAATCAAAAAAAAAGACTTTTGATAAGCCAATCTTCTAAAAAAAAGACTTAGAGTTATATATAGAGATAGAGTTGTAACCTGCAGGCTTGGCAACCACTATCCTGCACATATTCAACTTCCACTCATAACACATGATCCAGGTAACGGACAAACTTGTCTTTTAGCCAAGAAGCCACATTCTGTATGTCAGGCAGCAGAGAAAGTTTGAAAAGGTACAATCAGTGGCTCCACATTTTTAAAATCATTTAGCTCACTTTTAATTTGTAGTGGTAATTAAATTAATTTAGTGGTATCAGTGTGATCAGAAACAGCGACAATCACATCATTATTAGAACAGTTATGGATTAATAATGATTAATTATTTCAATCCCTATCTAGCAAACTACACATTCATTTAACCTCATAGCCCACCCACACCCCTCACTCGCGCTCACTTGCACTCTGTACAGACACTACCTTGCTGAACTCTGGGCTTCTTGAACAAGCTGGTGGAGTGGCGCAGTTTGCACGCCCAGCTTTTGAATTTGCGAGTCCAGGATTTCTTGCTAACAGGATTTCTGATACTAGGACAAGTCAGGTTTAGGCCAAAATATCCACCTCCTGCATTGTGCTGTTGCTGCTGCTGCGAATGTCCGACTGCTGGTGCAAGGGACTGCTGAGAGAAGGAAGGCTGGATGACGTCTACGGCAGCACTTTCAGTGAGGGAGGCGACAGCCTGGGTGTACAGATCAGGTGAGAAAAAGGAGACAATTTAATACTCAATGATAAAACACAGAAATTCAATGTCAAAACAAATCAATGACTGTTTTATATAGGTGGACAACATAACGCTAAAGTTTTCCAGTATGTGGTTTTGAGGACTAAAGTTTTTAACGCACTTTAACACAAAATATTTTAGCCAGCCAAACAAAGTAGACACAATATTTCTTTATGAAAGATTTTTAAATAAACATAGTGTGCTGAATTAGACGGCCCTTTTTTTTTTTTTTTCTGCTATTGCATCACCCATATACAGCCATCAGCAAGCTTGCCCAGCAACAGGGATACTTGTATACTTGTATCTAAATTATACATTGACTGCAATAACAATGCCAGCAACAATTAGGGAATTTGCCACCTAATATCAGTTGGCAGCCAAACCCAAGCCAGGCTGTTCTTTCCAACCTCAACCCAACTTACAAGTACTGTAGATTCAGTAGGTGCAGATATAGGTCCAGGCACTGTCTCCTGTGGAGCAGAAAGGAGGGCGCAGTGTGGAGAGGCAGAGGGGAAAGATGAAGCAGGTTGGTGCTCCACAGCAGAGGAGGGGGTTTGAACAATCTGGGCTATGCAATCATCCCCTGTTCTCCACTTTTCTCTGTCTGGTGAGGTGGAGGAAGAGCGAGATGTAGTGGATGAGGTGGTGCAGGAAGAGGAATGTGGAGAAGTATCTGAAGAGCAGGCAGGAGGGAGTGAGAAGGTAGAGGTTGGTAATGCTTGAGTCTCGGATAACTCCTCTCCCCTGGTTGATGCAGCAGCTGTAGATGAGGCGGCCAAGTCAGGAGTGTGGGTGCAGATGATGGCCCCGCTCACACTATGCTCCTGATAGAGCAGATTTCTCAGCTTCTCATCCAGCGTCTTTATACGGTTGTCAACAAACTCAATTTTGGGAGGACCCTCACTGTCTGACTCAGCGACTGAGGAAGGCTGGGCAGGAGATGGGGACAGCACGTGAGCCAGAACTGGCAAAGCTGTCTCAGAGAGTGACAGTGGAGGGAGAGAAGCATCAGAGAATGGTTGTGAAAGTGCAGACTGGCATAAAGTGTCATCTGTTGGAGTGACCTTTCCTGAAGAGTGCTCTGATTTTAGTTGCTGTACAAGCGGGGATGCAGGCTGAAGCACCTCCAATAGCTTAGACTGGGGTTGCATTTCCTCAGGAAGGACCTGATTTGAGATCAAAGACTAGCCTGGGCTCTGTGCAATAAGACTTCTTGTGTTTCTTCTTGTGTTTCTAATTGGACCGTTGCATTTGGGTGCAGCACTGTATCCTGCTGCACATACTGGTGCAGTGGAACTGCCTGTTGCTGGACTGCACCATGCGGGTGCATCTGTTCCAGACTGGCTTGTGACTGTAATTGAACACTCTGCTGGTTCAGTGAGTTTAATGGAGGGTCTGACTGTCCCTGTTGGTATGGAATCTGCTGTGGAACCGACTGTTGCAGTGGACAAAAATTATGAGGCTCAGCTTCGAAGAGCTGCATTGTTTGCTCTGCAACTGAAGTACTATTTTCATAGGCTGAGTACTGGGGCACTGGCGCTATTTGTCGCAACTGTTGTTGCTGTTGCAGAATATTCTGCTGTATCTGAACTTGATCGATGTTGCCCTTTGTAAGCTGTGCTGAACAGACCTCTGTAGGTGGTTGAGATTGCAGACCTTGCTTGAGTATCTCAGCTTTCTGCATTGATGGCACTTGGGGTAACTGCTGAACTTGCTCCCTATAATTTAACAGACAAGATGACAGAGTGCTCTGAGAAAGACAGTCAGATGGAATCTGATCTTCAGGAATGCTCTGCACAACATCAGCAGTGTTTTCAGGACCTATGACAAAACTGGAACCTCTGCTTGTATCCTTGCTAGATTCCAAGGTATGATCAGTTAAGGGAACGTCTGTACCATGCGCAGTAGAGGTTTGTTTGGGGACAGTGGCATGAATAGTGGATACAGATCCCTTCTTCAAAACTGTGTGGGTGGTAGATGCTATGTCTTGAGTAACTGCATCTCCCGGGGACATATGAAGTATTGGTTGAATAGGGCTGGTGGAGTCCATAGCAGTCATACCAGGTACAGAGACAGCAGGACCCAACTCTTCAACAAACCGAGTGGAAACATAGGACATTGGAAGTGTAAAACATGGAGAAAAATGTACGCCGTTGTCCAAATGCTGTGAAGCTTCAGGGTCTGAGACTATGATAAAGAAAGGAGAAAAGGTTTTTAGGAACACTGAGATTTTTTAAAAATAACAAGTCAGTAAGTAAAAAGCTTTAATAACAAAGCACTAAACCGATGTACATTTTGGATTTTGTACATGTCAGTTGCAATTCTAATCCTTCTTCAAAGCTGATTCATAACCAAATTACGAATTAATATTACCAGCACTGCCTACCTTGCTCCATCTGGCCCTGGCTCTCCTCTGCTGGTGAGAGTGTGGAGGCCTCACGGGGGGATTGGGTATCACGATGACGAATGGTCTGGTTGATAAAAAATCGCCAGCGACCCACTGGGGAAGACTGAGGGGCGGAGTCTACCGATGGAGAAAATGACCAATAGTAACAAATGTTTTTTTTTAATTATTATTAATTCAATAATAAACACAAAAAAACAACAACAAATGGTTTAGATGGAGGATATGGATTTTTAATCTAATAACTAAAGTGATGCATGTAAAGATAATAATGTTCACTGTGAAGCACATCAATAAACTTACCCGTTGAACTTGATGGTGTGCTTACATGTAGCTGTTCCATGGATCCAGTCTGAGAGCGAGAGCGAGAGAGAGAGAGAGAGAGAGCTATAAAAATAACTACAAAAAAATAACTATTGATGTTTAGCTTGTTGAAAGATGTAAAATGTGTAACGATATAATTTGCATGTAAGAACAATTAACACATTAACAGCAGCCGTACCTTTGACTGGGTGCTGAAGATCTCCTGGGCTTTCTTCACTATAGCCCTTAAGTCCTCTACAAATCGTTCTTTCTCTGACTCCAAGACAAAGTCTTCTTCCACCTAAAAAAAATTTCAAAAATAAAACCTTTTTCCTACACAAATTTGCTCCTATCAGTAACTTTTCCCTAAACATATGACACCTATTAACCAGTGAAAGGGGTTCCTTAAATAGCCACAGCAACGAAAGGCAGCATAACACACTCAAAGGAAATGCTATTTACCATCTTTTACATACGTAAGCTCAACGAATGCTAATGCTAAACACATTTATGACTAAAAACCAAAAATGTACCAAAAGGTATGGCATAAAAAGTTTCTGTTTTGCCATTTAGTAATAGTCGGAAGTTTCCTTAACTAATAATTAAAATCACAAAAATTGAAAATTCTAACCATGTATTCTGCTATATCTTCAGGTGCATCTTCCTCATTGTCAAATTTAAACGTGACCATCTTGTTACTGTGAGTTTCAAGCTGGCACTCCACCATGTTATCCCCTGTGTTTGATGCCTAAAAATGCAAAAATGGTCTAATTTGTTAGTTACATAGTTTACATCTGTTTAAGATGTTTAGCTTTATAGAATAAATATAAGGAAAAGGGCTAATGGTTACCTGTAGCATGCTAAGCTGAAAGTGAGCTGTTCTCTCGGGTCGTGGGTAGGAAGACCTCCGCTGAGTCTTTATTTTCTCCAGCTTTTCATTAACTAAGAATAACTGAGACTCATCTGTAGTGACTATAGCAGAGCTAGGAGGAAAACGAGGAATATAAATTACAACTTGATATGATTTATTTAATAAATATGAAAGAAAACTTCCTAACCAGTAAGTTTCATAAGAAAGAAGGTACATGTCTGAAACATACCCAATTAAAGAATGTCGGTTGGCAGATTTTGGGCTCCCCTTTTGATTTAGTTGAGAGACCAACAAATATACAAAAAAAATACCAACAGAAAAAGACAAATCAGCTAAACTGTCAACATAAAATTACTCTTAAATAAAGTTAAAACAAAAAATGTACATGTGCATATACACAAAGCTTTAGGAAAAAGAAAGCTTGATTCTGTAAAGATTTGGGTGATTTTTTCGGTGTTAAATATTTAGACAGAAAAAAAGTATAGGGTACCAAACAGAAACAACCTTCTAATAATTTCAGTTAGATGGGATTACTGTTATAAATTCATTCTCAGGAACGACTGGAAACACAATGATAAAGTTATACTGACAAGAGTGTGCATTTGTACCTGTGCAATGCTCAAAGTACGGTCAGAGTCTGCTGGCAAGTTTGAGGGAAGGGCGGTGCCATTAGAACCAGAGTGCTGTGAAGCACTCATAGGTGGAAGGGAAGTCAGAACTGTATCTGTTAGCCCAGCTATAGTTAGCTGCGCCTCAGCTGGCACTAAGACTTCAGAACTATGGGAACAAGCTGGGAGCCTGATAAAGTAGTAGTGTTGAGAGAGGTATGAGATGGACTAGAGGATATCTGAAAGGGTTGCATGGGAACTTGGGAATACAGTGGCTGCACAGATGTGCCTGCAGTCTCAGTGAATATGACAGTGTTCGAGTGAGCCTGTGATTGGACTTGTGTCTGCATGTGTGTGTATGTCTGTGCCTGATTGCAGCTCTGGTTACAAGTATTAGCGATTAAGACTGATTGAGGCTGGTGTTGTGGGGAAGGTGGCAGGCCTGTTACAACTTGGCTGTAAAGTGAAGCAGCCTGAACTTGGGTCTGACAGGGTTGCCTTGGTAAGTTGTGTGATGAAACCAACGTGGATAGTAAAGGGGACGGCGACTGATTAAGATCTATGGCCACAGCAATTTGGTGGGATGTTGGAGGTTGCTGAATAGATGACAAAATATGGGTCTTTGCCTGCAGCTGTATTGCCTCCTGCTGCACCTTCTGGATTTGCATTTCATAATGTTGAGGGACTTCAGGCTGCTTAAAAGGCATAGGCTGCATGACCGTTTGAATGGGGATGCCACCTGGCTGTGTGGGTTCCTGCAAAGTAGGCTGTGTCTGTGCTTGATCTTGAGTCTGGTCAATAGGCTGTAAGTATTTCTGTGTAGTATTTACTATAGCAGGAACTACTTCATCTGAGGGCACAGCACTGGTACTTTGCATTGTAGTTGTTACTGGAGACAACACCATTTGCTGACACTCCTGTTGTTGTTTTGAACCTTGTGTACAGTCAATCTGCACTGGCTGAATGCTGGGTTGACCGAGTTGTGGGGAATTAAGATACTGCGTTGGGAGCAAAGCAGAAGGTGTCAGAACTTGAGACTGAATGAGACTTGATATTTGCATTGGTTGTGGTATTGCTGGAACCTGACAAGGGACAGGATCCATGGTTTGATTAGGCATTGGTTGAGCTGAGACTTTTTGTCCCTGTATTATTTGGACCTGAGTCTCATTTAAGACATATGTCTGGGCCTGTGCTTGTACAGAATCCTGGACCTGCATTGGAGCTAAGAATGCTTGAGGGCTGTTTAACTGGATAGAGTTGAGCTGTGCTAGTGTTGGAACCATGGATTGCATTGCTGCAAGGCTTGGGGTCTGTAAAGAAATTTGTCCATGACATTTTGTAAAATCACCTTGTGTCTGTTGTATTGGCCCTTGATTTTGAGATACTGACAGGGGTGGTACATGGTGATCAATCTTTACAGGGGCTTGTAACTTACTTGAAATTTGTGAGGTAACCATTTGTGATGCCGACTGAGAAACAACAGAAATTCCCTCTTGCTGACCAGAGAGAACAGATTGCTGTTGAACAAATTCTTGTTGGTGTTGCTCCATTTTGTGTTGATTCAAAACTTTTTGAGGCTGAAGGGCCTGTTGTAGTAGCAATACTTGCTGCTGCTCATGCTGAAGTAAAACCTGCTGCTGCTGAACCGTTTCAAGACCTACAGTTTGCTCTTGTCTACTGGACTGCAACAATTGGTGGTCCAACTGTTGTTTCTGTTGTAAAAGCAAAGCTTGATGTTGAAGATCTTGTAAGTGATCCTGCTGTTGCTTGAGTAAATTCTGCTGTTGGCCAGTTTCAACGGCTAGCTGTTTTCCACTGTGATGTTGTCCGGAGGTTACATGTTGGTTTAATTGTTGTTGACGCTGTTGTAAAAACAAAGCTTGCTGTTGAAGATGATACTGATCCTGCTGTTGCTTAAGTAAAGCCTGTTGCTGAACAGTCTCAATATTAACAGTTCGCAGCTGTCCACTGTGATTTGGCCCAATGGCTACTGGTTGGCTTGACTGTTGTAAAAACAAAACTTGCTGTTGAAGCTGCTGATCCTGTGGCTTACTGACCAAATCCTGATGTTGCTGAATACACTCAAGGGAAACAATTTTTTGTTGTCCACTGGGAGGTTGCCCGAGGGGCACTTGTTGGTTCAACTGGTTTTGCTGTTGTAAAAATACAGCATGCTGCTGATAAGGCATCTGTTCCTGCTGCTGCTTAATTAGAGAATGCTGCTGCTGTTGAACAGTCTCAAGAGTAAGAGCTTGAGGGTCCAAAGGTCTCTCTTGTAAAAACAAAGCTTGCTGTTGAAGCTGTTCCTTTTCCTGGTGTTGCTTGTGTAGTAACTGTTGTGGCTCTGTAGTTTGTTGGTCATGTTGTGCAAGAGCCTGATGTTGCATCTGCAGTTCATTTTGTTGGTGTACTAACATAAGCTGATATTGGTCAATCTGTGGCCGTGAAGCTTGTTTTTCTGACTGTTGCTGCATTTGTAACTGCGTTATTTTAGATTGTGAAATGTGCCGCAGTAGAGACTGCTGCTCTTGTTGCTGTTGTAGTAAACCTTGTTGATGATCCAGTTGGTACTGATTTTTCAAAAGAACTCCCTTTTGCTCCAACTGCTGTTGGAGGAGCTGTACTTGCTGTTGCTGTAAAAAAACTTGTTGTTCTAGCTGCATTTGCAGTAAGGCTTCTTGTTCTATCTGTTTTGGCTGTTGCTCTGACTGCTGTAGTATTAACATGTTCTGTTGTATTAACTGTGGTTTATTTTGCTGTACTAAAGACTGTTGCTCAAACTGGTTTTGGCATGACAAAATGTGGTGTTGTAGCAAAAGACCTTCTTGTTGCTGCACCAGTGCTTGATGCTGATGCTGCTCCCCTGCCTGTTGCAAAAGAGCCTGCTGCTGTTGTACTTGCTGCTGAATCTGTAAATTATGTTGCTCCATCTGCTGGGTTGCTGCAGAATGTTGCTGTTGCTTTGGAATTTGTATTTCATGATGTTCCATCTGTTGTTGTAAATAAATATGGTGTTGTTTCTGCTGTTCTAGCTGCTGAATAACAACTGCTTGTTGTTGCTCTACAAGTGGTATCTGCTGAGGAGTGGATTGAATAATGGCCGAATTTTGGGGTTCAGCCTGACTTGGAACACATAACTGTTGCAAAAATAACTGTGGTTCCTGCTGCTGCGTTTCCATTGGCAGTTGCTGTATGGGTGCATTTGGTTGGACCTGTTGTTGATTTACAGATTGCTGCAATGTAGGTTGCTGTGCATATACCTCTTGTTGTGTGTCTACCTGTTGAGGGTGCATCAAAGGTATATAATGCTGCTGTGTTACACCTGACTGCAGCTGCTTCTCCTGCAAAACTAATTGTGGAGTATCTATCTGCTGGGGTGGTATTCCAGTGGAAGGAGGAGGCTGTTGCCTTGAAATGCCCTGCTTTAGAATTTGCTCCATCTGTTGCAATGCAACTGTCTGTTGCTGCTGTGGTTGTTGTGGTGGTGGTTGTTGCTGCATTGTAGTCTGAAGATCAACAATCTGTTGTTGTGGCTGAATGGCTGTTTGCTGTGGCAAAATGTCAGTCTGTGGTGGAGCATTATGCTGTCTTTGGTTAGTTTGTGGCATCAGGTTGCTCAAAGATGATCCTATGGGTTCTGCAGAAATAATGCTAATGGAACCCTGGTGTGAAACAGGAGCTGCGTACGACTGTGTCTGTATGAGAGAAGTATGGGAAGTAACCACTTCCTCTTTTTGAGGGGCTACTGTTTGTGTTATATCTGTAGGATAAGGGGCCAGTGACTGCAGGCATGTATGAATATGGCAATCATTGGACAGCATAGAGGAAAGAATTAAAAGAGGAAAAAAGAGAATAAATATTAGTATGGATCATTAATCATTCAGGAGAAGGAGGACAATGTGAAACTCTATAGGGTTCAGTAAATGCTATAGTATTGGTTATACCGTCTCTTTATTCTACTAAATATATGTGCTGTATATAAAGTATTAAAATCAACATATTGCTAAAATTATTTTCAGATGTAAAAATGTATACTTTGAAATCTGTGTGTTAAAATGTTATGTTTCAATATAACAGAATTGTCCTAAATAATTATTAGGATTAGTTTACACTACACTTACTAAACAAATTATTAATTTAATACAGTCATATTATTGTAAGTGTAGAAGTAATATTAAAAAGAAAAATGGAAGTTTCGGCTGTAGGAGAAGCCGCTATGGGAGTTTTTTCATATATAATAAATTACTTTAGAGCACAGAGCAAAATGCAATAAATGCAGTCATGGCATCTTGCTTTCGGAGACGAGAGACATTTGGCTAAGCCATTTTAGACTGACCAAAACATTATTACAGATGTTATGCAATGGGATTGGTCCGATGGTTATGATTTGTTAAAGCAAAACCAAATGACGTTTTTTGATTTTTTTGTTTTTTTTATGAATTAGTCCAACATGCACATAAAAATAAGTGGATGGAAACATGGCTACTATGATGTGGTTGAACATGAAGTTATTGATGGTGGTTTTTTAATGAGGCAGTACGTACAGATGTCCCAGTGGGATAGCTAGTTTGAATGATTCCAGAGTCTTCTGCTGATGAATATGTCTGACTTCTTGTACCTGCAAATAATTCTTCACTGATTGCATTTGGCAGGTTCTCCATATCTAAAAAAGCACGAAAATTATACAGTAATAATGCTTATTGTGAAAACAAGAACTGAAAAACTAAAAATTAAGAGACTCGATATGATATGCACTTATTTTACCATTTTTGAGATACTGTAATCATCACACAGATTTAAATGGTGATGGTTTTATTAGACAAGTCAGATCTAAAACCAATTAAAATATTACCAATCAGGCCTGCTGTGTTGCCAATAGGGATCTGTTGTTTAATGTGTTTTTCCATCTCTGGCGGCTCCTCTCCCTCTTTGTAACTTCCCGTGACCGCTAAAGAGGCAGCAGTAGAAACAGCATGTGCCCCAGGACCCAAGGAGGAAGGGAAAGAAGTACAGCTGGTGGTAAAGGAAGCAGAAACCAGGCCAGAGTCCCGCCTTTCCTCTAGGGCCCGCTGTTGTCGCACTGCACGGAACTTCTTGATCTGCGTTATCCTGTCTCGAATCGACTTTCCCACAACCTTTGCGTCACTCTCATGGAAAAACCCAGACTTGACCTAGAAATAGGAGAAACATAAAAAAACAAGAGGAAAAAAAATAAAAATAAAAATATATATTGGTTGCTGTTAAAAATCCCTGGTCATATATACACATTATGAAAGTAAGGAAAAACTTTTATAGGAAGAAGGAAAAAGACAAATAGTATATAGAATAGACAGAAAAATTAGTAACGTACTGTACATTTCTATGAACTAATTATTTACAGGATTTGTACGCAATTTTACCAATAAAACTTTATGATTTTTCTATGACTTTGAGGTAAATATTCATGACCTATTGTTTCATGAAAAGTTTATATACACATTTAATCAGAAGAAAAATCCAAGTTTAAGTTTACCAAAGCATATAAAAAAGACGAGCTTTGTAGTTTATAATAAAAACCGTCTTGTGATTAATTGAGCAAATGTTAACTATCAATATCATCAATTAAAAAATATTTAAATACATTAGAAAATATTCGAAATTTTCCATGATTTTTCCAAAATCTTTCCAGAATAGAAAATCGCTCTATTAAAATTCCATTCCATACATTTCCAAGGTTTTTCATGTTCAAACGATGTCCTTATCAAAAAATTGTAATGTGTTAGCTATTGTTACCTATCAATATTATCAATAAAAACTATATTTAAATATACATTAAAAATTTCCTAATCAAACCATAGTGAATATTTTGTTGATCTCTTACCATCTCTAATGCTACTTCCTCTGCGCTATCATTCTCCAGGTTGTAGCTAAACTCGATGGCTTCATTGTCCTTGTGTTTGCCCTTCAGTTTTTTAGGCTCTTCCACCCAAATGCGCAGTGCTAGACAGTCCTGATTGCCCGTGTCTTCTTCTGCTAACTCCACTCGCACACCGGTGTCCTCGCCAAAGAAGGTATGGTTCAGCAAGTCCTTGATGGAAAGCCTACATAACATATTGAAACTGAATTACCTACACCGTTTTTGTATGTTACTGTAGGACACAAACAAGTGAGACAAAAAGCAGGTGTGTCCAATCTTCTCTAGAAAGGGTGCTTACCGCTCTCCTCGGTTTTGCCGAATGCAGCCCTCAATGATCTCCTTGATTTCTGGATCGTTGACTTTAGCAAAACTAGCGGGCTTGATTCCCTGGAAACACATACATGCAGCATTTATTGGAAGAAAAGCTGTCTAGTTGTTGTCGAGTCACTGTCTCGGAGATGGATTAAAAACAAAACTTTCCCGCTTTGTATCAAACTGATAAGAAAAAAAAACGAATGCTGTCTCTGAGCCTTACACTGGTGACCTTGCGGTAGATCTGGGCGGCATTTTGACACTCCGAATAAGGGTACTCCGATGTAGCCATCTCAAGCATGCACATGCCAAAGGCGTAGACATCCACAGACTCGTCATAGTGTTCTTCGTACATCTCCGGAGCCATAAACTCTGGTGTACCTGAGTAACGACACCGCAGTTAAAATAACTCAGAGACACCCCCCCCACACACACACACACAAAAAAAGCTTTTATAACAGTCTTAAAATAAACTTTTGTGGCAGATTGATATTGACTTTAGATTTTTTTTTATTTCTTAGACAAATCTGTGACTTTAAGCTAGACAGAGTATACGACCTCAGCTATTTAACTTTAATATAAAAGTACAAAAATGTACCGTACAATATTCATTACCCTATATAGCGAAACTATACATTTTAGCATGACTTTACAATCTGAACAATCAATGCCTAGCTATTTGTTCTTTGTTCTGTTGTGAACATCTGGATTACCGGTAACAATTAGCTTCCTAATCAATAAATATTGACAACAGTGTGCACATGCACACTGCAATCAATAACGCTGAGCTAAAACCGGTGCTAAACAACGAGCAACAAGAGGGCACTTTGGATCTAAACAGAAGAAGATAATAATAATAAAGCAATAACGCTACACTGTAATCACTGCAGCTGCAACGACGACCCCTGATGTACGACATGTGAGCCTGTAAACACACCGATCACACTCTTGGCAAAGGAAGTCCTCATAAGCGTAGCCAGACCAAGGTCCCCGATCTTCACTGAGCCTGTGGGGCCTGTGATAAAGATGTTGTCGCACTTTAGGTCACGGTGCACAATAGGCGGCGTACGTGTGTGCAGGAAATGCAGACCCTTTAGGATTTGCCTGCACCAACTTCGCAACACCTTCGGCTTCATGACCTTAAATCGCTTAAGGTAGCTGTAGAAAAACACATAACATTGTGAATTGTCATAAAAATCGGAAATTTGCGAAGGTGGGTAGTAACGTGTTATATTCACTTCGTTACATTTCCTTCATTTTTAATCACAGAAATGTACTTTTACTTTGCTACATTTGATGGAAATGTAGTTTTAATAACGGAACATCATGTTCCGTGTAATAGGATAACGAGTCTCGCGATACACTGCAGTCGTCTTGCTCAGGGGCCCAACAGTGGTAGCTTGGTGGAGCTGGGAATTGAACCCACAATCTTCAGGTTGGTGGTTAACCATGAGCCACAACTCCCTCCCCCCAATTTTTTGGAAGTTCGGAAAATAATTGCCCGAAGAGAGAAAAAAAAAAGAAAATATCAGTAGACACAGGGCACCCATGACCTTCAGGAAGTAAAACGAACAGTTCCTTTATGTGACCAAAACAAATTAACGTACAGGAATTCCAGCCTTGCAGTAAGTTACTATAAAATCTTACACACTATTATTTCAACATATATTTTAGTTGGTCGATTGTTAGTACTTTTTCTGGATTTAGGACTTTCCCCTTCATTTAATTAGACGGCGAGTCTCGCAATAGGTGCGGACATACATAAAACATGTTCACCTTTTAAGGCGCGCTCAGTTCAGTAAAATAATGGCCGAAGAGTAAAAAAGATGCAAGAATAACTTCAAACATGAATACTTTTACTGTAATTATAATTATAAAAATAAGTAGTTTATTAGTAAAAGTAAAATTAAAAAGTTAACCAAATATTTTTGGCTACTTTACTCACCTCTGGAAAAATTACACTCTAATTCAGTTAAATATCAAATGATTCATTAATAATAGAACAGCACCGCATCTCTTTAAATCGCTCTAATTGGTGTTAATAATAAATATGAATTGGCAAGTGTTAGTAAGCATCATGTGACAGTCACGGGTCAGTAGGAAACCCGCTTTGAGCGCGTCACCATAGAAACTGAAGACAGTAAAGACAGGGTCCTTGACTCTGTCGCTATAGTTTTAGGTGTATAAATAACCCGCGCCTCTGATTCACTGAAATGTGTGGGCACTGACGTTTTGAGTGTCCCGGAAGTCATTAGCTCGGTGACGAGGACGATGCACTTCTTTCCTCGGACCGTCGACTCCCAGAAGTCGTAGAAACGCACGATGTTGGGGTGCTGTAAGCCCTTTAGCATCTCGGCTTCTTCTTTAAAGCGTTGCTGCTCGGCTTTGGTCAGCTTCCCGTCCTAAACGTTACACACATGTAAATACATAGATAAATACATACATCTTAGATCTTGCTAAAATGGAAAGGTTAGTTTAGCCGTTTTATCAATTCTCTCAACAAAACCAAAAAAACCCCAACAAAAAACAGAGTAATAGTTACACTCATCCATTTGTGCTACAAGAAAAAACCCCTCCAAAATATGCTGGATTATGTTGCCAGATTGGGTGTGAATTGTTTTTGTAGACTAAAATCATTTGGAAATGTAAATACTTATTAATAATAAAATGGCAGTAACACTGAACAACATACTTTTTTTCTGAATGTAATACCAAAACTGACCAGCAGATGGTTTAAAGTTGTGTCAGGTCGTGAGGTGAGACAACACCCAGCAGTATCTGCTGATGAAAGTATGGGTGTGTTTTTTGTTTTGTTTTTTGTTTTTTTGCAGTCGTGATTGGATTTTCTCAGCATGGGAGATATGCCCTGAAACCTTCCTGCTCGTGTGAGTGCTGAGTGCACTGGAAATTTCAGTAAATTGCCCCTACTCTACGCTAAGTACATCTCGGTTGCAACGGGCACGCAAATGGGTTACAAGAGCATTCAGACAAAATTCAGCATTTGCTTTAAAGTGCGGAACAGTAAATTTATACGGCCTAACTGATCCGGCGGCCATGATAAGCTAGTATTTCTCTAATTACCAGCAGAGAAAGTCGTCGAAAGGTGCAAGAAGCTTGCTATGCTTTACACAGCATTTGTTACTAAAATTAATTCTAAGGTCAGAAATTTTAATCAGCATTTTAAAAAGCTGTTTTTTTAATCTACTGCCTGTTGATCATGCAGGAAATGAGGAAACAAAAGACAAGTTCAAGTGCAGTCTTTCAGAAGACAAAATATAATGAATAGGAATATTCAAAGAAACACCTTTTGTTTTTTATGTTAACTTTTTCTGACTTTCTAAGAACACATAACTCAACACAGGTGATTCTTATTACCTCAAATAAGGAATAAAGGAAGGAATAAAAAGGAGAAAAAAAAACACAGCCCTGTATTGTGCCACAGAAGAAGAAAGATAAACAAACTAGCTTGGTTTATGAAATGACGTCAATTTTATTTAAATATTAGTCAATGTTTATGTTACTTAAATAGTTGTGGAGTGTGAAGTTCATGAAAAAACTGCCCCCGATTTATTACAGTGACTACATTTATTATATTTATTAAAATTCGTGTAATTATTGTAGGACCTTAATTGGTCCTTTGGATTAAATTGGTTACAAATAAAAACGTTTTCAAATAACAAATCGTATAAAATTATTAAATTACAATCAACGTATTTTCATATCTATATATCTGGCATTTGGCAGACGCTTGTATCCAGAGTGCCTTACAATTATTTTGTTTATACAACTGAGCAATTGGGGCTTAACGGCCTTGCTCAGGGACCCAGCAGTGGTAACATGGTGGTACTGGAAATGTAACCCACAATCTTCCACTTAGCAGTCCTGTAATCATGTTAACCATCAAGCTACCACATCTCTTCAGAGGACGTATTAGATATTAAACTGATCAGAACAGATTCTACACTTGAGCTTAGCCAAAAGGCAGAGAAGCGATATAAATATTAGGTGCAAACCGAACATCCTAGTCCTGATTTTTGCAAACTTCACATGCGTGTATCCTAATCACGCTTAAAATTGCGGCGTGAGATTTCACTTCTCGTGTGTGGACAGTAACGACTGACGGGACGATGTCGGATGAAATGATTATACTCATAGAAATAATGAACCTAAACCTGACCAGTGTTAAAAAATTGGTTTGGAAATTAACACTTTAAAGAATCTTATTTGTCTCACTGATGATAAATTGCTGTCTCTTTATCTCGCTTGGACTCCCTAACACCTCTTTAATCAAACTCCCGGAATTCTGAAGCATAATAATGCATTATTTTGGTCTGTTTAACATAAACACAAACCGCTGTATACGTGTTGCCTGGCTTTCTCAGCATTAGTACGAATAGAATGTTGTGTGTGTGTGTGTGTGTGTGTGTGCCTAAGCATTCGAGTGTTTGCATGTGGTTTCCCTGAAACACTCCTTGTTGTTCGTCTAAGATGGTGCCTTTGTGTCTAAGATTTGTGCCTAAGCTTTTTTGAGTGTGTGTGTGTGAGAGAGTGTGTGCGTGTCTTGTCCAAGCATTCTGTCTTTGAAAGAGTCCACCTGCCCAGGTCAAGCCAGAACCAGTATTGTTTTTGCACATGCATACACACTAAATTAGCTGTACTGTTCTTAGTAGGGTTGCAAAGGGCCGGATAATTTCTGGAAAATTTCCAGAATTTTGGAAACGTTCCAAGTTGGAAACCTAACAGGAATTTGTGAGTATTTACAGGAATTTATTTAAATTATGTAAAAATTTGGGGTAATTTCTAGAAACTGTATACACAAACAAATATAAAAATGTTTTTTGGGACACATAATATAAATTTTTTCGTATCTCACCTAAATACACTGCTCAAAAAAATAAAGGGAACACTTAAACAACACAATGTAACTCCAAGTCAATCACACTTCTGTGAAATCAAACTGCCCACTTAGGAAGTAACACTGACTGACAATCAATTTCACATGCTGTTGTGCAAATGGAATAAACAACAGGTGGAAATTATAGGCAATTAGCAAGACACCCCCAATAAAGGAGTGGTTCTGCAGGTGGTGACCACAGACCACTTCTCAGTTCCTATGCTTTCTGGCTGATGTTTTGGTCACTTTTGAATGCTGGCGGTGCTTTCACTCTAGTGGTAGCATGAGACGGAGTCTACAACCCACACAAGTGGCTCAGGTAGTGCAGCTCATCCAGGATGGCACATCAATGCGAGCTGTGGCAAGAAGGTTTGCTGTGTCTGTCAGCGTAGTGTCCAGAGCATGGAGGCGCTACCAGGAGACAGTCCAGTACATCAGGAGACGTGGAGGAGGCCGTAGGAGGGCAACAACCCAGCAGCAGGACCGCTACCTCCGCCTTTGTGCAAGGAGGAACAGGAGGAGCACTGCCAGAGCCCTGCAAAATGACCTCCAGCAGGCCACAAATGTGCATGTGTCTGCTCAAACGGTCAGAAACTCCATGAGGGTGGTATGAGGGCCCGACGTCCACAGGTGGGGGTTGTGCTTACAGCCCAACACCGTGCAGGACATTTGGCATTTGCCAGAGAACACCAAGATTGGCAAATTCGCCACTGGCGCCCTGTGCTCTTCACAGATGAAAGCAGGTTCACACTGAGCACATGTGACAGAGTCTGGAGACGCCGTGGAGAACGTTCTGCTGCCTGCAACATCCTCCAGCATGACCGGTTTGGCAGTGGGTCAGTAATGGTGTGGGGTGGCATTTCTTTGGAGGGCCGCACAGCCCTCCATGTGCTCGCCAGAGGTAGCCTGACTGCCATTAGGTACCAAGATGAGATCTTCAGACCTCTTGTGAGACCATATGCCGGTGTGGTTGCCCCTGGGTTCCTCCTAATGCAAGACAATGCAAGACCTCATGTAGCTGGAGTGTGTCAGCAGTTCCTGCAAGACGAAGGCATTGATGCTATGGACTGGCCCGCCCGTTCCCCAGACCTGAATCCAATTGAGCACATCTGGGACATCATGTCTCGCTCCATCCACCAACGCCACGTTGCACCACAGACTGTCCAGGAGTTGGCAGATGCTTTAGTCCAGGTCTGGGAGGAGATCCCTCAGGAGACCATCCGCCACCTCAACAGGAGCATGCCCAGGCGTTGTAGGGAGGTCATACAGGCACGTGGAGGCCACACACACACTACTCAGCCTCATTTGGACTTGTTTTAAAAACATTACATCGAAGTTGGATCAGCCTGTAGTGTGTTTTTCCACTTCAATTTTGAGTGACTCCAAATCCAGACCTCCGTGGGTTAATAAATTTGATTTTCATTGATAATTTTTGTGTGATTTTGTTGTCAGCACACTCAACTATGTAAAGTACAAAGTATTTAATAAAAATATTTCATTCATTCAGATCTAGGATGTGTTATTTTAGTGTTCCCTTTATTTTTTTGAGCAGTGTAGTTGGTATTAATGGTAAATGGTTTACGTATAAATTCGGTAATATTTATGTAAGTTACATAAATACTGATCAGGACAGACATTTTTTGACATTTTGTGTGCAGGATTCACAAAACGATGGACGTATGTTGTGACGGAACGCGCAGTGCATGCGGAGGTGTGGCTTTAGTGGCTCCGCAGTGCTGTGTGCATGTGACTGCGGAATATGCAAAAACCAAATTCACTTAAATTGCATTAAATCCAGTATTTAGATCTTTTTTTTTTTTTTTTTTAACTACAACGAAGTTAATTCTCATGGAACGTTTCCTGGAATTTTGCAAACTTAGTTATTAGTCACAACTAATATTAGAACTCTTATTAAAACCTTTGAAACAGAAAGCAATTCTGCTTGCTTACATTCTCTTAAAACAAGTTTCTAATAAGATTAAACATCATCCACTTAGTGTCAGGGTTGAAAAAATATATGTTGGTGTGCAGACCGAATAGACGGCTGCAAAGATGATGAAACGGAAATGATGAGTGAAAACAGAATGATGAAGTGATGCACTGAGAGAGAGAGAGAGAGAGACAGAAAGCAGGAAAAGGGTGCTGATGAAGCTATTTGTGCTGGACTGGTGTATATTTAGTCACATTCCCACACATTATTAAGAATTGTATCAGGCTGCAGTTGATATAAATATATCAGTTGCTTATGACAATCTTGTAAACCCCTGAGTGATGTTCGTCACTGCTGCACAGCCAGGATGCAAACACAGACTACAGTCATTTTTAGGGAAATCTACTTTCTTAAATATCATTTTATGCCACTGATTTGAAACATTTTTTTTACCACATAAGCTCATATCATATAATATCAGTGAAAGTAGCCTGCACACAAAGTCTACGTTATATTTAACCTGCTAATTACTAGTTAGGGTGCCTAATTACTACACAGATCATCTAAACACATCAACGTTAACAAATGAACCTTGTAAAATAGCATTTTTACGGTAAAAGCTAAGCATGCAGGCTTTTAGGGGCTTGTGGGCTGTGTTGGTGATCCCTTTCACCCAGTGGATCAAGCACTGCTTAAACAAGAGAGAAATCGGAGGTCTGTACTAACGGATAACTAGTTTGAATAATACGGTAAAATGCAAACGGTATAGAACAGCTGTCCGTTTCCAAACATTTTCTGCCGGGTCCCCATTTCGCAGGATAAAAAAAACCAAAAAAAACACACAGATATCCTGCTAACAGCATTGTGAATGTCGCCACACACCCCTCACACTCGCTTTTTACCCTTCTGCCATCCGAAAAAAGGTACTTTAGCACTCGGGCATATACAACCTGAATGTGTAACAGTTTTTTTCTTTCAAGCCATCAGTCTCCTTAACACCCAGAACTGAATAATCTCAACTGATACACACACACACTACCTAAAACTAATACTGACACACACACTTAATACTAAATATAGAATCGATGTTTACACCACCACATAAACACGGAAAAACATTCGTCTACGGCACATACACTTTAATGCTAGTTTGCACAATTACCATTGCTGCTACCACTTACCTACTTGCACATTTCTTTCTTTATTTGCACAACACTTAACCGGTCGGCGCGATTTAGTGTTTTTGTATTGTATTGTATTTTGTATTGTCTATTACACTGTTTGGAGTAATGTTAGCAATGTTTGCACTGTTATTTGCACTGTTTGTCCTGCAGTGTTTGCACCAGGTTGCACACATGCACCTTATGTTGTTCTTCGATTCATTCGCTCTTTGTATTCTTTGTTGTTTTGTGTAGTTGTGTGTTGTTATATGTGGCACCACTGGCTCCAAACTAAGGAACACTAACCAAGTCACTAGTGTTAAAAGTTAATCCTGCAACGTCCACATTGTTTTTTTACTGTGTAACTTTATTTATTGCTTTCAGTAGATTTTTTCGCTATTGCAAACAGGAACAGGTGTTACAGAAATGTCCTGTCACTGTGTTATTTGAGCAGACTTTGCTTTTCCGTTGAATATGAGCGCTACACGAGTCAAGTGTTCATATGGGTTATAATCAACTTGAGGAAAGCCTCACACCGCGCAGTGACGACGGCTAACGAGTCACACCTGTGCGATGAACACTGCTGGGCGGTGCCTCGTGACATGGTATAAATTTCCGCCTCATATTTCAGTCATGCGTTATACCACCCACCCACCCCCACCCCCCGAATGCTAAGTCAACTACATGGTTTATACTAAGGGTGAAATAACAATAAGGACGATTGCTGGGTTTAGGGTTACAACAACAACAACTGTAGTCATTAAGGCAGACGGGGTAATTGATCATTTCTTTTAAGCATATTAGGAAGCATATTATAAGGTGGGTTTTTTCGCACCACATGATTTTTCCTAAGGCCATAGTCAATGAACAAAGAAACTACTTTTTTTTTAATTTAAAGTAGTGAATTAAATTAATTAACTCTACTTGGTTTTTAGTTATAGAGGTTTGGATCAAACCCATTCAATAGAACAGGCTAATACTGTGGGCAATGTGGGAAATCTATCTTGCATGGGTGCTTACAGAGAGCAATTAAAAAGGCCCTTGGGGCAGCGTTGCAGATTCAACACGCACGTGAGCCTGTAACATCCTGACAACGTGTGGGATGCTTTTACCATCAGCCCATGTAAAAAAAAAAAGACTTCAGCACTTTAGGCCCTGGACAGCGCACTGGGTTCAGGGGGGTTCGGGATTGGTCAAAGAATTGGCTTTTTTTTTTCCTATAACAGCACGCCATGCTGTTTTTTTGGGGTTTTTTTGCGTTACACACATTTTACAAAGAACATTTGATTAGAAAAACTCATAACAGCACGTTGCATACCCCAACAGCTATCATTGTTCTTACAAAGCTATATGCTTATGCTAAAGCTACACATAGGAGATCTATCGCTATAATAAAAGTCTATTAAATGTCAGACATTAAGTTGGATTGTGGTGGTCAAATGTTGTCAAAACAAGCTCGCTCGTCGAGGAGAAAAATATAAGTGGTGTGCATTGGGCAGCCTAGCACACTTCCTTCTCACAGACAAATATGATCTTGTTTCCTTACTTTCACAGTAAACACTTAGGCTTAATGGAATGCCTGACTCCTGGGGAATAGCTGAGGTAATTGTGTCCTTTCATCGGTGTATATCTATATGTCTTCAGGGGTTTAGAGATGGGGGAGCGGTAGGTGAAAAGAGCTCACATTACAACTACATACACTGAGCTACAGTAGTGAAGGCAACACAATGTGTGTATGAGTGTGTGTGTACAGTCGCTAAGCAATTTTGCAGATGGTTTCCAGGATTAGATTACCATAATCTATGACGGATCACACAAACAAGGTACAAGGCCAAGATGAAAAGGGCTACGCTGCACCTGTCATCTCCGAGTTTGGGGTTTTTTTTGGGTATTGTTGACCGCTGGTTATGCCATTGCTGATAATCAAAGAATAAATGACAGACTGTGTCATGGAAACGGAAAATATCTAATGATTTTATACAATATATATATAAAAAACCAACCAAACAAACAAACAAACACAAGAGCTTAATTTGTGAGAAAAAAATTCCAAACAGATATATATAATAAACAGAATTTCCATCCCATTACATTAGATAATAGAATACAAATTCATTATAAAGATCATACTATTCTACCAGAATACCACAGTTAATGTTTCTACAGTAAATCCACTATAAATATCGGAGACCCTCTGATCCAAACTCAACCGCTTCTCATGGAATCCCAGTGCTGTACAGTGATTAGGCGATCGAGATTAAACACATTTATTCTAAGCCCACAATGTGCAAATAAATGATCAAATTGTCACTCAAGTGTAGGGCTGGCTGGTATGACTGTATATATCGCTATCGCAAACTAAAATGTCAACCGTAATAGATTTTTTTACTCTGCATATACTGTAACATAAGTGGGTCCTGCTCTCGTGAAGTGTGCATGAGCCTGCGCAAGACTAGGGCTTGCTAATTCGCTAGCCCAACATCACAGGGTTATTGTGTCTTCCAGTCAGGCTACCAAAATGTATTATTGCATTGTGCGTCATAGCATAAGGAGGAAAAATCTATCTATTTTTTCTCAAAAATAGTTGCATGTTGTATGTAATTTTTGGGCATCGAGGAGGAGGAGTGAAATCGTGTTTAAATGCACGCTTAGTTTTACTTGCACTTTCGAATTTGGCAAGCCCTGAAGACGCTGCGTGTAAGACTGAGGGAAACGCTGGGAGGATTTTTTTTTTTTTTAAATGTTTGCATATTTATAGGTTCATATTTAAAAATGGGAATTTTGGTCATTCCGCCCACCCCGACTCACATGTTACTGCTACATCTGACCTAATACTTTGTGTTGACATTAAGAAACTGCATGATTTGTAAATTATCCTTGACATTTTAGTAGACAAGCTGTCGCATTTGGTACTTTGGACACCCCTGCTGTGGATCTTCCGTTTAACCATATTAGAGAGCATATTATAAGACGGGTATTTTGCACCACATGATTATTCTTAAGGCCACAGCCAATAAGCAGTAATTTATATAACTACTTTTTTAATCTAACGTAGTGAATTAAATTAATTAACTCTTCCTGGTTTTTAGTTATAGAGGTTTGGATCAAACCCATTCAATAGAACATTCGAGTTGGATTTCTATTAGATTAATGGCAGACCACTGCAGTAACAAAATGACAAACTCACAGACCCAGATTGGGCTTTATGAAACCGACTACTCTGTGCCCTGTATGTGTAAAACTGGGTGTGTATATGTATGTTGTGTCAGAGGTTAAACTGGGACGGACTGAGCCGATCTGGGTTGAAAGCATTTAGCTGGTTGCCTTTTCTGCATGGATTGTGCTGTCTATGCAATCCGTTTGTTCCGGTCTGACAGGCAGCCGCTGTAATTAACTTTGCTCATAGCTCTCCTGTAATTTACACACACACACACACACACACACACAGAAACAAAAATATTCACCACATGTCATGGAAGAAACCTTCATACGATAGATACAGCGCACATCCCTGTATCTATGCACATGGTAACTGCTTTAATGTCCTATAAAGCACATCGTTATACTACTGCGGTACACGGAAAGGTCATGCCACTTTAACTCGTTCTGTAGTAACACTGCTTTAAATGCCTCAGGGACATATAGGGGGTGAATTAAGTATAGCTGAGGAATTGAACAAAAGAGACAGCTTAGCTACTGTAAATTTCCATTTCCTAGTCTTTTAAGCCGAATCTCTATCCAGTAAACACATTCATGGCTGTAGGGATGTGCATTTATTTACAGCAAGGCACTTCCTGATTTTATACATAACCAGAAGGTAAAAAAGAACTGGGTCTGGTCTCCACCGAGAATAAGATTTCTGCGACCCTCAATACTCGTTTAATTATATATTTGTGTCATGTTCAATCGATTAATGATATAAAAAAACATGTCGATTTTGATAATTAGGCTCATGACAGGTTCACACAGGGCCGCCACACTGATTCTAGCTTCCCTACACTTTTTGTCATCAAGTCATATTATACGTTAGCACACAAATAATGGCAGGGCAGCGAATCAACCAGTGCAGCTCTATAGCTGTTATCTAAACTAGATGGTGTTTTATTACCGTTGTTGCGGCGGAATAAAAAGCTATAAAGCTTGCCGGACAACCAAAGGCTACTTTTATTAACACAGGAGTGAATATGGTGCTCACACAGGCTGCATTCATTTTTTTGTATATATTCTGAAAAACATAGTCAACAATGTGGATGTGAATGGGATAAAAAAAAAACCTCAGGCAAGACTACTCGATAAATGCCCCAAAAACATAATACTGAGCTTCCTGCTAGGCTGATGCTGTGTTAGAACATATGGTCCTGGGTTAAAATGCTCTATGGAGATGCCAATGTGTTTAAAACCCCTTGTCCAAATTTTTTTATTTAATTGTGTGACACAAAGCCACAGTTCAGGTGACGGAGCAACAATTTAATATGTTCAGTTTTACTATACTGAAGTTAGTAATTATTATGTTTCCTTATAATAAATATACATATAAAGTATAAGGTCATCTTTGAAAAAGCACCACAGGAGCCAAAGGGCTTTGCTTAAATGGCCACTCGGTGGCAGTTGAACCCATATTTTACAAGCAACGCAAGCCTAAATTATTGCTTTAAACTGCTTTCAGGGTTTAATAGATGTTTCAAGCTACACAGTCCAATTTCCTTCCTCATGACTTGCTTAAGCCTAATGTTAAGGCTGAATGAGTGGAAGGAGGATAGAGGCTGGCACAGCACTCAAACGCAGAGATTAGCCAGGTTCATGGTGTGGAATTAGCTTTAATCACATGACTAGGCCTTGCGTAGAAAGCGACCAAACACCACTTGGAAACTGAAAAGAATTTACAGTAAAACCATCTATGTTCCTTCATTTCCTCCCTCAGTCAGCATTTATGTGATTATATTATCAATCTTATCACAATCAATGTGTCTGTCATATTCTCGCTGCGGTCCTGAAGTCCCTACGTTTGAAACACAGATTAGATTTGACTTTGTTATTCTCGATTCCAAGTGTTATTATATAAAAAAACTGAGCTTTGTTAGTAACTATTACATTCACGGCATTTGCCAGACACCCTTATTCAGAGCGACTTACATTAATCTTTCATACAACTGAGCGATTGAGGGGTTAAGGGCTTTGATCAGGGGCCCAACAGTGGCAACTTGGTGGTACTGGGAATCGAACCCCGAAACAAATAGCTAAAAAGTACAATTAATATAAAGCCGGAGCAGCCCTCATTTTTTTTTTGCTTCTGAGACAATGGGCGCTTGTGTCAGCGACAACTACAGGAGCGGAGGAGGAAGTCGTCTGACACACACTGGGGGTTTTTATTAAATATTAATGTAGGAATGTAGATCAGTGTGAACCCTAATTTAAATGTATTATATAATATAAATATATATAACATCATATAATATAAAGATTAGACTATCAGTACACTACCGCGTGACAGTTGGATCAATATTTTTACCCAGCCCGACTCCTTGGTACCCTTGGAATTTCTTTCATTTGGTTTTGGCACACGGCTTCAGTTCACGTGATCTCCAAACGGTTCTGACCCCGCCATGCTCGGTAACTTATTGCCCTACAGATGCTTACGCAAGCAGCTGTGTGCATGCACGCACTGACAGTAACCACGGCTCTTGCCTTCTGAATCAATTATGCAATAAGACATTGCTAGAAAATGCAGTGTATTGTGGTCCATTTAACAAACAAGTCTACATTAAAGACAGAAGCGCTTCTGTGCTGACCACATAATTTCAGCTCCTCACTGCAAGCTGAGTGGGACCCACTCTGTTCTCCCACGGATACTTTCGATGGGTAAACTATGGAGCTATTCAGCTGGGCTTCTGAAGCTCTTTTCTCTTTGCCTCTCAGGGCACCCCGCTGTGACAAAGTTTTAAAAGAATAACAAGAAAACAAGAGGCTAAGATTTCTTCAAAAAGCCCCAAAACAATTCCCAAGAAACAGCATCCTGATTCAGGTTAGCTGGGAGCACAGCACTTAGGAGGAAGAACATGATACAGATCAGTTCGGTCCAATAATTACAGATTATAAACCGTTTTATCTGCAGCCTGGTCAAGACGGCCTGTTTGTCCATTTGTGAGTTAACAATAAAACTATTTATCCACCAAAATCCACTCAATTCGGTTAAATTATTATTGTTACAACATAAAACTGCTAAAAGAAAGCGAGTTTTCTCATTTAGATAATTAGACAGTCTAAACTGGCAAGTAAAATTTGTTGGCAGTTCAATTCTGTTAATATCCACGTCATAAGAACGACACTGATCTTTCGCTTAAATCCACCATTAAGGAAACAATAATTAATCTGCATACCCATAATTATAAAAAATACATATATAGATCAACATGGACTTTTATAATTATTTTCATTTTCGGCATTTGGCAGATGTCCTAATCAAGAACGATTTACATTGCATCTCTTTTTAAATAATCATCTAAGCGTTTTAGGGTTAAGGGCCTTGATCAATGACACAGCAATGGCAGCTTGGTAGCTTTGGGACTTATGGGAACCTATGATCCTCTAATCAGCAGTCCAACAGCTTCACCTCTGAGCTACCACTTATTTGCAATAGTGATGTTCGGTTCTCGAACAAACTGCTCTATTTAACCGGTTCTTCATTAAATAATGATCGATTCCAAGAGAAATTACAGCTACAGAAAGAGTAAAGTATGAAATATTGCACTGATATTCGGATACAGCAATGCAAGCATTAGTAACTGTATTTGTAATCAGCAGCACTTACCTGTAGTTCACACCAGGCTACTTCCACCCATGTCTCTGTGTCCAGACCTTTATAAACAGTCTTAAAAGCTCCTCGGCCAAGCTCAATGTCAAATTTAAGAAAGCGGCCACCAGGTGAAGTGGCCACAGCTTTCATCTCAGCCTCCTCCTCTTGCTCAGACTCGCGCTCCTTTCCCTTAAGTCTGGGCACTGAATGGACTCCGCCATGGCTACCATCAGCAGGGGCATGCGACGTTCCGGCACTGAAGACAGAATCTGAGGCATGGAGCTCAGGGTGAGGGATGCTATGAAGACCCTCCTCGTCCTCATCCTTCTCACAGAGTTCTACGCTCTTCCGAAAGAAGCGCTTGTTCTCGCGCTTCGGGTGAGACGTTTGCTCTCTGGCCTTGTCGGCTTCTCCTCCCTCTTTTTCACCTCTTGCTACATCTGCTGCTGAACATGCTTCCTTCTTTCCAACTCCTTTCTCCAAAGTCCTGCTGTCCCTTTGATCAACTGGCTGGTCCCCTGTCCATTCACTCTCTTCCTTTTTCTCTCCATCGGGTTTCTCACCGGATGTGTCCTCTGCGCCGGTGGGCTCGCCTGGGTCAGTTGCCATGACAAAATAGAAATTAAAAAAATAAAAATAAAAAAATTATAAAAAAAAATCACTCCTTCCCTCCGGTTTCTCTTCTGGTTTACAGACTCATAGAAAAGACTTGCTGGTATATTGTGATTAGATCAGTTTTTAAGTCAGTGCGCTTCTTCCAGACATCTTCTAGCGGCTGTTCTTTAGTTTATCAGTCATGTAATACAGATTCAGCATCTGAAAATACAAAATAAAAGTTGCTCAGTGGAAGCCTTTCTCCCAAACGTTCTCTCAGCAGATGCAGGTAAAGCCTAAAAAAGATAAAAGCATCAACATTCACTGGGGGGTCATACTGATCATACATCAACACTGGTTGTAATAAAACTTTAAAAAAAGGCTAAGACTTACTTTAACGGTGAATAATTGTTCAGCAAAAATAATGAGCTGCTTAGAACCAATTAAAAACTAATGTGTCTGTTTAAAAAAAAAACATTTTACCTAACAGTACATGTCCAGTAATCCCAAATAAAGACCCCAACATCCGAATTATTTATATCCTCTACAGATAGTCAGGTTTTTATGCCAGGTTTTTTGCTTCACTAGCCTCTTGTTTTTCCTCTCTTAAAATTAATGAGAGAAAAAAAAAGTTGCAGCTTGTCTTATTACTGACTAACTGCAACGATAGCCTCTTATTTTTTGGGGGGCACGGTGGCTCAAATGGTTAAGGTGCTGAGTTGTTAATCTGAAGACCAGAAACACCTGGGCTCAAGCCCCACCCCCGGCAAGTCAACCACCGCTGGGTCCCTGAGCAAGACCCCCAACCCCCCCTGCCCCAGGGGCGCTGCATCATAGCTGACCCTGCGCCCTGACCCCCAACTCACCAAGATGGGATATGCGAAAAATGCATTTCATTGGCTTTGTACATGTACCCTGCACAATGACAATGAATTGTATATACTATACTTTATTTTTGCCACATTTTTCTCTGATGGACATGAAGATGCTAAACAAACTCCTCGTCACAGTCAACTACACCATATCGATGATTAACCACACTGAACCAAGTCTGTTCAGCCTGGTATTTCTGTAACATCTATCTGTTAGAGCAGGTGCATTCATATAAACCCTGCAGATGGCAGGAACCTCACAAGCTGTGCTTTTAGCCCAATATTTTCGATGCGCATTTTGGAATTTTCGCATTAAACTAAACCCTCCAAAAAGCACATAAAGCAATTTAGGCAACGGCGATAGAAACATGTTCACACACAAAGAAAGTTCACAGGCAATGCTGATTTTGTTTTCTCTAACAAATGGGACAGAAACTGTACATTTATTTAGTATGATATGGTTGTTGATAACAAAAACCACATCACTACCAAACTACAGCCAACTGATCTTAAATGGCTCCGTTTATATGGAGCGTTGTATTCCGATTACAGGCGATTTAAAAGTCCAATCCGAATTAAAAAATTCTACATGTAAACACATTAATCTGATTAAATTTTCAAATCGGGTTATATGCGGTGGAATAAAACTTTTCCCAACCCGATCAAGCGAACAAATTTCTCCACTGTATCCTATATTTCTGTGTATCCTGTCCTGACAGAATTTGTTTTTTTTTTTAGGAAATAACAATAACTTGCGTGTTACGCAAATGTTTTATTTCCTTTCCAGGCTGCTAAATTTCCGTAGCACAACTCTCACCAGTCTTTACTACTAACTTTCACTCCGAGGTTTTGGAAAATCAATGGCTAAAAATCAAAGCACTGCTTCAGCACTTCTGCTCTGTTTTTCCACTAAAGGTTACAGCAGCAATGTGTACTTACACACTCGCATGCTTAAAAGCAACACAATGCCCATAACTAGCACAATTGAGTGATGCAGCCCATCTTATCAGGACTAAAAAAAAAAAATTCACTGTTTGACAGACAAGAAGTCATAATATTATTCCGACTGAAAGCATTATAACATGTAGAAACCAGTCTGGAATAGATCACGTCTCATGTAAACATTTGATGAAACATAATATATTTCCATTGGAATGATCTCAGTCGGAGTGAGAAAAAAGTGCACATGTGAACAGGGTCGATGACTCAGCAGATCCATCTATGAGCCTCACCAGCACTTTATATAACGTACGATGCCGCCAGATTACGAAAGTGTATGGAAAGTCTAGGTCTCGCCCATTTGAACAGAAATGTCCTGAAGAGTGTGGAGGGAGGGACGCTGTGCTCCTAAAGCACCTGCAGTGGACAGCTTTCCACTCCTCTTTGCACTGCCTTCACTTTCTCATGGCTTATGATTTTCATTCATAGTCTCACAACATCGACAACTTCTTTATTTAAAAAAAATAAAGAAATAAAATAAATAAATATATATATATACAGTGGATAGCAAAAATTGTCTTTTAGCGCAAATGTATGTATTTTTAAAGAAACTTGATTCAATTCAATTTGATTTGTTTTGCGCTTTTAACGAGGGACATTGTTTCAAGGCACCTTTACACAGAATGCGGTAACAGTGAAAAAGTGCAAGTTTGTCCCGGATAAACAAGCCGTTGCCGACTGTGGCAAGGAAAAACTCCCTGAGATAAAGTAGGACAATACCTTAAAGTGGAACCAGACTGAAGAGGAAACCCATCCTCATCTGGGTTATACCAAATGTAATGTTACTCTAGCCTTGGGTTAGGGGGCAAAGTCCTAGTCCATTCTCAAAGACAGAGAGAGAGAGAGAAAGCAAAATACATGGATTAAGTGTATTGTTGTGTAAAAATTAAGGACATATTGTCGTTGGGGACTACAGCAAGACTAGCTATTTTAGCATAACTAAAAGTGAGACCCAAAAGGTAACTCAGACATGAGGGATTACTGGGATAAGAGCCGGCCCACCACACCACCGTCAACAAACCTGAGTGAACGTGTAAGTGTGGGAACGGCAGCAGTTCACCACCACACTATATCCATCATTCCTCTAGTTCTGCTCCTTCCCCTTTTACGGTATCACAATTGGTTAGTATTTGGACGGCAATGTTGATACAAAGACAGACGCAACGGACATTACTAAACAAAAGATAGAGGAGGGTTATAATGATGAGGGGAGGTTTTTGCTGCATTTATAGCCTTTACAGTGTCAATAAATCATAAGCCGAGGCCGAATGCCAAATTGACCTGAAGTAAAGTGGTGGATTGTTGTCTGGGGAGCATAAAGTTAATAAGTTTATTAAAGGTGGTCAGCAGTATTTCAGTCCTACTTAGACATCGCAGCAGTCTATTTATTGCAGTAGGTTTCTTATTTACATTTACATCCAATAATTCTTGTACTGTTTTTTAATGATGTTGTGTTCAAGCCCCGGGAGCGTGTCTGCTGTCTCCTTTCCTACAATGACCTAAAAATCATTATCTACATTACTCTTCCAGTTTATAACAGATTATTGCATCATATTTGCATATTTACTTTCTCCACTGAATCATCTTTTAAAAAAAAAAAAAAAAAAAAAACAGACCTGAATTCAAAACCCTGATTCAGCACTAAACTGGACATAAAAAGCAGCATGGATCCAATCAGAGTTTAACCGTCTGCCTCTGACAGTCTATTCTGTAGCCCTGTTTACCCCTGTGTGTGTCTCGGTCTCTCTACCCTCTAGTGAAATCCATCTGCCTCCGTCCTCTGCGCTGACACCACAGATCCGGCTGACCAGTGTGCAATCTCGGATGACTGCTTAACAAAAGGGGCTAATTATAGTAACGGACACCTGTACCATTCACCCTGCATGGAACCAGAACTTTAACTGGGTAAACTATACACGATAATGTATAGGGATGGAGAGGTGAGAGTGGTTTATAGGGTAGAACAATAAAAATATGCTTGTTAATCGTCTATTCAACTATCAAAACCTTACAATCGAGTTTTATCAGGAAGTTTTCTGCTTTTGAGTGTTGAGTGTGAGACGTCAAAAGGTATCCCAACCCATGTCCACATTACATTTACATTTCTGCCATTTGCCCGACACCCTCATACACAGCGACTTACATTTATCTGTTGTTGTTTTTTTTTTTTAATCTAACTAAGGTTCAAGGACAACAGTGGTGCTCGGAATTGAACCCAGAATCTTCTGATCAGCAGTCCAACACATAAGCTAAGCTATTACTTCCCCCATTTCATCTAAAGATCCTGTACACTGTATGCTAGAATAGGAGAGAACCAATGTCTCTGCACAGAATGTTGCAACGAAGCAAAAAAAAAAAAAGTTTATTTAATAGTAAGCTTTTTGGGCCATAACTAACATGAATTTGCATCACTTCCTTGCAAGTTCTTTAGTACTACAGAACCAAATAAATGTGTTGTACTAAACCTGTGATGTGCCTTACAGCTGAAACTACAGTCGGACTCATTCTGTTACTGAAAACAGGGGGGAAAAAAACGACTGCCAAAGTCGTGCTGCCAGTGGATCTTGTTCTAGGTTTTGCATAGCATCATGTGGATTTGACCACGCACCTTAAGTGTGCTGCATGTCTATAGAAGGAAAAAAATTTATACTGTGGGTAAAAAAAACCGAGCGGGTGAGGATTGAAGCGGACTTGGGTTCCTTAGATTTACTGGCCAAGAAAGAGGTACAGAACCTGGTTCTCATTTTTGGATTGAGTTTTAGGTTTTAAGTTTTTAAGTGATAGCGCAGGGGTTAAATGTGTTGAACTGCAAATTGGAAGTTCGGAGTTTGATTCCCAGCACCACCAAGATACCACTGCTGGGCCCCTTAACCCCCAAGTTAAGTCGCTCTGGATGAGGGCATCTTCATATATAATAATGATGTGCCAGTAACTTAATCATTTTTAAAATGGAGGGCTTTAAATATTAAAATTGGGGGGAAAATGACATCTCTGTGCTTAACTGTGTTTAATCAGTTCGGCTTAATTTTACAGCTTGAGCAAATACAAAACGAAGGAGAAAAGAAGCCTCAAACCCTTTCCAAATGATTAATGTTTGGTACTAAGCAGGAAGAATGAATATCTACCTAAGAAAAAAAAAACTGTCAATAGCTTTTAAACTGTTAATAATCTTGTATAATTGTTTGATTGTCCCAATATTTTTTTTGGTATAACAGTCTGACTCTTATAGTCAGTCTAGGCTGTATGCTGCCTGTCTGCGGTTCCTTTATCAAACTCAACGCATCGCCAAAGTATCATTTACACTACTATTGTATTCTACTAGGAAAACATCAGATACCAGACATCAAGAGCACATGATTAACTCTTCCTCAAGCACCATTCTCAATGACGTGGGTCTTTATGTTTCCTAAGGACGTGCAGCAAATCAGGTTCTAACAATCATTAAACCCCGGTTGATCCAGGATATCACCGGCAGAGCAGATGGCACTCGGATGATGGCGTCGGATTATAACCAAAATTAAATAGACACCAAACCCATCGCTTAGTGGTTTGCCAAAATGCAGACCATAATTAAAAAACTAAATGACAGCTTAGGGAAAGTGTTTATTGGTTTCTGGTCCTCTTATAGCCTAGCAACATGTATTCTGCTCTGTATTTTTAAAGCCGGGGTTTAAGATAAAATATACCTTCATTCGTCCCACATCGGGGAAACGTCTTTACACTGTGCACTTTTCAATAGTTCTTTGCGATTGTTGCTTGTCAAGCAGGGCAAACATGATCTCTTTATCACACTTTAAGATCTCAATGTCAGACTGTACGACAATCAAGATGTGTCAAAAACAGATGCAAACAATAAGACCTGTCTGGAGTTTTGCGTCATCACTGGGTGACATGTTCGGTAACCTGCGTTCTCTCACTGAATGGTAGCCAGCAGCAAACAAAAGGGCAGTGACGGGAAGTCATAACAACTCTCCTTTTCCCTCAACGACTCAATAATTTTCTTTTCTTGCTGTACAGTCCACTTGACATTTTCCGAAAATAATTTGTAGTTGTCGAGTTAATTGTGTCATCGGCTTCTGCGCTCCTTTTGATTTGACGGCCGTTGTGGAAGAAGTCACACTGCAGAGAAGGATCTAAACTCTTCGGACACTGACAGTATTTTATTGCCACTACCATGAATTAGTTGTCGGTAAACATCAGTCGAATCAGTGTAGGATTATAGGAATCTTGCGGGATTGCAAAATTTGTCTCGGACAACCAAACTGTAGCCAAAATTGCACAGTTTTAGCCTGACTTGGGGACTTTTTGTGTAAAACCTGCAGCATCCTAAAAACGGACACAAACCATCTGTCAGGAAAATAGTTTCGCGGGTCATACTGTGCAATGTCTGTTATTGTTATTAATATCACTCTTTAATGAAGTCTGCACTTTGCTTGGCAAAACGGCCGTGTAAGATTTATGTCCATAAAAAAAAAAAAAAACGCTTCCTCTTCCGTCGTACAGTTACAATTAAATTAGATTCCAGCTACAACATACAAAGCACGCACCGCTATTATGCATTTGTTCGGGTTTGTTAACTCTTTATCCTGAGCAGGCTTGCTGAGAAACTGGAGCTTATCCAAGATCTGACTCGGAATGAAATTCCAGTCCACCACGGCGTATACTACGCACAAACATTCACACACTCGTGTCATACCTAGTGGTCAACAACATTCGTACTTGTTTTTTGGGAGATGAATCTAAACCCTACAGGAAGCATGCACAAAAAGGGTATATAGTCAATAACCTTAGGTTCGGTATCCAACTAGGGACTTTGGAACTGGAGGGTGGCCAGGCCTGTATATAACCCGCCGATTATAGATCAAAAATAAATCAAACAGATTAACATATAAGGAAGGCCTGGTATGGAAAAGGGCCTCGGCACATATCGCAATGAGTTCCTACTTACATATGTTTTCTAACATCCCTGCAGACACTTTGGGAGAGAATCCACTTATACAAAGAAATGCAAAGATGTCTCCGTTTAAAAGGGAACCAGGCAAAACAGACAGCAGATGAGGGAAAGGTTTAGGGACTTGATTTGTTTACAATGTTTCCTTGTGGCAAGAAGTTCTCAAAAAAGGCAGGGGACAGAATGAGTACAGAACATTGCGCCTCTCCCTTTTTCAGCCTGATGTACACATCCATAACCTTGCAAACATATAAAACATTAAAGCTTAAATCGATATATAACTACACTATATACCCTAAAAAACTGGGACATTTGACTACCATGGTTTTATTTATTTTGCCAACATACCATTGCAGATTAAATCCCAGGTTAATCCTTATAACAACCTCTACGCTTGCGGAAAAGCTTTCCACTAAACAGTAAGGATTTGGGGACTTTAGGTGGGGAGGTGTGGGGTTCATCTTCTCATTTATCCCAAAGGTGTTCCAAAGTCTGTGCAGGCCAGCTTTTTTTTTTTGCAGGCCAGCGTCAGCTGACTATTTGACCAATTGGAAATGTTATTGCTAATAAGATATGGAGCAATATATCTACATCCCAATTTCCTCGCAACGCATCGGCTGCTGTTTTCAAACTAGCAGAGTGCTTATGGGTGCATTCGCTAATTTACGCATGAGGATTTCAGCCAAAGTGTAAAACAGGCAAGAAGAGGAAGAAAAGAGGAAACATGATAGCGGTAATTGATGGAGATAAGACTGACTTAGGGATCATTAGATGACGAACAAACGTTTTGGTTGGTAATTGCATCTTATTTTCGTTGAATTATTTGCAAGATAAATTACTGGTAATTGTCCAATTACTATTAGGGTTACTGGGAGACAGCTTAGCACAGATTGCACTTAGCATGGATTCTGTAGGGTTTAGCAGGTGACAATCTTACTGTAATGATTAAGACTTTTCTGTATTTTCAAGATTGTACTGTACAGTATTGTATCTTCTGCTATAAAGACGAAGATTCACATTTATTAAAGAATAAGCATTTTACAATTTATGTCCTGTTATATGTGTTTTGACTACTCATATATGGCTAACGAAGATATATTAACAAAATAGGGTGCTGGCTCATGGTTAAGGTGTTGGACTATCAACCCAAAGATTGTGGGTTCGATTCCCAACTCCAGTACTGTTGGGCCCCTGAGCAAGGCCCTTACCCCCCAATTGCTGAGCTGTATAAATGAGATAAACGTAAGTCGCTCTGGATAACGGCGTCTGCCAAATGCCGTAAATGTAAAATAATCTTTCAGAAGATCCTCAACTATTAATATTGCCTGGGGGCCCCCATTTCATCTTAATTCACCTCTGGTATCAAGTAGACTTATTATCATCACCTAAACTATCTTTAATAATAGAGTACAATTAATGGATGTAGTGTCCCCAAAATGTAATTATTCGGGAAGTCCATGATATGATTAACACGTTGTACAAGACTACAGTCTCACAGGTGTCCCAGGAGTCCCAGTTCATCGAATGAGATTTTCCTGAGCTTCCGACGTTTCCTAGCACAGTAAAGCGCTCAGCATGGTTCATCTCACCCCCGGAGCTCTGAACAACACAACAGGGGGCTGCTCATTGATGAGCCCATTTTTGCTTCTGCCTTCTTTTTTTTAAACCATCGCTCACTTCGTGGGTAAACACATGTTAATCCCCCAGGCCTAAGCAGGCTCTGCTGTTTTCCCGAGGCAGACAAAGAGGCAGCCAGAGAGACTGTGTGTATCTGTGTGTTTCGGGGGAGCGGATGAGAGTTGGGAGAGGGGCGTGAGACATAGTCTAGCTTCATGAAAAGAGGACGGGATAGAGATGATGATGATGGGGCAGGGGCATAAAGAAAAAGTGAGCAAAGGGATGGGTGGGGGTTTGGGAAAGGGTGTGAAGAATGTGTGTTTGTGTGAATGGAAACATCAGGGTGGCATTGGGGTTGGGGGGGTTGGCAAAAACCAAAAAAAGGAAAAATGGTTGTAGGGATTTTTTTTCTCCAGACAAAAATGCTGTGTGGGTGTGGACATAAACAAAAGCGTTGACTAGGCAAAAAAAAAAAAATAAAAAATAGGGTTAGAAAGGATAATAGATTAAATTGGAATTAGAAATACATTTTTACTGAAATTAATAACTTTAATTAACTGCTTAGAACTTCAAGCAAGACTTTGCAATCATGAAATCTCTAATCGAACCCTTGTGTTTGATAACAAAAGACTTTACAACTTTATACTAGGTCACATGATTCACATCCCAAACGTGTCCATGCCTCGAAAGTAAATAGATTAACATAACTTTCATTTGTGAACGTACAGAAAGTCTCGAACCCACACACACGATCACATTAAACAGATTTGCCATAACTCTCGCACAATTCATCACAATTACAGGATCTAAACACCTCCGAGTTTTACAGATGGTTTAACTAACCTCATGATAAAGTCCAAGAGAGATTTATAAAAGCAGTCTCAGTGCTGGACAAACCAGGGACCCAGATAAATGCGGTTCATCTATTTATTTAACTAGCTAATTAATTACATATCTTCTGTTCATTAAGTAAAAAAATAATAATTATTAAAGAAATCGTTCTGAGGGGCTTAGTGGAATTAAGGTTACAGTTAAAAATAATGACTGGCTGTGAACGTTGGAAAAGGCAAAGGGCTTCTGATACAGTACGCCGCGATACACTATTCACGATATATTGCAATACAATACATATTGCGATACATTGCAAAAATGAAAAAACATACAAAATTAGTAATAAATACAATAAATACTAAGCCGGAGGGGGTCCTTATTTTTTCGGCCACGCTTTCTTCTGAAACAATGAGCGTATTTGTCATCGATCGCTTTATTTAAAATGTTAAAGATGTATCGGAAACTAGTGGATGAAATATTCATAAAACTATCACGAAAAAAATCACGATATAGCTTTATTGACATTTCTCCACAGCACTAGCATTAATATATGATTTTTTGGGGGGTTTTTTTAACTTCTGAAGACTGAAGGTTGATGATATGTAATGTTTATTCATGTGCAGCAGTCATAAAATATTAACGCACGCACGGAACAGATTAGGCATGTTATTATTCCATCTGGATTCCCTGCCAGTTTGCAGCACACGCTGATATAAACCGCCATGTTGAATACAGAGAAGCACCTCGGTGCTGTATAGCTGACAACCCCCCCCCCCCCCCACCACCACCACCACCACCACCACCACGAGCACACTGCACTTCAGACACTGGATAAGATTTGTAATTTCGGTTGCATGTTAAATCGATCGTGATGAAAATTTGATGCGAAGTGGTTAAATAACTCTCTCCCTGGACTCACAAACTCGGCTGACAGACTTATCAAAGGGGATGTAAAGAAAAATGCTTGGAATTCTCTAGCAGTCAGAACATCAATACTAGTTTGCTAAATCACAGACTAAGCATAATGCGAGTACAAAACTATAAACAGACAGCATCAACAAGCTTTAAGTGCTAGTTAAAGTTCTTTGATGGAAAAGGTTGGTCATGTGGTAGCTTAGTGGTTAAAATGTTGGACTGCTGAACCACCAAGCTGCCACTGTGAGGCTTTTAAGTGCTCGGCTGAGTAAAAATTAAATGAATGTAATTTGCGATGAATTAAAGCATCTGACAAATGACATCATTTTTATTGCTCCAAATAAAAGAATGAAATCTGATACGATAAATGAAACTTTCCTAGTAAATCAATCAATGGGTCTGATTTAGTCGAGATTCATCTCCTTTCCGAGTGCAATCCGGCCCAGTGTTGCCTGATTGGGCAGTGGACTGGTTGATAATGAACAGGAAGGTGATTTTTATTCATTTTTGAATGGAATCTTTTAATTAAATTTACAATAAATGATTACGGGTGTCTTACACAGTCAGAACTGATGATTGCTATTATAGTTCGGCCGGAGCTACTAAAATATCAGTTTCATCAGCGCATCTTATATTTAACACAATTATTAACACAAAAACTATGCAACCTTGCGCAAGTCAACATATAATTTCAGCCTGTTGGCATCTGTTAAGGGCGTTGGACTACCCGGTGCTGATAAATAGTAGTGGAGATCCAGATCCAGATTTTAAAGTAAGTAACCATTAAACACTTCTCCGTCCCATGATTCTACAGGGAGACGACTCGTCATCTATGAAAATAGCTGAAAATAGCGGAAGGCAGCACTTTTCAATGCTTACTTTATAAAAAAAACCCCAAAAAACCATTTCTTTGTGGTAAAATTGCATTTGTTTATTATCATCGAAGTAAACATTATCTAACTTAAAATTTACGCTGCTGTGTGGTTGTATGTCGAGTGATAATAAACATGACAGATGTAGTATGGCCAAATTTTATACATACTTCACATAATCATATTAAATAAAATGTACTTTTGGACAGTTAGGATGTATTAAGTACATACTTAAGCACTGTGGTATGCGATTTTAGAATTAGCTAGGGAACTAATTGAGACACACCCAGTGACTAAGGTCCTAGCTAACAGGGAACGTTCCCAAAACATATGATAATGGTCTTTAAAAGTTCATTAAGTCTTAAAATGATGTTAATGAAATGTTCATATAAGGTTAAATAATGTGACATAACTCAAACATCTTGCAACAACAATGAATCGGCCTACAGGGAGGAGATGTAGTCAAAATGGTGTTCCATGAACAACCTCACCCTCAATGCCATCAAAGAGCTCGTTGTGGACTATCTACATCAATGGGTTTGAGGCAGAGCATGTCTCCAGCTTTAAGTTCCTGGGCGTCCACGCATCTTTGAGGATCTGTCTTGGCATCTCAACTGCCGGTTAGGAAGTCGTAGCAGCGTCTTTACTTCTTAAGAAGACTAAAAAACCTAATTTATACCTCAAGATCCAGACCAACTTTTACCGTTGCATTATTGAGAGCAATCATTGCTTGACAAGCTCCATCGCTCATGTGTGAGAAGAAATCACTGCAAAGGGTCATGAAAACCGCCTGATGCATCATCAGCACCCTTAAACAGACGTCTGCATAGAGCACACCAAATCATTAAAGCCTCCTCCCACCCTAGTCACAATCTACTCAACCTCGTTCCATCCAGGAGGAGATATGGGGCCCATCGGCAAAAGAACCAGCAGACTTGGGGCTATTTTTTCTCCCTTAAAACCATAAATCTTATGAACTGGACACTACACCACTAGACAACACTCACTTCACCATCTCGCAGTTCTGCAGCATCATCTCTGTATAATATAATATATAATGTACATATGATTAATTCATATATTAACCTAGTTTATTCATTTATGAATATAAACTATCTGCTGTATATTACAATGTACATAATGCACGCATATATAATTACACCCAACATTTTATATGCTGTAAATGCTTGCACATCAGCCTTATTTATTTAATGTACACATTTACATATTTCTCTTTTGCACAGTGGCACTTCTGGTAGATGCTAGACAGCATTTCATTGCTATGTATCTGTACTCTGCCATGACTATACATCTACAGATTAATTGTTAATATATATCAGAGGTGGATGGATTTCAAACCGTCCGCAGCTTGTCTACCGAAATTTACTATATGTGTGCACAAACTATGCACATTGCGTTACATTTACAGCATTTGGTGGACGCCCTTATCCAGATTGGAAGATCAGGGTTTGATTTTCAGCACCACCAAGTTCTCACCGCAGGGGGATGTGGAAATATGATGGTGCTGGGAATTGAACACACGATCTTTTTAATAGCAGTCCAACACCTTAACCACCGCACTACCACTTCCTACTTCCTACTTCCACTTAGGAGGCCAGATGTAGCAGTAACACGAGTGACAACAAGAGATTTATTGAACTAAAGAAAAATGCTGTTTAATAATCGCATATGTTTTTAAAGCTTATTTAAATATAGTAAAATTTAAATTGTAATTCTGTGTTATTGGTTTATTTACAACGACCTATTCAGGTAAACTGTGACGTCACAATACACCAATTCTGACCTTAAATTACGAGCTGTCATAATTAAACAACATAAATAACAGCAGAAATAAAACTGTGCTTTTTTTTCTTTAAAAAAAAAAAAAACGACCAAGAACCAAAACAGAACGTTTAAACAACGTTATCCGAATATTAATTTATTAGCCGGACATAAAATTGAATCCGGAATTCATTTTTTTTTTTAAATAGTTATTTTTTTCCTAGACCACGTGATACTGTCGTCCTTATGAGCGTTGCTTAATAGCAGTCTATTGGTTATAATGCGTTACATGTTTTATTTACATAATGATATAAGAAAAATATTAAAGACAACTAGACATGGAAATCCGCGTTATTTTGTTTGTTATATGGTTTAAAAGTCATTTGTCTTTTACTCCTGCAGCACGGCCGTGTTTTGGGTGAAATGTGTCGTAAATCTGAGAACATGTGAGTTTGTGTTTCACAGCGTCGCTATAACGTTACCGGTTGCTGGTTTGTTTGTTTGTTTATTTTCTTCATAAACATTAACACCTGTATGTCTGAGGAACAGCAATGTAAATAATGGCTACCTGTTACTACACCAACCCTAAAAAAAGGCGTTTATTACTCAAAAATGTCGTAAACTCTACCTGATAAACGCGGCGCTCTGGCAGGTACATACGATAGGAATATCGCACCTGGTCAGAATTAGGATTAAATATGCCGTTAACATTAGCTTAATATGTGAAATAGATTCTTATCTAACACAATGTTTATTTATTATACTGACGTTTAATTCTACTCACCGGTATGTGGCATCTTCCGCCGTTCCGTCCCGATTTGTGTTTATATATTCACCCGACAGGGAACAAAAGCGGGCTGCTTACTGTTTATTCCTTAACATTAAACACACAACAACATCCCAACACAAATTCTAAACCAAACATTAAATACATTTATTTTCCCTCTTAAAATATAAGGAATTGGTTTATTCCATGGTTAGAATCGTTGATGTCCCCGTTCGTGGTTAAATCCCCAGTGAACGCGCGCGCACACACGAATGCTGCTTTTTCATACAGAGCCGTACATAGTTCCATCTTTTCTTTTCTCTTTTTGGTTATTTTCTTTTATTTTACATTATTTAAAAGCAATGGTGGAGTCACAGACCGAGTCACTGCTCATGTCTCGCTGTGTTTTAGCCGGTAGACAGCGTGGGGAGGGTTGAATGTGCGCGCTCTCGAGTATAACCGCCTGCTCGTGAACGCGCCCGCGAGTACAACATAATGGCTGTTTTTTTAAATCATAATATTGGCTCTCTTTTTATTATGTGACATCACTTACAGCTTAGTACGCTTCAAATCATGCTAAAGCGTACTAAAGTTTATTAATCAGTCAGGAGTTTATTATTTTTTTTAGCACAGCAGGGAGCTGAAGAATGTTTTTTTCCTTATTTAGAACGAATTTTAATGGTGTGTAATATCAACTGCTATTGTTATTTCCTATGCAGGTGCGTAGGGTGTTTTTTCCCTATTAACCTAATTTACAGAGCTGTTGTTGTCAGGGTTTTTCCTCATGTCCCGGTGTTTAGCTGGTAAACCGAATGGGGAGGGCTTTTAAGTGCGCGCTCATGCGCTCCACTTGCCTGCTCGTGAACGCGCACTAGAACCAAACTCGAATTTGAATAAATATCTATTTAATCAACTTACATAAATATCTGATTCTGACACACTGAAGAATGTTGGCTTAAGAGGAATAAAAAATGAATTAATATAAAAAGGGGCAAGAAGGTCCGGGTTCCCACGTAGGGGTTCCCCCAATGTGGAGCTCAGTGCATGATCGTGGGTTCACTCCCACAATCCAAAAACATGTTAGGTTGATTGGTGATTCATATGGGTAAGTGTGTGTGTGTGTGTGGCCCTGTGATGGACTGGCGACCTGTCCAGGTTGTACCCCTCCTGCCTGCCCTTTACACACTAAGAGGCAGCTGGGATAAACTCCAGCAGATCCCAATGACCCCAAATTAGAAAATAAGCAAGTATAGAAGATGAATGAATTGATATAATTCAAAAAGCAACACTATTTTGAAAACACTAAGACACTCCAAGACCAAGATACCTATAAATGTAGTTTATTTCCCATGTGAAGGCAGAACCCAACGTTTTCACAGGAGGCTTTCTACAAGATTTAACAGTGTTTCTCTTGGAACTTTTGCCTATTGATCCAGAAAAGCATTTGTGAGCTCTGGCACTGATGTTGGATGAGAATTCCTGGCTTGTCACTGTAAGAGTAATATTACTGTAAGAGTAATATTGTCATAATATGCTAAAGCATTAGCATTTAGTTGATTTAGTTTCGTTTGCATGTAGACGAATGCGCCAATCACATCGTTTTTAAAGATGTTAATGCCAGTAAAGTTTGAAACACTTTAGCTACGGAACCATCAGACATGGTACAGACATGGACATGTACGGAGAAGGGATAGTGAATATATTGGTAGGAGGATGTTAGAAATGAAGCTACCAGGCAGAAGACAAAGAGGAAGACCAAAGAGGAGGTATTTGGATGAGATAAACGAGGACATGAAGGTAGTGGGTGTGAGTAAAGAGGATGTAGGAAATAGGGTTAGGTGGAGACAGATGATTAACCCTTAAAAAAGGAACAGCCGAAAGGAGAAGAAGTGTACTCACAAACACAAATATTACATTAATATCTGTATATTTACAGATTATATATGAACATTAGATTAATATCTGATTTATCTGTCAATAAAACTATATTTTATACTTTGTAAATACACTATATACAGTAGTTTCTTGGTCCTAAACGGCGTTGTTCGAGTTTATGCACGTTTATGTCGCCCCCTAGTGGCCACAAACTCTTATCTCCACCACCCAAGAAAGTTCAAAATAAAAACTATTTTCTTTAACATAAAGCATTTTCAGTGTAATCAGACATTAAAACTTTTATTGAAATAATTCAATTTAATATACAGCGCTTGTCTATTTCCTTTTGTTTGTTTTTTTTTTTATAAAAAAAAGTTAATAAAAAGTTCATAAGCTTGGTTTTACTTTCACAGCAACAACATGTCAAAACGTCATTTAAATTAAGGCAAAAATGTTACAACCAACACAACCAAAGGAATTCATTGCATAAAAGTCTATTGCTCACTAACACCAGTTACGAGGATTAAATATTACCCATTTATTCAAGGAGCATGATGTGATTTGCCACTTGTGGAGGGGGGTAAGGGAGATGACATAAAGTAGTGATGGTTTGTCCGAGAGATTTCAGCTCTCCAATGGGGCACGCAGAGGAATGCAGCCTTCCATCTCCAGAGCCTCGGGCCAGCCTTCATATTTATTACTGCTTTTGCTGTTCTTTTGTGCATAGAGAACGAGAGAGCGCTGGGAAAGAGAGGAGAGAGAAGAAGACGGGAGAGATAAAAGAGAGTCTTCACGCGATTCGCTGAGAGAGAGAAGAGAGAGAACCGAGTACGAAGGAGAAGATAAGAAAGAGAGATCAATGACAAGAGAGGAATGAGAGAATCCCTCGAAAGAGAACAGAGATAAGAGAGAAAGAGAGAGAGAGAGAGAAAAACAGAGAGAGATAGCGTCAGAGAGAATAAGAGATAGAGAGAGAGAAGTGAGAAACACAGAGAGAGAGAAAAATCACAACCAGAGAGACAGAGAGAAAGAGAGCGAAGAAATCATTAGAGAGAGATACACAGAGTAAAAAGAATTTATTAAGAAGAAACTAGACCTAGGAGAAAGATAGATAACCCCATAGTAAAGAGATAGATAGAGAGATAATAACTGGCACTAGAGAGATAAAATATTAGTAAACATTTAAAGAAAAGCAATGAATGAATACGCACACTTAACATAAGAATAAGTTATAAATGAACTTGAGGTTTGTTGCCGCAGGCTTAAAAGCCAGTAAAAACCCCTTTTTTTTAATTTTAATTTAATAAAAGACGAGGAGAGAGGAGAGGAGAGAGAGAGAAAGAGAGGAGAGTGAAGAGTATAAAAGAGATAAGAAACGAGCGGAGGAGAGAGGAGAAGAGAGAGAGAGAGGAGGAAAGAGAGAGGATAGAAAGAGAGAAAGAGAGGAGAGAGAGAGAGAGGAGAGAGAGAGAGACACAGGAGATTTGTCACAACATGAGTATGTTAAATGATTTAAAAAATAATTTATTATTATTAATAATATTAATAATAATAATAATAATAATAAGCTGGCACTTAGGTTTTTATTAAAACAGTTTTTTTTTGTAAGCATTAATAAGGTTATTATTTTGAGGTTTGTTTACCTAACATGGTTTTTTTTAATTGTATAATTTGTCATAAAAATAATATTTTTTAATAAACAACAGCTATTTTGTACATGTTCAGAAGAGAAAAAGAACGAATAAGTGAATAATATGTACTTTACGCCAATAATAATAATTAACAATTAATCATAAAAAAACATCTTAATTCCTGAGATGGTATAATTTTATTTATACCACAACTAAAAACATTCTTTCCATCCATTAAATAAAATGGTTTACCAGTAAACAAGCATGGATAATGTAGCATTCCATCACCAGCCTTTCTTTTTTTCTATCTTTTAAAGCTTATTGGACTTTGCTGTCTTGAATTCTGTCCTGTTGCAACTAAACCTGGAAACATCTTTACTGAAGGCGAATAAATGTTATTAGTTAACCGGTGATTTCACCGCAAATCTCAGGTGTCGTTGTTACTATATGTAGTAGAAACATCGTCGTATTAAACATTTGTCATACGGACCGGGAATTTCTTTCACAGGTATCAGAAAATTAGAAATGTTGTTCGGGTTGCTGGCATAAAAATTAACCTACACCGTCAACCAATCAGATTCAAGAATTATATTAAAGATGGAAAAAAGGTGAAAATATATATATATATATAATGTTATATTATAACAAAAATACATCAATACAAAATAATTAACGTTACTGTAAATGTCTTTGGGATTTGTGTAAATTAGATAGAGTGAGTGTGTGTATGTGTGGCCCTGTAATGGACTGGCGACCTGTCCAGGTTGTACCCGTCCTGCCTTTTGCCCTTGCAGAGGCGGCTGGGATGACCCCGAATTAGGAAATAAGCGGGTATAGAAAATGAATGAATGAATGTAAATTAGATATAAAAAAAAACAACCTTTTTTTTTTCTCCAGTTTTCCGGTTCCGGGGTTTTTAGGTTTTATTAGTTATGTCCTTTTAATAGTGCTGGTTCTCACCTGCTCGAACGGACTTTTGTTTTCTATTCCTTTGGCCCCTACAAACACCCAGCTGTCCCTGAACGCCAGCTCCTTTATTGCTGTGCTGCCCAGCTCCTCGAACAGCCTCCGTGCCTCATCGTTTAACCTGAAAAAGGCGCACATGAGCTAACCGTTAACACCAAAGACAATCATTAAACTCTAGTATCGATATATATTTCAATTAAATTATAAACTGATCTACGATGAATTAAAACCCTCAGTGCGTGCGACACCGGGGAAAAAAAAAAAAACTAAGGGCGCCTTCGGCTTTGTATTTTTAGCTATCAGTATTGCAATGTATTATATTCATGATCATGATATTTATTGTACCGTGATCAATGTATGGTTTTTTGTATTGTATCGTGAAGCCCTTGCCATTAAACAGTCCTTAAAGACACAATCAGAAAGAGACATCATGTGCTTATTAAAAGCCCGACTGGGATTCGCTAGCGAGTGGTTTACACAGTAGCTTCACATTTCGTTATCGATTTAGTCATTAAATGCAGGAGAAGGAATTTTTTTAGGTGTGTGTGTGTGTGTGTACTTTGTGGCCGGATCGTCGTAGGACGCAACAAACACCAGGGTTCCCTCATGGAGCGGTCGCAGAAATTTCAGCAAATCTGACACGTCTGTGGAAACCAGATCGAGTGTTATGACTGGATTCAGATTAGATGGTAAGAACAACGAACCAGTACAAAAAAAAAAAAAAAAAACCCACCTCCTTCCCACATGTCGAATGATTTAATATCCAAAAGATCGCCGGTGACTCCTGACAAAACAAAGAAGTCTTAATATCATCCTCCTCCTCAAAAAATAGACAACAAAAATTGGTGATACGTCGCTTAAGTATGTCGTTTAACCCTCGGGTGGTGTTTATGTTTTTGTAACTGCGGCAATGTTTACAGGTCTGGTAAACCGCCTGCCATAACAAATTATGGGGAAAAAACACATTGAAAATCGCTTAGCTAGCATGCAAACAGTAAATGGTGACTATTTGCCTTTTACCTCATTAGATCTTAAAACAATTATATAGATTTTAAATAAAATATTAAATACTTTAATAACTTTAAACTAATAGCACATTTAAACACAACTAAGTGCTTTAGAAATAATTGAAAAGGAATAAAAATATCAGAAACACCAGACAATTAAAAAAGACCACCGGACGTTATTGATAAACCAACCCGCTGATAAGAAATGACATTTATCAAGTCCATACACACTAGGGCTGAACGATTAATCATAATCGCAATTTAAAAATGCTGCAATCTATACTAGAGGATAGAATATCGATACACAACTGTAAAGAAAATGATCGTGATAGTTAACCGTATCGATATCGCCTTAAACTGATTGACGTTTACGTTAATAATTCGTAAAAACCCTCAGTGTGTTTTAAAAGACTCCTTCCTCCGCTCCTGTAGTTGTCGCTGACACGTACGTCCCAGAAGCAACCATGTTGGAAAAAATATTTTTTTTTTTTACAATTTGTAATATATCTTGATATATTGTATCGTGACCAACGTATCGTGATGTGTATTATATCGTGAGGCCCTCGCCAATACACAGCCATAATCATGTTCAGTTGTGGAATCTCACCGTTGACCAAGGCGATGTTAAGTCCTCTGCCAACGTTGTTCTTCACACTGCTGATAAGACTGAAAGAATGACAGAGAAGGTCTTTAGGTTGTGTTTGCTTTGTGACACACACATTTACACAGGCAGTAAATGATTCTTTTGGTTAAAACGCTGGCACGTTTGCTTGGTGGGAAATGTGTGATGTAAATGTTTAGTAAAAGTTGAACTCCCTTGTGTATACATCAGACTTAAAGCAGACAAATATTGAATGAGATAAAGAAATACATTTTCTGTGCATCCTGTCACTGTAATGACTTTAAATAACCGACTCTTTTAGTCTGTGGTAAAATTAAGGTTTATATTATGGGTAGTTATATAATTACATAGGAGAAATTTCGGTTTTAGGTGTAGAACTACCTTTAAGCCTTCTATAATTAAAGCCGGGCTCACACTTTTTGCGATTTTAGCAACGATTTGGTCGACAAAATAGTACAGGACAAAGATTCCTACGCTAAAGTCTGTTGTTTTGATGGCTAGTTTGACGTGTTAACCAACAGTTGCTGCGTTTAGTTTTTTTTTCTTTGGCGGTGTCAGAAGATTTCAGACACGTTTCTGCAGTGTGACTTCTCCTACAATGACAGTCCAACCAAGAACCAATAGAAGTGCCGGACCTGATGACGCAATTAACTTCAAAGTACTTCAGTGGAAATGTCAAAACTTGGACAGAACAGCAAGAAAAGAAACTTATTAAGACATGCCATGAGCAACATGAATGCTACAGTTTGTTATCCTCTGCTTTTAGCTACCATTAATGAGGGAACGTGGGTCCCCCCGTCACGGATTGATGAGGTAAATCTCTGGACATTTTTTTTTGCGTGTGTCCATTTGTTAACGGCGTCTTGACTGTTGTACAGTCTGACATTATAACAACTGAGATCCGACAATGTGACCTAAGAACCATGTTCTAACAATCTGACAAGCAACAATCAAATGAAACATCGCATAGTGTGAACCCGACTATGTTATTATGTTTGTGGGGGTTCAGTAACAGATCAAGAAATTTACGACACGGCAATGTTACTGCATGTGAAGCAATAAAACATGCAGGTAAAGCAACATATTCATAGAAACTCTTTACGTCAGGTCCCATCACAACACTTTATCGCTGACTGTGTTTCTATTTGTGATTGTTAAGCACAAAAGGACAAAAAAGTAGTTTGAGAAGGATTTACATTTTATCCTCCAGGCAGAATTTGGGTCCAATGACATTTGCGGCTCCAGACACCAAACGGAAGGCGAGATGTTTCGGAGGACACTGGGCTGAGAGGCCACACTTGTACTTGTTTTTCCACGGTTCTGCGACAAAAGACAAAAGAGATCACTGACTATACCACGTATGGCCGTATGTACCGTATATACTGATTGAAGGTAAAGTTTGTACTTGGAGTGGGCTCCTCTTCTTCACCTGTGGAAAAGCAGAAATAATCAGTAAAGGATCAAATAGCTGTATACATTAATAAACTACTGCAAAAAAAAGCAATAATCTGGAATGGAAATGGTTACATGAGGAGAAAAATCATAACTTTTTAGATCATGAGATCAAACGTTTACAACAAGTGACATTATAAGGTTATAAGCATGTAGAGCAGAAACTAAATAGGAAAAAAAAAATTACCCAGCGACCTTGACGTAGACACTAGGGCTGTGTGAAAATATCGATACACCCAAGTATCGCAATATTTTTTGCGATATTTTAACCCCGACTCTCGATACATATTTAAAACCCGTTTTAAACTGATTTACAGATAACAGTTTGTCTCAAACTAGTTTCTCCTCCGCTCCTGTAGTTGTCGCTGACACAAACCGCCATTGTCTCAAAAGCAAACATGGCAGCCAAAATAAGGACGCCTCCGGCTTTGTATTTGTTGTATTTTTAGCTATTTTTCCATGTACAGTATTGCAATATATCGTAATATATTGTATCCTGACCAATGTATCACTACATGCATGTTATCGTGAGGCCCTCAAAGCTTTCAGTGGGCAAACAGGCATGTACGAGTTTAAACAAGTAAGCAAATGTGTACAGAAACTGCCGCGCATGACTACATGTCAGTTATGCAGACACAGAGCACTGTAGCCGGCTGAGAAGGCAGAGGGGGGAGTGTGGTCAAGCACTGGTTGGTGTAGGATGGTGTACATAGGAAAAGTAAGTGGTAAAGAGTTACACCAGTGCACGAGTGCTAAATAAACTGCTAAATAAGTAGAAGTGGTAGAAACGTCAGTAGTAGGGGTAGAAGGAATATGAGTAGCAGTAGTAGTTTTGGCAATTTCGGGCTCTATGAACGAACCTACCACACCCATTCTTCACTGTTACTATTAATACAACAGATCTCTGGGGGCCCCCCAAAGCGTGTGGGCCCTTGGAATTGTAATAACTCAACTCCCCTCATTTGGCACCTCTGGTGGTAGGATAGATAGTATTAGTAGTAGGCAGGGTAAAAGTTGTAGTAAGAGTTGAAGTAAGGGTAGAAACAGTAGTAGGATGCAGAGGCACTGCTAGCCATTTTGGGCCCTTTGAAAAAAAATATGAGGTTTGGCCCCCACACACTCATTTAGATTTCTGTGGGTCCTTAGAAACCCCAGGGTTAAACCATAAGGGATATACCTTATAACAGGCTGGCCAAACAACACTGTAGACAAGTTACCAGAAAAATTTATTCTGCTCACCAGTGAAGAACATTTTCATGACAGAACTTCCGTCTCCTCCGAGTATGGAACTCGCCAGAAGCCAAGTCAAGCCTACCAGGAAGACGATGGCGACTGCACGCATCGGTCCTGTGAGGTACAGAGAGAAAAATGGCATTACTGTATATCTCGGACAGCGAGTGTTGGGCCTGCGTTCGTTTATATGACTCATATTACTTTTCTGTTTTGCATGAAAAATTTAAATCAACATGACTGCGATCTCATTTCCATCTCAAAAATCAACCAGAACAATGTGGGCCGCTGTAGATCATGAGATCATGCTGTGTATGTAAACATTTATATGGAAAAAGGAAGCAAAATAAAGAAATGCAGCACTAATTTTGGAAGTGTGGCCTGCTGTAATTCTGCAAAATTAGTACAAAAAAAACAGGTCAGAAATCAGTTGAGTGTGTATATTAACACTGTATAAGGTAACCTGCATGTAACCTGTTGCGCTGCAAACTTAAGACCAATGCTGATTTTTAAGAATAAACAGACACATAATCATCTCATGATCTACAGCAGTCCACATTGTTCTGCTGTATGAGGCTGTTTTTATTTGGGACTTTAAAGTGGGAGTAGTTAAAAAATATATATCACATCAGGATACGACATGAAGACATTTACATTAGGGACCCACAATATGAACATTTTTAACTGTTAACCAATAAGAAGTCCTTTTCATGGCTGATTCCGATTAAAGAATAAGTTCCTTAATTTTATATAATAATTGTTATATAGTCGGCAGTTTGTGCACCCATCAGAATAGAAAATCTAGGATAAAACTGACATTTTAGGAAACCCACCCACTTTTGTTGCAGACACAGTGTGTTCTGGTCGGAGTGGAAATACTTGGGTCTCCCACACTAAGCCCTGACTCTGACTCAACCCCACTGAACACCTTTGGGGATAAATTGGTAGCTAGACGGACAAAATCAATAAGCCATGCTTTATCCTGTGGAATCATTTCCTGAAATACAAAGATTATTATAAAGCTATAAATGATGATATACAAAGATTATTATAAGACTGGGAAGCGTTTCTCCGCTCAGGTTGTTGGGTCTCCGGTTTCTGCTGCCCTCACAAAAACATCCGGGTGATGGAAAATGTTTCAACACACCCAGTTGTAACTATGGGTGTGTTTTTGTTGGTATTCCTGCCTCTTTTAATAATCCTCATACAGACTCTCTGCAACTCTATGCAGGATAATGCACCTCATCCACCTTTACGGGACTGTTTAAATCTACGATTATACCCATGATGATGATACCCATAACACCATGGAATCATATTAACATATTGCGATACAGATTGCTGGACTCTATAATCATGCTTTTGTAATTAAAGTAATTAAAGGAGTTAAAGTAAGTACCACCTGCGAGCCTCATGGTATCCTGTAGATCCTGACAAGTGCAGAAGACGACTTTCCTGTTTAGGAAAAACAGAAGTATCATGTTTTGTTTCATATCTGACAGGTCGCTCACCATGCCTAGATCTTAGGATTAATTGATATAAATGACATTTGACTCCAAGATTTACAACCTAATTAGGGTGGCCAGGAATTTTAAAATCCCACACTTTTATACAGTCAATGCAGGATTTGTGATGGATCTTTCTGTCTAGCACACTAATTAAAAAAAAAAAATCCCACAATACACTGCGACAGGTAGGTGTATAAAGTTTTTAAAGATATATATATACATGTGTATATATATATATATATATATATACACACATGTATATATATATATATATATACACACATGTATATATATCTATATATATATATATATATATATATATATATATATACATATATACATACATACATATACATATACATACATATACATATATATATATATATATGAAGTGGTGGGGGAAGTGGTGGCTCATGGTTAAGGTGTTGGACCGAAGTAAGGCCCCCCAATTGCTAAATTGTATAAATATATATATATATATATATATATATATATATATATAATAATATATATATAGATAGAATTTGTGTTTGTCGAAAAATGTATTATTTTTTTTAGTTTAATTACTGAAGGCGCCTGAGAAGTTTAGTTGATGAAAAGTCGTGGCACGAAATCTAAGCCAACACCCCGCCTCCTGGGACATGACTGAGGAAACGCACCTGATGCGATAAACATATCAAACACACACGACTTCCGGGACGAGATGATTTGTACACCGAGCGCGTGTCTGCGTTTCCAACGTTACCTAGTTGGCCAAATTCGTTGCTAGCTTACAGATTTGCGTCAGTTAAATAACACTTTCGCTTTAAACGACACGAAAAAAAAAGTTAACAATTACCGTCAAAAGCGTCGAGTGTCTCCGGGCTGTTTAGTTTTAATCAGCAAGTTTTCCAAAAAGCAGCAAAGACGGAGCAAACCCGAACCCGTAGCTTGCAAAACATCTTCTAAAACCGTACGTTCCTTATTAAAATCATATCCACAAAGGAAAAGTCCTAATATTAGGCTAAATGCTAAATGGTTAACATAAAGGAGCGTATTTAAAGGCTAACTGAGCCAAAGAATATTGCACCGCATTGTATTTGCAGGACAAAGTCTTTTTCCGGGTGTGTTGCCGTATACGTCATCGAACACGTGACATTCGAGCCCCCCCCCCCGCCCCTAAAATCCTTGCGCGCCGCTATTGTGTAAACAGGTATAGGTAAAGATCTAATTTTAGTCAGTAATTCTTAATTTGTAGCTTTTTTTTAATCAGCAGTGCGCCCAGCCATTCTGTCAGGCATCCACCGTATAATATCCTTTATAATTATGTTTCAAATATAAACATAATAATTTCCAAAGCTTCTTTTTCCTTGTTGATGCTCTGTGCATTGCTGACACACTTTCCTCCAAGCACAAGCAGATAAAAACAGTTTAAATATAATAAAACCATAATTATTTGTTATAAGAGAAACTGCATGGAATTAGCATGTTGTTGTGTGCTTTTGCTTGTTTCCTCTATTTACTACACACACACCGTCTCTGGGTTACTAAGAGCAGGAACGGTGCAATGTCTAGTGTCCGCTGTTTTTTGTGTGTGAGGATGTGGGTGTGAAGTTTCACGCGACATTGCAGAGCATTTGTTCTCGCCTACAGGTTGTGGCACACACAGATGGATGGCAAAGACCTTCTCCACCAGGGGCCCCACATAGTCCACATGAGCGAAGAGCTAGAATGGGTGTCTGAGTGGACGCAGATTGGGGTGCAGACCATGCCTTCACCATCTGATCATGCACATCTGAGAAGAATGGCACCCATCAAGACATGCACATGCAGATCCACTTTGTGCGGGCAGTCGGCGTCATCCAAAGGCACTTCTTCATGCACCAATTTTTGACATATGATGCAGTGGCTGTGACTCTCCGGTGGCTCGATCCTGCCCACACAGGTAGCACAAAATGCTATCAACTCTTCAGGAATTTTTGCTCTTATTTCATTCTACAGTATTTAGGAATATTGCCAGCAACATGTGCTTATTATTTAGTTGCATATTTAGTATGCATATGAGGAATTTTCCCCTACCGGATGTTCCACAATGTCGAGTAAAGCTCAAAAGGAAACCTCGGTTTCACAGGCTTACACGTCCTGTTTTTTGTACTGTGTAGTCTGGTTTAATGTTTGTACTGTTATTTGCACCAGGTTGCACACATGCACTTTATGTTGCTAAGACAATTTCATTTTAGTCTTTAGCTCTGTGTTTTTCTGTGGCTTTTTGTTGTTATTGCTTTGTGTAATTCTGTGTTGTTTTGTGTAGCGTTATGGGGTCCTGGAAAAACGTTGTTTCATTTCACTGTGAACTGAGTCTGCTATATATGGTTGAAATGACAATGAAGCTTCTTGAACTTAATGAATCCCAGACTAAACTGCGTGTTTGAGCAGTATATTGGAAAAGACATGTCTGATCCTCCCAACATGGCGTCTACCAGCAGAATTTCCCAGGTGAAAGTTCCCGCTTTACACAATGCTTGCTTGTCAAAAAATAACTATACAGTGCATTACAGTGCATTAACCGATCTATGTCACAATCACATAAGCATCACATACACGTTTTTAACATAAATTGCATTAAATAAAACAATAAAAAAATCAGATTAAAACATTTAGAAAATTAAATAAAAACAAATACAGCACAACTATATTAATATTTATAGTTTTTCACTAATTATTTTTAATGCATATGTTGTCAAAAAGAAACCAAAGAAATTCGTCCCAATCACAGCTTCCTGTTTGCTTTTCTTGACTATTAAGGGCGCCTATGTAGGAAACAGACTCATTTAGTATTCAGCCTGGAATTTTGGTACCCCTAAATCTAAGATGGCGGCTTCCAGAGCTGTGCTGTCTCTGTCCAAAGCCTTAAATCCAATACTGAGAGGAAACACCACTAAAGTAAGTTGTTGATTATTATTTATATTTATTCGCTTGTTGAAAAAAAATGAATTATGACATATATATTATTGTTTTCCCGGTAGATTTATTGCATGGCACTTTGCCAAAAGGTGCGGCTAGCTTGTAAAGTATCTTAGCGTATAGCAAATATAGCATGTTTGGCATTTTATAACCTGAAATTAGACGTACAATCCGTTTAAAAAAGTTCAAATAATCTTAAAAAAAAGGAAAATAATGCTAACATGGGGTATATGCAAACTAGCATGTACCTGCATGCCATTCAGAGAAACCCCACCCTTTGTTCCGATTGGTTCATCGCTTGTCTGTAAAAAGTAACCAGCCAATTAGAGCACAGCACACGATCTGTCAGTTCGATCGCGGAAATAAGTAATTGGGCAATTATATAAATAAATAACCAATTTAATTCGGCAGCTATAAATGATCCGTCACATATCATCCTTTTAAATTCAACACAAATAAATAAGGAATTGATATTGATCATGTTTGCTGTGACTAACAGTGTAACAAATTGTTTTTCTGTTTAGGTTTTTGGAACAGCTCTTTCCAGCCAAAGGGAGAACTCTACAAACACAGGGGTATTGATTTGATTGGCTACTGTAGATGACAGTAACCAAAAGTCACACATAATCTTACGTCAATTAAATAAACTTAAAATTAACCCTTATAAATAATCTAAAGGATTTACTCCACACACACATCGATATGCTAAAGACATAATGATGCATGAGATGTGAGACAACCAATCAGAGATGTCTTTAACTGTTTATTCTCATTTTTATTATGTAAAAAAACGTTTGATGTTTAATATATATTCGCATTATTGTGAGATAAATTAAAAACTTAGTACAAGGACACACGAGTGCCCCCCCCCGATTCTGTGCCCTGATCTACTGCTGCTTGCTACTATGTAAATGTAGAAAGAAAGAAGTAAAAGCAAACTTCCAGAATTAATCCTGAGTATCACTAAAGCTCATAAAGAATAATAAGCTCATTGTTTGATCTGGATTTCAGTTAAAATAAAAAAAAACAACCAAATATTAACCTAACCTAAATTTAGAAGTTGACTACACGGTGACCTTTTTTTAATTGAGTAGATATTATAAATATGCACCGATTCCGATATACTATAAACATGTACATTCCCAATTGTCCACAAATAAATAATTTATTCTGTCTGTTTGACTTTTGTAATGTTGTGTTTGTGTTCTCTTTTGCGCTGATCCATTTCCACCCCCTAAGGGAAAAAACATAGTAAGTATTACGCACTCCATTTGAAGTATTTAAACATTAGTAAGTACCAGAGCATCACAAATGCATAATTTCGCCTGATGTGTTGATGTCCTCAGCCTCCCCCCGCCAGGTATGGTGGCAGACACACAGTCACACTGATCCCAGGAGATGGGATCGGCCCAGATCTGCTTAACCATGTACGAGAACTCTTCAGGTCAGTGTTAGGGATATGATCTTTGGCAGTTTAATGTGACTTATGTATCTACTTTCTTCTGCATTTAGTAAGAAGTACCCCCCCCCAACACACAAATAAAAAAAATATATTCATTAAAAATATACTGCATTAAAAATATATTCTTGGTCTCACGTGTTTGGACTGTTGCTATGGAATGCATGCCAATTTTTTGTCTTTTGTCTCCCTCTAGTGCACAACCTCAGTATTACGATCTTATATTAATATGAATAGCTGGATCATTTAAATGATCACTTAATTACTGATAATAAACTTTACTTTAACTTTACTGATTCATGCTACATTCATTGCATTATTAAACTGTAAAATTGTCAATATTTTAGCTAGCAGTAATGATCAAATATCACCATCAGCTATTTACAGTCCTGCGTTACTTATTTTGGGATGTTTGTTTGTGTCCCCCCTGGAGTATGGTACTGTTGAGGGTTATACACTCGCTGTCCACTTAATTAGGAACATTCACTCTTGTATGCAATAATTTAAACGTTGATCATGTGGCAGCAAGACGGTTTATAAATTTGTACACGTTAAAGGCATCAGTTCATGTTAATATGTTGTTAATCAGAAACGATAGATATATACTTTTTGTAGCCAGACGATTGGCTAAATAGATAGCTGCATAAACCAGAAGGCGTATACAGGTAAAGTGGATGGTGAGTGTACAGATTCCTGTATACCAAATATCTTTCAACCGTGAAGATTGATTGCTGTTATTTCTCGCTGGCTGTATATACAGGCTGAACGTTTTGTATTGCATTGCAGGTTTAGCTGCGTTCCTGTAGACTTTGAGGTGGTCAATGTCAACTCCTCCCTAACTAATGAAGACGACATCAACGCTGCCATCACCGCCATACGCCGTAATGGAGTCGCTCTTAAGGGTTAGTGCTCTGCAAATGTTTTTAAACAGATGCACGTATAAGAATGAGGTTAAAATTATATTTCAATTAACATAATTTCTCGTCCACAATTCTATAGAAGAGACTGCTAAAGTTGATTAAATGTCATTTCCATGTTTTATTTTATTTACATTTTATATAATCATATTAAGGGCAGAACTTTAAATTAAAAATTCTTGTTATTATTCCCTATAAAGCTTTAATCATGCTGTGGATTAAGACTTTTCGTGCAGGTTACACGCATTAAGTTCCTTTTTTTTTCCCCCTGCAGGTAACATCGAGACAGACCACACACTGCCACCTTCACACAAATCCAGGAACAATCTCCTCCGGTAAGCCTTCTGTATCACTATTGATAACATTTCTATACTTTATTGTTGGGGTCTCTTTAATATCAACACCATCTTTTACTTTTCTGAATCTTTTCCTGTCTTTTTTTTTTTTTTTTCTGCATTTCTTAGCACTAGTCTGGATCTGTATGCGAACGTGATGCACTGCCAGTCCTTGCCAGGGGTTCAGACGCGCCATCAGAACGTCGACATTATCATCATTCGAGAGAACACGGAGGGGGAGTACAGCAGCCTGGAGCATGAGGTAAACACAATTAATCCTTCTTTTCATCAGCTCACTTACTTTCTTTGCTTTTAATTCCCCTCCGGTTCATTCTACACACAACTGTCTGTGTCTGTGTCTGTGTGTGTGTGTGTGTGTGTGTGTGTGTTAGAGTGTACCCGGTGTGGTGGAGTGCTTAAAGATCATCACGCGGAACAACTCTCTGCGTATTGCCGAGTACGCCTTCAAGTTGGCCAGAGAGAAAGGACGACAACGGGTCACGGCTGTGCACAAAGCCAACATCATGTGAGTTGTTATATATGTCCACGTGTCCACATGTCCTTACAAAGGGGTAATATGCTCGTTTGACCATTTGTGCCAGTGTGAAGCAGTTTAATTCACTTATTTCTTAGTAATTTATCTATGAACATTAGTGTTAAAGCTGTTTAAAATATCAATGCAGATAACTATCACGATATTGTTTTTCACGATAGTGTATCGATATGTTAACCAAGTATCGATACATCTTTAAATGAGGTTTTAAACTGATTAACAGGTTTTAATATTTAATTAAAACAGTCAGTGTGTCAAACGGCTTCCTCATCCACTCCTGCAGTTGTCGCTAAAAATATAAGGCGCCTACAGCTTTATATCGTGTTTAACCCATTTATTGTGATGTGTATCGCATTGTGAAGTCCTTGCCAATACACAGAGCTACATTTAAAGAGATATGATCTATTAAAAGATGTTAGATAAGACAAGCGGTTATATAATTTATTTATTTTTTTTAGCTTTGTATACTTTGGAAAAAATTCCTGCAAAACAATAATTCATAAAAAAAACAAACAGGCGTGAACGGGTTGCACATTATAAGATTATAATGTCATCAATTATGGTTTATGATGGGGAGTTTAATTTAGTGTAAGTTTATACACACTCCGTAGTGATATTATGATATAAACGTTTAAATTTACATGCTTTTTTTAAAGAATTTAAACTGTATGAAATGTTTCGCCGTACTAATTAATTAAATGGCCAAATTAATGCGAGGATTGCATCACTTCCCAGACTCCTCTAAGTCTCTTTCTGTTGACTCAGTAAGTGTTTATCTTGGCAAGGTCGCCTCTGGTTTCCTCAATAAAATAGTTTTTAGCTTCCCCCACTTACAGCATCAGTAGTTCTTAATAATAAAAATCTCTCTCGGTTTTATGTAAACAAAATAAAGTGTAAGAAGTTTTCTGGCATTTGAGATGCTTTAAATGTCGTACTAGATTTGAAGGAGTCCAAATAATAACACAAATATCAAAAACATGAATAATATAATAAATTTGGCAAACATTCATCCAGAATAACTTGTGAGGAGCCTGGTAGCCCTGAGATTTGACCTAACACCTGTCTATCTGTCTGTTTCACATGTCTACACAGTCTACAAGAGACGATAATACCAAAATCCGCTTAAACAAACCCTAAAAACGTAGTGACAATTGTTCATCGCTCACTTGTTCCTCCGGAGCATCTAAACAGCCCCCTGTTCTTTAGGAAAGTTCTCCAAATCTTGCAAATTCAATGCTTTTCCAGCATCTTTTGGATATTTGAGTCCTTTCCAGTTGAGATCCATCTTTTTACAATGGCGGCTACTTGAGGGACTCGTATGCAACTGTTAGAAAAGGTCTATACATTTGTCGATACTCAAAAAGGCAACGATAGCCATTAAGATCCTGTGGGATGCTGATGATTTTAGAATTCTGGTTAAAATTAATATTTAGGGAAATGGTAGTGCAGTGGTTAAGGTTTCGGACCAAGTTGCAACTGCTGGTTCCCTGAGCAGGAGCCTCAACCCCCAAGTGGCTCTAGATAATCGCGTCTGCCAAATGATGTAAATTAATCTAGTAATGCCTTTCGGAAGCTACAACAGATGATAATTATATTTCAGAAGACAGAATATTGTGTGCAGTATTTGTTTTTCTGTCTCTATTTCACTTTTATTTCTCTCTCTCTTTCTCTTTCTCTTTACTTCTCTCTTTCTCACCAGGAAATTGGGGGACGGTCTTTTTCTCCAGTGCTGTAAAGAGGTGGCCTCTGGATACCCCGACATTGCTTTCGACAGCATGATTGTTGACAACACCACGATGCAGGTGAGCCATTAAATAGATGAATAGGATTTTAGATGAATAGATGAATAGGATATTGGATGGATGGATGGATAAATAAAATTTTGGATGAATAAATGGATACATGGATGGATGGATGGATAGAAACACAGATTGATTGATTATTGCACATACACTGATACCAGGTCTAAGCTTTTGTCCTCTCATGTTTTTTTTGGCACTGTATTTTTCTCTCAGCTTGTTTCTAAGCCGCACCAGTTTGATGTCATGGTGATGCCGAATCTTTATGGTAACGTGGTCAGCAATGTGTGTGCTGGGCTAGTCGGAGGACCCGGACTGGTGCCTGGAGCCAATTACGGGAACAATTATGCTGTTTTTGAAACAGTGAGTAAATAAATAAATGCTGGAATTTCAACCAATCATTGTTTGTAGAGGGGTGTGTGTGTGTATGTGTGTGCAGAATAAATGTTCACTTCATACATACAGATGTAAATCTTTTTTATGATGTCCTTTGTTCTGTCAGGCCACGAGGAACACCGGGAAGAGCATCGCCGGCCGCAACATCGCCAATCCCACCGCAATGCTGCTGGCCAGCTGTCTCATGCTCGATCACCTCAAGTAAGTTCAGCAGTTGTCACTACCCACACCGGTGTGATGTAATGTTCCATTTGAGACGTTAGTCATTTCTTGTGTCACCTGGAATCGGTATCCAAACTGGATCCAAACAATTCAAGGCCTGAATTTGTGGCTGTACTTGTATATTTGTTTGTTTATTCGCTTCTTTGAGAACATTGAAAGGGTCGTTTGACTGAAAGAGCTCCAGATTAAAAATAACGTCTGATTTATAAACTTGTCTTGCTTGTTTAGACTGGACCTGGACTGGCAGATTCCAGAGCCTTGATCTAGAAAAAAAAAGTTTTTGGTATAATTCAAAACACATCAGTTTAGTTTATTTTCTGTTTTTACTGTTGTGATTGTTTTTTTTAATGGTAATTTTATTTCCTCTTATGTAAAGCACTTTGATTTACCGCTGTCTATGTAATGTGCTATATAAATAAACTTTTGCTTTGCCTTGGCCTTTTACCCCTTAACCTTAGTCTAGAAAATGTTTTGTCATACAAATGCTTACAAAAAAATGTTAATAATGTCAGTTTGTTTTATCTTTTTTTTTTTTTTTCCTTTCCACTTTTCTTCGTCAGACTTCACGCGTATGCCAGCATGATCCGTAACGCCATTTTCTCCACCATGAATGAAACTCGGGTAAGTTTACGTTTACAGTTACAGCACTTTGCAGACTTTCTTATCCTGAGCAACTTACATTTATCTCTCTTCTACAACTAAGCAATTAGAGGTTAAGGGCCTTACTCAAGGAACCCAGCAGTGGCAACCTGGTGATGCTGATCTTCTAATTAGCAGCCCAACCCCTCTTGCACTGGCTTCGTTTTCTTAACTAGTAACCCTGCTAGATTGTATAAAAGGTTAAAGGCAGATGATTTTTCCGATATTTTCTGTAGCCTGTGAGCTTGACAGGCTTGTAAACATAAAAGTCCTAACTTTTAGAGGAAAAAGTGGTCCATCTGTAGTGGCCCGTCCAGCCACATTATTTAATCAGGAGATTATTATGGTTTCTGTGCAGTGGCTCATCTCCCTCATTGTACTACACGGCCAAATCCTGGTGAAAGTCACATGGTGTTATTTTAGGCTGATCAAGTTTGTTCCGTTTCAAAAAGAACCTGTTTCTTTAGTGATTGGCAGCCATTTTTTTTTTTGCTTATATTAAAACTAATTTCGCGTCTCTAGTTAGTTACTTTTATCCAAAAGTGTCACAAATATAAAGCAAAATTCCAAGCATGGAGTCAAACAGATCCTGGTTGTTAAACATGTCAGCAGTGCAATTCATAAAATCATAAGCTTTAACTTTTATCTTTATACCAAACATACAGTTAAAACTAATTATTAGTTTAACCGTATAGAAAACCATCAGTGTTTTTACTAAAGTGGCTGGAAATAGTTTGCATTGTGCATAAACACATAAAAAAAAAAAAAAAAGAAAAGAATCGCTAAATACGGACTGTTAATTGGAAGGTCGTGAGTTCAAACCCCAGGACCACCAAGCTGCCCCTCCTGGGTTCTTAACCCTGGTGCCCTTAACTCTTAACTGCACAGTTGTAAAAATGAGATAATTGTTAGTCACTCTGGATGACATATGCTTAACGCTCTAAATGTAATGTATTTTATTATTTATTTTTTTGTTGTAGTTGCATACAGCAGACATTGGGGGGCAGGGCACTACCTCAGAGGTGGTACAAGCCATCATGAGGAACATCAAGAGCACCGGCCCGCTCACATCAGAGCTCTAATGCCATCATGCCACAACCGCCATATATGGTAATGAAGCGATGTGTAAAATAATGACGCTGTAATTGTTTTATAAAGGAATGAGATGGTTTAACGTTTATTAATAATTTCTGGCTGGCTTCCTGCTCCGTTTGTTTGCGGTTTCAGATGTTTTGTCGTCTGCAGATTTTTTAAACACCAGCACTTCATACAACACCCCGAGCGAGGATCGTGTTTCAGCTGTTTACAGAACGAGCTGGAGGTTTTGGGGTTTTTTGATGATGGTTTTGTTATGCTATGTGAGGATGATACTGTGTGTTACTATACTGTATATGCAGGGTTATGGGTTATAATAACAAAAAATATTCCAGTGTTTAACACCTTTTGAATAAAGCACAACATAATTACCCTTCGGCTGAAAACATTCTTTTAGCTCGGTCGTCTCTGTTATTTCTTATATAAAAAGTTACATCTTGCTTCAATTATGTTAAATATATTTCTTCAATTATTTAATCCTAAAAAAAATTTTCATACTATTAGGTGGTCCCAATATGCAACATAATGTAAAAAAATGTCTGTCGAAAAATACATCAAAACTGGATCACATAAAGCTAAAATAAAAATATGGAAAAAAACCCACACTTTTTATTATAATAATCTGCCAAGATATAAAAATTGGAGTTGATTTATTTATATTTTTTTAAGTGAGCCTTTTCTCCTTTTTCTCAATTTATCGGTGTTTATAAGTCTAATAAACCTTTTTAGTATTTCAATGCAAATTCTTTTACATCCATATTTATGTTATCCGGTATGTGGTTTGGTAAATAAAACAGTTTTGTTACAATGGTACATTCCGGGAGGAGAAAAAAAAAAATACATGAATGTATGTATACCTGACAATAAAGTGGTTTCTAAACTTCCTTGTTTCTGGTTGTCTGTGCTTTATTCGCTGTCTAATCACAAGTAGCTGTCAAGTTGTTAACACACAGATCCACATGGGGGAAAGTCTAATTACAGGAGAATTATTCGCAGACCTGTTCTGTTTGTTAAGATTGCTCTTGAGTAACATCACAGAGAAAATCTGCCAACTTCCTTTTACAACATTTTCTTGGGTCTCTGCCACCTTTTTTTTTTTTTTTTTTTTTTTTCCAAATTCAGTGCTTATTTTGACATTTGCAGCATTTGGCAGCCGTCCTTATTCAGAGTGACTAACAGATATCGCTTTTATATAACAGCAATTGAGGGTTAAAGGCCTTGCTCAGAGGCCCAGCAGTGGTAACTTCGGTGGTGCAGGGAATCTAACCCTGATTTTCCAATTAGCAGTCCAACACCGTAACCACTGTGCTTAACCTCAAGGGGAAGTTAAATGTGGTTAGGTACCTCATGTCCATCTGTTCTTATATATCTTGATCAAACTAAATTATTATTTTTTATTTTTTTGTATTAGTAAGTGAATGATGTGCTGCAGAAATGAAGTTAAATCGCTGGCAATTTTCATCTTATGGCAAGACTGAAGTGTTTGTTTCAGGATGCCTCACCAGGGGGCGACCATTCAGAGCCCTGATGAATGCGGGTCTGTTCTCCGCAGTCATGGATGGCACGATTCCACTCCAGCTGGGCAAGTTTAACAGCGTGAAACTCCAGAACATAATTACTGCGATTAACCGCTAACATGGGATGGGTTAAATTAATGGTTGTGACCCTGTTGGAGAAAAAAAAAAAAAAACAAGGAAGTTTTGCAATTCTGGACTTCTTCAGGGGGTGTTTGAGATTTTTCTATTTTTAGACGTTTTATTATGGTATTTATAGGTTTTTTCCCCCCCTCGGATATTAGTAACGTATTCCAAGCTGAATGTTTCCAAAATGAGGAAAACGAGAAAATTTTATTAGTATTAGGAGACATTCAGGGTTTATGTTGTAAATATTATTAAACTTTTAGATCTCAGGACTGCAAAGTGAGAACATAAGTATACAAACTACTAGGTTTTATCCAGAAGCGTTTTGGCTTTTATTTCTTGGAACCTTTAGTCAGTGATAGTCGAATTGTTGGCTTACACACATGGATCTTTTGTTCCAGCAATAGGTCACAGTTCCAGGTTTGATTTGCTCTTGCTTATAGTCCGTTACTGTGTTACGTCACGCTTCATTTTATCGTATGTGTCCATGTTTACCCTCAACTCGGTAGACGTATTTGGTAGACGTGTTTTTTGCCATGTAGGATGTGATCCTGGATCGACATACTTTGTTAATCCTGAATCACAGTTTCAGTCAACCAATCATAACCATCTAATGTCAACAGCGTGTGCTGACCAAACCCGCCTCAATCCTTTTTTTAAAAAAAAAATTCTCTATTTTAAACTTTAACTAAGTAAACTTAAACTAAAAAATAAGTTCATTGGCTGAAACTGATCATTTATTGATTCTGGAATAATTTACTGATACTGACGATTCCTGGATTAACATTGAATCAGAACATGGATAAGATGAACTATATTAATAATAATTTAGGAACAACTTTAGTGAATTTAGACTGTATTGATTCTAATGATCCAAAATAAACATTAATGAATCATTTATCAGTGAATCATAAACAATCACTAATGAACAATTGAGTGTAAAATGTTCTGAAAAGGTGAACCTATAGAACCGCAATAGGGCAATGTTCTTACAATAAAACAGGGTTTAACATTTATTTCATTAAATAACAACCTTTTAATATTTAACATTCACAAGCCAAATTTTATTAACATAAATTTGGAAAAAAAAATCTATGAATTGACTTTATTCATCCACACACACATCGATTTTGGGTCACGAAGGTGCGGGAAATGTTCACATATTAACTAAACTGCACATGGATGTTGTATGCAATTGTTCAGTACAGCATGTAATGTATTACAAATGTCATTTAGGTATTTGATGTTTTTTTATTTAATAAATACATTTATAATATTACATTTTGGTTTTCAAGAAGGAGTGTTTTAATGTATGCAAATCGCTACAGGTGTGTTTTGCTAGTCGAACCAATCAGAGAACAGAAAAAATGCTGACGTTATTGTGAGGCAAATTTGAAAGCTAACTGGTTAAAAAAAACAGCCCCATTGCTAATATAGTTTTAAGTTACATCGATTCGAACTACTGATTCTAAAGGCTCTGAGTGGATAACATTGAATCTAACATCCACACACACACACACACACACACGCACACACAGCCAAGAGAAATGCTATGAAATGCAATTAGGAATAAATTAGTTAAATTTCATGGAACAACTATTAGAATTTAGGTTGTAAATGTAGGTCAGCTTCTTCAGGACCTGCTGGCCCTGACGGCCCACCACTGGTGAGACTAAATCTAGAATATATATGGACGTGATGGTTAGATGTCCTAATTATTTTATCCATAGAGTGTATGTTGATGCAGTGTAAAAGCAGTAGACAAACACTGGAATCAAGAACTTGGCATGGAATTGCTGGCACTGTGAAGCTTCCAACTAAAACAGGTTTCTAAGCAGAACAAACTTATTCGCACACCTACAACTGGAAGCTTAGCAGAGTAATGCTATCTATAAATAAGGCGTGTGTGTGTGTGTGTGTGTGTGTCACAGGTCTGTAAACACTAAACAGTAAAAGTTATATATCAGGGATTTGGATAGATCCAGAAGTTTGCTTCATCACATTCTGAACAGATTTGCACACAGCTGGAAATGCGCGCTTACTCTCGTGTGTTATCGTTTACGGGTCCCCCTGCTGCGTGAGGGCCACAAAAACAGCAAGACATGGAAGCAACGCTGGTGACCAAGCGGTGTAACTAGATCCTGTAGTTAATTTTACACAGTGCTAAACTAAAAGGTCATCCGTTTTCCTGCATTGATTACCGGTGATCGTTTTTAAGGGCTACAGCCTCACTAACTCTCTCGCTGTCATTTCTTTAACTGTGATTCATTAAAGATTCGCTTGATCATTTCAACACTAAACTTTAAACTTCCAGTATGACTAATGGCAAGTTTGTCCAAATACCATTTAGAGGGAAATTGTAATTCAAAACATCGATTTGCTGCAAGAGAAGGACTGGAAATGACAGATCATCAATTATTCACTCGATTATTCATTCATTTATTCATTCATCACTTCGCAGCTAAAAGAGAACATTTAGTTGCCTAAATGTTACATCAAAACCTTCTTAAAATCATGGAACGTTCTCATAACGCTAATAATAGTTATAATAATAGTTCTTGGGATGTTGTTACTTCAACAACGATCTGGGATGTTGTTATACAACTATAAAATAACGTTCAACTAACGTTAAGCAAACGGGACATTTCCCTGTTTTTAGATAATTTAAATCACATTCACCAAACCATCTGAAAGATATTCTTAGAACATGAATCTGTTGGGTTTAGCTGGGTTTATCTTGGTCTGAGCGGTGGTGGCGGTGGATTTGGAGTCCACCTCTGGAAACCGAGGGGACGATGTAGGAACAGTCCATCACAGGGTACCATACAAGGATATGTTTATTCTCTGGAACTATTAAGAATAGCAAACTAAAAAAACCAAAGAACCTGAAGGAAACCCATATGAAAACAGGAATCCTGTGGACAGAGTAACTTGAGCATAGGATCAACCCGGAAAGAAGACGTTCCCACACCTTTCCCTAACGTTCTTCAAAAGTTGTCTAAATGTTAGGACAAAACATTTTCAACATAATCTTCATGGAATGTAGATGGAATGTTCTCAATGTTAATAACAGTTGGTTTATGTTCTTGGAATGTTGTTTCTTCAACAATGATCTGGGAATTTTTTTCATGGTGTAATTCATACTGGGGCAATTAAGAATAGCAATTAAGAAGAACCAAAAAACCCTAAAGAAACACATTTGGAAACCTGTTGACAGTGTAAAAGAACACCGAATCTTCTTATGGAAGAAGGCAACACTACCACACAGTGTCGCCCACAGTGGTGTACTGATGCCATTCAGTAGCTCCATTTTATGAATACAAATGCCCAATTAAATATGATAGAGTATGTAGAGGCCATTTGTCCAAGTACACCAGCAGTTATCAGGCAAGAATAAGCCACTTCTATAAGTCACCGAAACATGCAGGACACTTTGGACAAGATCGGTAAGGAACTGGAATTGGTACATCATTTAAAAACCACCTTAAAAGATGTTTTCCAGTGTGATGAGAACATCATGTCGTTGAACTTGAAAGAGTTCTGTGATGGGTTTCCACCCTGTCCAGGATGTCCCCTATGATGTACATCGGGTTACCTGGGATATACTGAAGGTGTGACATCAGGAATGACATCAGTTATCCTTAAGATTTTGAATTTTTTTTAAGACATGTAATATCAATGTGAAGTCAGGACAATATTGATCCAAAAGGGATCTTCAAGGGTTCCTCAGAAGGTTCCTAGCCTGCTTAAAGCATTTACAACCCCCTTTAAGGCTATAGATTAGCAAATTATCCAGTTTTAGAGTGTTAAAGTCTCCTCTGTAGCTCATTTGTCTCAAGATTCGTCGGGTTAAATCATCATCCTGGGATATTTTTCCTCTCAACACATTTGTAAAGAGTGTTTATTTACCAGACCTTTCTTTTCTGACCTCTCTCATCAACAAGGCATTTCCTTCTCTTTTGCTCACTGTTTTTTTTTTCTTTTCACACTATTCTGGACAAACCACAGAGCCGTGTATACACGACAATCCCCGGAGATCAGCAGTTTCTGAGAGACACAAACCAGCTGTCATTAACAAGCAGGGTCGCGGTGGTCACAGTTTTCCACCATCTGATGTTTGATTGGAACATGCACATGTCTTTAGCTTTTCTTAAAGCGATTAATATTTAATTTTATTGTACTCTTGCTACATGATAATCAAGTGCATGAATAAAAAATTTTTTTTTGTTCTATTAAATTGTTTATCCAGTTAACCCGGAACGTTCCCACAACTTGCGATAACATTCTTAAAATAACGTTCATGGAATATTCTCATAACGTTATTAGTAGTTAGCATAGGTTCTTGTGATGTTCAGAGAAAACGTTCTTATTTTTTTACTCTCTTTTTGGGAGATAAATCAAATACGTATTCGTTACTTACTACAAAAGAAGTAGTGATGTGTTGTTCATGAATGATTCATTCATTTTAAATAAATCTTCCAGGGAAAGTGGTAGTGCAGTGGTTAAGGTATTGAACTGCTAATTGGAAGGGTTTGATTCTTAGCACCACCAAGTTGCCACTGCTGGGCCTTTGAGCGAGTTCCTTAGGCCCCGATTACTTAAATGTTTAAAGGCGATTTAAAGTGTTTTAATTTAGTAGTGAGTGTATAAATGTGTAGTAAGTGTATAAGTGTATAAATTTAATAGTAATAATAATAATAATAATAATAATAATAATAATATAGATTTTTTTATTAATTTAAAGAAAATAAAATGGAAGAAAGAAGAAAGTTAAAAAAACTGAACACTTGCTGAAACTCTGTACAGAATATTAAAAAAAAATAATTTCCCCTTTTAATTTTGCGTTTACTTTTAGTTTTAATATTTAGGTACATTTAATAATTAAAAAAATACATTTCAGGCTTAAGTACACTAAATATCACATACTTTAAAACTTTCACTTGAGTAAAAATTAAAAATGTGACTAACTTTTGTGTACAGGAAACATTAGTTCATCTCCCGAATCTTCAGATGGAAGTTTGTTTATTATGTGGCAACTTTCAGGTTTGGAATTTTACAGTCAATAAAGTTATGTCACATTTACATTTTATTATAATGATAATAATTAAAATGTAAAAAATTTAAAACAAATATTTTCTATTAATTTAAAGAAAACAAAATGGAAGAAAGTTCAAACTCTGTATAGAACATTTTTTAAAAATATTTTTACTTTATATTTAGTTTAACTTTTAATACTTAAGTACATTTAATAAAATACATTTCATGCTTAAATACAATAAATATCACATAATTTAAAACTTGTATTCAGGTAATAATCAAAATTGTGACTTTACCTTTTACCAAAGTCTTTTTTTTAGTAAAATAACTATACTTTCACTCGAATGTTGCTTTCTTGGTACTTTATACACCTCTGAACAATGTTCCCGAAATGTCCTTAAATTGTTAACTGTCCTTGATGAATTTTCTGAAAAGGTTCACCCTTTAAATTAACCATAAAATAACGTTCTACCAAACGTTAACATTTTTTTTGTTTCTGACAGAACATTTGGAAAACGTTCTCAGAACATAAATTTGTTAACTGGGTAGGAAAGTGTTTGTGTTTAAAAGTTAGTCAGCCTGACTTTTGGAGGTTGTGTTAAATGTTAAGGATGTGAGTTGATTTGAAGTTTGAAGTTTTAAGTATGACTACAGCTAAACCAATCATGGACAACAATGATAATTAATAATGCTATAATTCAGTAGCTAATGCTAAATTACCTCTAGCCGTATGGAAAATCTTTTGTTATGCCAGATTCTGAATAGATATAAGGACATTTAATATTCTATTCAGCTTTTGTTCACACTGAGGTATAGTGTTTTTGAAGCTAACACATTCATTTATTAGGATGGGATGACTTGGTACAATTAGTCCATTTATGACTTTTCTAGATCATTTCTATTGTCAGGTTTTAACTCTGAGTGTGATTTACTTCCCCATGCAAATAGAGGGTTTTTTTGTGTTTAAAGTTTACATGATTAATTGCAAACAGGTTCCCGCCTTGTCCCTACGCGGAGTGTCTCAATCTGAAGGAACCGCCAAAAGCGAGACAATTTTCTCATCAATAAAGCTTTTTGTTTTGTTGTTTCACAATTTATTTCATTTCTCTTTGAATGCCGGTTGTGTAACTTTGTCTGTTTTTTTAGTCTCTGTGTTTGGTGTGTAGGAGAGACATAGAAGTTGCCTCACTCTGGCGCACTTCTACTCTGCCTTCAGAATGAATTAAAACTTTCGTTTCGGTGTACAACCTTCAAAGTGTTACATTTTGACATCTTAACCTGCGATGGTAAATAACGTACATGTTTTATGGCGTTTCGTGGCACCATGACGATCATAAAAACATCAAAGCGTCGTGACGCCGTCAGGACATTTTCCGGAAAGACTATAAAAGTTAAGCAAGCTGCAGATTTCATATAATAATATTCAAAACCATTTTTAAGCAAGTGTGATAAGTAAAGAAAGAAAGTTACTATGGAGTAAATTTCTGTCTTTGCATACCCCAGCTAATGAAGTTGGGGTTAGAGAACAGGGTCAGCCATGATACGTTAAATGGTCTTGCTCAAAGAGCAGCAAGAACCCCGATCCTTAGATCAACAACCCAAAGCATATTCAATATTATATCGCAATATATATTGCAGAAAAACAAAATATCACAATGTCATTTTTTCCCTAATATCATGCAGCCACTTATTTGGTCACCGCAAATTAAAGTTAGTCAATGCAATGCCCCTTTAAGTTATTTCGGGAGTTTTTTACTCCTTTAAGATTATTTTTAACCATTTTTGCTTTTATTTTAGGACAGAAGTTAGACAAAAAAGCGAAAAGGGGGTGTAATAGTCAGGTCGACATGTCGACACACTTGGAGTTAACTGCACACATGCTTCTATTTTTCCTTTTAATCAATTTAATTAATGAATCAGGGTTCATTTCCCAGCACCACCAAGCTACCTTTGGTGGACCCACGAGCAAGGCCCTCACCCCCTAATTTTGTTTCCTCAGTTTTATAAAAAGTGATAAATAAAAGTCCAAATGCCACAAATGTAGTTCATGTAATGTAAATTAATTCGACTTGATTTGTACGTGTGCGTTTAACAAACCGACATTGTTTTAAAGCAGCTTTAAAGAACAGAATAAATAAAAGCAAAACGATCGATATTACACGTTTAAAGTACGTGCAATTTTATTAGTTATTTTATTAGCGCACCAGCCTACAAATAATAATGACTGAGTGTTTCAGGAAATTCTCTCTGCTTATTATTAAACTAGATCTTTGCTAGTGCTCGGTACATTCCATCCCTTTCAGTGTTTAACTAATGATGCTAAACATCACATCCAGAACTGAGAATTTAGAATTCATAACTGAAATACCTGAATCCAATTTTATTTCCAAGTACAAGGTAAACCGATGACACATTATATGTAGAGAGATTGTAATGAATAAAATGCCAGAATATTTTTAATATTTATTATAATAATGCGCTGCAACAATACTATGTGTTTTGGGAAAATAAAGTAAAATAAATGATTAAGAAATAAGCACGGAAGGGTTCCTACACAGTAGCACAGTTTTTAGGAAGACAAGAACAGAGCAGTGTGTGTGTGTATGTGTGTGAGTTAGAGAGAGAGAGAGAGAGAGAGAGAGAAAGTTGAACTAACATGGCAATCTTTCTCTGCCCGGAGTCAGAAACATCCTATTTCATGATTTACATTCCTGTTTTTATTTTACTAGTGAACTCCTAATAAATAATGAAATAATAATATGCTCCTGACTTCACATAACATTTGAGGTTCTCACGCCATCCCGCCCAACCCGTTCTTTAACATACGGTACATGACAGACACTAAATTATATAAGAAAATATATCTTACAATAATCTCAGTTGCGTAAATAAGCTAAATGGAATTCCTTCTCGATGACAGCGACTGCCAAATACTGTGCATGTAGGTTCGATAAACCTTTATTTATCCCACAGTAGGAAAACTTTCATGTTACAGCAGCAAAAAAAGGGGCAAATAAAAAACGACAACTAAAAAAAAATAGATACAATAAATACAAACAACAACAAAGAAAGAGATTGCACTAAGGTTCATTCTTATTGCACCGTTTAACCATCAATAGAAACTTAAAACTTAAAGCACTTTAGTTAATGTCCAGCTCAGCTTATAACACTGGGCATCTAAAGGAAAAATAGAGCTTTACTAACTTTACTGCCCAGTGTTTATTACCTCCAGGTGCCAGCTGGGCAAATCTGTTCAACGTTCCTACACGTGACTTCACCGGTAAATCAGGTTCTTCAGATAGTTGATGTTTTATACACTTGTCACATGGTTTGCATGTGTGATTGTTTTCCATTTATTCATTTGACATGCATATGATAATAAATATAATTCACTTATTTCTACGTCAACCCATGTTATAACCTATAATTGATATGTTTGCATGTGTTTTTTACCCCCTATATTTGTTTTAATTACTGTTCTTTATTTGTACACATGATGATTTATATTTTAAATAATTTTACTGGATTATATCAGATTTACATAAGTTATAACACATTATTTATCGATTTCACATTCATTTATTTTTATAATGCTACGTATATATTATTATTATTTTATATTAACTTTTTTTCATTCTCAATTTGACACATCATTTTGGTTGATTATTTACCCATAATTACATTTATTTTGACAATTTTCCCCTCTATTATTTATTTATTTATTTTTAGACCCATATATAAGAGCTGATGTGCTGATGTCTGCCACTGTTGGGTCCTTAAGCAAGACCCTTAACCCTTCCTGCTCCAGGGGCGCTGTATCATAGCTGACCCTGCACTCCGACCCCAACTTTTCAAGATGGGAAACAAATTTCACTGTACTGTAGAGTATGTGTAACAACTAATCTTTTAAAGTTATTGAAAAAGTTTAATTGTACAATTTCTTTCCACATCTTTATTAAAATAAAGACTCTAAAATAAAAAAAATCATTTCCTAAGCTAGTACCAGAGTTTAAATGGCCTGTGATGTTGATGAGGTTTCTTGGCTTGTACCAGACCAAACACCGGATACTGGAGCAGAATAATTCTTTTTTGCTGTTGTTTGCTGTATTGTACTGTACTCAGAGCCGGCCCAGGGCATAAGCGAACTAATCGGCTGCTCAGGGCTCTCGTGGCCACCTGGAGGCCCCCAAGAGTACATGTTTTTTGTCCTTTTTTGGATATTATGTCAATGGACAATGGTAATTTTACAAAAAGCTTAAAATAAAAGAAGGGTAAAAACATTGGCATGATGTAAGCAACACAGTGACAACAAATAAATTTGATAATTGGTGTGTTAGATTTATAGTGTGTGAATAATCAAGGATTGACAATAATTAGTCATATTGGCAGCACTAAAATCAATAAAATTCTGCTTAAGGCCCCCTAAAGGCATGGGCCGACCCTGACTGTAATTAATACTTAATGTCTTAATACTTTTTCTATATATAGTGTACACTGCCACAACTATTTCCAAGAACATAAATTACCTGTAGCATAAATATCCGTCTCGCATTCCATTAACCGAAATAAACTAAACCGTTACAAAAAAACCCCAAAAAACTAATGAATGTTTCCCTGTTTTCAGTCTTATCTTATGTGCTGGTTTAAACCAATATTAATATAAATCTTTAAAATGTAATTCTGGCCCGGATTTTTTTCATGCCATAATAATCGCTTGTTCTTGCTGTTCCCTACAGCTTGAATATGAATAAGAGCATGTGGAACTAGTTAAAGAAAAAAAAAGACATTGACATTGACATAATGCTGCCTCTAAAAGCTAGATATGATTGGGTGACTTGCAGATTTGTATCAACTTCCACACAGTGTTTTAAATAGATCTGCTAATGTTTAACAGAGACACATAAACACAGGTTTATTGTTCTAGCAGCGACTGTTACATCATTGGTGGGAAAAAACATGTCAGAATCAATCTGCCTCGTCATTAATTAAGCTGCAGGTAAGTGCATCAAATAATTTTCTTTGTTTACACCCGTCAGTGTTGATTTTTTTTTTTTTTTACATATACAATGTCTTCTCAGGTGATACCAAATGATATCAAACAGGAGAGGTACAATATAATTCTTATAGTTTTCTGCCTCCTGCTTGTACCAGTTCAAATAAATACACAATATCGTTGTGTTAAAGGTACAATAGGTAAAAGATTTTTTGTTCTGCTGGTTAAAAGTGTCTTCACATCCTAATACCAATCATTAAGTTAATTGGTTTAAATGTATTTATATGTAATTATATATTCTGTGGAAGGCGTAGGACCAAGAAATTTTCATCCAATCAAATGTTGTAGTCCAAATAATATGATAGGCTTTCCTACCTGCCTGTCGAAATATGTCATCAGGATATGTCATCAGCACGTTCACAGACTGTGGAAGAAAAGTCTGGAACAACGTGAAAACCTGAATTAATATGTCAAGTCAAGTCACCTTTATTTATATAGCACTTTTAACAATCAAGATTGTTTCAAAGCAGCTTTACAGAATCACATCAGTTGTGTTGTCTAGAAAAATCAAAGGGAGTCAAAGGGTCTAAAAAAATCAAAGGGAGTTAAAGGGTCTGAAAAGATTATGTCATGGTTACAGTATTTCTTTTGGACACCACTCAACACCTTTGGGATGAACCAGAATGCAGAGCTCACCGCAGACCTTCTTATCCGAACATAGTGCCTGATCTCACTAATATTATTGTAGCTGAATGATCTCTCACATTCGAGCCCCAAATTGTAGTGGAAATTCCTACTAGAATAGTGGAGCTTAATCGAACAGCAAAACGGGGAGTAACGGTCAGGTGTCCACAAACATTTGGCAACATAGTATTTTTCCAACATGAAAACTTTTATAATGTGTGGCCATCAGAAACACATCTCCACTTAAGTGCTTGTAATCAGTCTTTACACCACCAAGCAATAATTTTTCTTTCTACACCCATGTGGGTCGAGAAACATGTCTGGAGTGATGTGTGACAGAAGAATATCAGCTAGAATCAAGGGTAAGGTGTACAAGACAGTGGTAAGACCAGCTATGATGTATGGTTTAGAGACAGTGGTGCTGAGGAGGAAACAGGTAGCAGAGCTGAAGATGTTGAGGTTTTCTTTGGTAGTCACAAGGTTGGACAGAATTAGAAACGAGTTCATTAGGGGGGACGGCTCATGTTAGATGTTTTGGGGAGAAAGTCAGGGAAGCCAGATTGAGGTAGTTTGGACATGTACAGAGGAGGGATAGTGAATATATTGGTAGGAAAATGTTAGAAATGAAGCTACCAGGCAGAAGGCAAAGAGGAAGATTAAAGAGAAGGTGTATGAGATAAACAAGGACATGAAGTTGTGGGTGTGAGTGAAGCGGATGCAGAGAATAGGGGTAGGTGGCGACAGATGATTCGCTGTGGCGACCCCTAAAAGGGAACAGTGGAAAGGAAAAGAAAAAGACCCATGTATAAGTCAAAATAAGACAGGTGACAGTAGTATGGGAAAAAATGTGAAAATTCTAACGCGTGCCTTACAAGCCGCTAGCTAGCACTGGGGCCCAGTTCACTAGCTGCTTGTTTGTCTCTTAATCTAAGTCGGGATACAATAAAAAAACCGTCTTAATCCATCTGTACACTGACTTAATTAACCTTGACGTACAAAACTTTTTATTATGTTCAAACAGATCCAACTCCTTTAGCAAACGGCATTCGATACCTTGTTTTGTAACTGAAATGACATTATGTAAGTCTAACAAATCTGTCAGGAATTATATTCCGGTACATTTTAGCAATCTTTCCAATTTCCAGATGGGATTTTTAGGTCAAATATTTCAATAAAACTAGAACATGCGCTTGGCGTGACGTCATGTTTAGGTAACGTGACTTGCACACTAATTGCATTAAAACCTCGCTGGCTAATCAAAGCTGATTCTCGTACGTGATCCGGTCGATACACCGTAGTATCCGTTGGGATTATTAGATCTGATTAGGTCTAGCACAGAAAATCATTCAGTCAGAGAACAAGCATGGAATAGAGCCAACGGCACGGCCTGCTGTATATGTTCGGCTTACATTTTTCTGATTTGTTCTACGTTTACATTTATAGCATGTAGCTGGAAACAAATAAACAGTTGTACGCAGTTTGTCACGCGTGTAGAACAACCATTTGGAGAAGAAAATGTCAAAGTCGCTTTGCAATGAAAGGAAACCGGTTACATCACACAGGCTGAATACACGCATTCCCTTTCTGTCTTTCTTTTTGTCTCATGCATAAACATACGTATATAAGTCAGTGCTAGTTCACATGACACACTTGAATACCTCAATCGGAGTTTGGCATTATGTCTTTGGCTGTGTCGTTCCCTCACTACGTTTACTTGACTCTTTTTAACAAAGCAATGATGTCACTTGCTGAATGCTGTAAATGAAAAGGTAAATGTACTTTTCGCTCGTTGAGGTAAAAGGCAAGACTGCTGATGTAACTTGCGGCTAATAATCAGAAAGAAAGTGTCTCTCCACATCGGTGGTAAGTCATTCTAATCTTATGAAGCACCTCAAATCGTCACATGACACCACAACATTAAAATAGCATAGATTAGCGTGCGATAGTTTATAATATCCAAGTTATTTGACACGTGTGTAGCGCGATAGTCACTTTTTCCCTGGTAATTAGCTACTTTTATATCAATGTAACTCAGTTACTATTTGTGAGAAGTAACTAGTAACACTGCCAATGTCCAACAATGCTGTTTACTCACTCACTTTCTTAAACCTGGTTGTCGAATGTAAAAGAATCTGGACGAACAGGATTGTGTTGACGTATTTCTTAAGTCTGTAAGCTATTTCTGGGTCTCTCTCTCACCTTCTTCCTGCGTATCGCATCCTAACACACTAAGAAGCTAATAAAAAGCATGCAGTGTTGTGCCCTGCTTCAAGAATTCTATCACATTCAATTTAGGCCAATATTAATTGCTGCCATATTACACATTTATTCATGTTGAAAAACACAAAACTAATGTCTCCTCCTTGTCCTGAGGTTTCGTCTGGTGTTTCTTAAATCTTGTCTGCAACTTCGATTCATTTGAATGCATAACGACTACTAATTATTACCACATCTGCTCATGGTATGCATGTGACATTATTGTAAATGTTATATAAACAGACATACTGGGACACCTCAGTATATACTTCGTATGTGTTTTTTAGTCTCATGCTGTTGGAAACGCATTTTTACTAGATTTTGCAACACTTGCTTATTCAGCCACAATGGTATCAGGCTGCATTTTTACTGCATGCATGCATGTAACCCAATTTTGATTTTTTCCTCCAATGTGGCACAGATGGGATGTGAAAGATGACAATGTAAGCAGGAAAAAAAGCACATGGATTTTGATATTTTTTTTATTATTTTCAGGCTTATTCGTATGTGGAAATAAACGAGATATAAATCGGATACGTGCATTAGCGTCTGTCATGTGAGCAGAAAGATCGGATTTTCACCAGTCAATGCGAGACCAACGTTATTTATATAGTGACGTTGTGCATAACGTCAACTTAGGTAGACAGCCAGTGGAGATATACAGTAAAAAAAATTGATCTGGTGCACCTTTTTTCCCCTCCTTTTCCAGTCAGGATGTCTACCTTGGGTTGTTTTGTCGTGAATAGTGTAGATGCAGAAATCAGATACGGATCAGTTTTGAAAGATGATGTAAGCAAAAAAACTTGGATATAGTCACAAAATGGAATTGGGCATCGAGAATTGCATTGTAAATGCAGCCTTAGTGAGGGTGAGGAAATCTGGGGTGCAGTCAGTGTTCCAGTTCATACTTCAGTGCAGAACACTCAAGTACAGAGGCAATGTCATTCTTGGAGTGTGTTTGGGTCTTTTAGTTGCAGTGAAGGAATAATGTAATGCTGCAACATTCTAGACAACTTTGTGTCAACAGTCTATGGAAGACACAACGATGTGGTTGTGTTAGTTAAGTGTCTACAAACATTTGCCCATATAATTTATATTATTAAATAATTCATATTTACCCAGTGCCTTAACACACCCTTATACTTACCCTTACTCATCACGCGAGCAAATCATAACCAGGCTGACATTCTGACACACAAACACACCACAAGACTACATTTTTTGTCTCTTTTGCCCACCATAGAGCCCCATTTACATCCCTTCCTCTCTTACCTTTCACTCACGCCTTGTTTATACACTGAGCCTTCTTTCACTTACAATTTTCCATGTTCTGCAGGCAAATAAACATTTGAATCAACATGGTCCGCTACAGTATTTGTGCAGTGAGGTCAGCTCTCGCTTCTATGCCTGCAAATGCATGTAAACATAAGCACACGTCTGAATGGGGTTCCCGTAAATTCCTCTTTGTAAAGCGTCGACCAAAAAAAATAAAAAGCTACAGAAATGTAGCCTAAATATTTGATTACTTTCTTAAAAAAATTATTTCATATAAAGGCTTAAATTTTCATTTTCAAATATTTTTAGAAATGAATAGTTTGGCAAATATTTTAGTACAGAGGAAAGTTCAGTGAAAAAAAAAGAAATATAGATAATATAGATTTTACTGTTTCAATTATTACACATTAGTAACATTGTTATAAATGTTATTTTCTAATTCAAGGCAAAATTACTACTACTACAACAACTAATAATAATACCACCAATTATAATACTACTAATAATTATTATAATAATAATAATAGCAACATTCTCCCAACTATTCTTACTGCACTATTCTATGTCAGTGGTATCAGTGGCAGTGGGTGGTAATAGATAGTTTTATACCATCATAATGCTTATAACATTTTTTTCAGTCCGTCGTACGATCCTACAGCCTGAACCACCGTAGGCCAACCACCCACACAAACGTATTAATAATAGTAATAAATCTGCTTACATAAGTGCCCTTGTAAACAATTTAGTTTTACAGACATTTATTGTAATTATTATGTGATAGAAAGTAAAATATGACGTCCCAAACAAAAGAAAAAATGAACAGGTCACAGTTTATGTTTTCACTGATTTGCCTCTAAAGAATAAGAGGAGTAATATACCATTTGTTAGGATTCTTTTGGCTTTCTGTGTCAACCACCCAAACAACCCAAAACATCGGCGCCATCATACCGTATAAGATTTAATAGGTTTTTGCACCTTGAGTTCTTAATAATGCATTCACGCATAATAAAGCATCAAAGTCTTAAGTTAAAGCTCTTTATGCTGTCATGCGGACATGAGTTTATAATGAAATTCTTACTGAGACTATACACACAACCTTTTCTAGCCTAATGAGCAACAACAACTGCTTTAATGAGGTCCACAAAAATCTCATTTGTTGGTGTTGTAAAGATCAGACTTTGAAAGATCCTTGTTCTTTAAATCAAAAGGACTGACGACCAAATTGTCATCCCATTGAGTGAAAACTGTCAGGGTTTGGTTTCTGTTAGGGTTTCATGTTTTGTGTTTATGTTCATCTTCTTTGTTCACTTCCTGGTTTTGTAACATGATCATGGTGCCCCAAGTGATCATGTTCTGTGCTTCCCTTGTCCATATGTCATGTTGTCATCAATTGCTTTTGTCATACAGTCTTCAGTCTTACTTGTCATGTGTCTCCATCATATGCATAGTCCTCTTGTTCCTCTGTACCGCCGTCTGAGAGCCTGGTTTGAAAGTTTGTTTAGTCGAAATTAGATACGTAATTTTTGACATGAACAGGTTTGTAATACTGGATTATTTATCTCAAATTATATAATGATAAGTATATAATTTTGCTTCATTTATTTGCAGATGTTTATGTTATAATTTTTTGAATACTCGCTGATGATGCTTTGAAAATGGTAGCGCAGGAGTTAATTGGAAGATCAGGGTAAGTAAGGCCTTTAAACCCCAATTGCTCAGTTGTATAAAAGTGATAAATGTAAGTCACTCTGGATAAGGACGTCTGCCGAATGCTGTAAATATAAATGTAAATGTATGGCCATATTTATGCAGTGATATAGACCATCACTGAAGAATTTGGGGAGAAGCGGCAGTTCGGTGGTTAAGATGTTGTACTGCTGATCGGAAGATTACCAAACTGCTACTGCTGGGCCCCCTGAGCAAGGCCCTTAACCCTCAACTGTTTAGTCAAATAAAAATAAGCACTAAATAAGTGCCAAATCTGCCAAATGCCAGAACTGTAAGTTGGAAGAGAGAGTCTATAGGGTTACAGTATGTTACCTAGCATATGCATGTCTAGAAAATGGTATATGTACAGTAGTGTAGTAGAGTAACAATAGCTCCTGGTGCTGGAAAGGTTTTAAGTGTTTCTAATGAGATTACCGAGGTGTAGAATCTCTCTGGGAATCTTGTGAAACAAGTGCTGACAGTTCTCTACCTCATTCCTAATAGAGAACAGTGGACATGCAGGGTATTTCGTGTGCCAGGAATCCTTTCTAAAATAAAGTGTGTGTGTTGAGTGTCCAGAAGGGTTGAAAACTGTGTTGGGGGATCCTCAAGTTTTGTATTGTCCTTATGTCTTTAAGGTTCTTGTACCAAAAAAGGAAGTACAATTAATTTGTCTTTGATTTAGTTTAAATGGAGCCAGAATATTGTATTTAAAGACTTAGCATTATGTAGCCTCTACTAGACTTGCATCATCTAGACATAGTCTCGCTATAACATCTGTTATCTGTAGAAATTTGTACACAATTTTTAACATCCTGAAAATTGGTGGTTTACATTAACATTTCTGGCATTTGGCGGACCCCCTTATCCAGAGCAATCCATCTATGCAATTGAGGGTTAAGGGCCTTGCTTAGGGGCCCACTGGTGGTAGATTGGTGGTGACCATACAATCTTCCAATTAGCAATCCAACACTTTAACCACTGAGCTACCGCTTTCCTCATTGGTGAACTGGTGACCTAGAATTTAAATAAATGAGTATGTATTTCACTCTGGATCTACTGTGACCTTGAGTGGAATAAAGCCTTTACTGAGATTAAATATATAATAGTTTATGTTTTTTCAGTGAGTATCTGATTTCGCAGTCCTCAAGCCCAACTTAACTGGATTTTTTTTTTTGAGCCACTGGGAGTAAAGTTTCTAAAATTACAGACATTCGAGATAGACATTTAAAACGGTACTCAGCCTGCGATCCTGCACTTCGTCTTTCCTGTCAAACTGACCTTTAAAGCAGATAAGTTTATAAAGAATCATCGAGAGATTGCTGTACGTGTCCTTCGGGTTGATCGGCATCCCGACAACATAATACAGAATTACCAGAGGAACTGTTGTCGTCCCCCGTGGAAATCATTTGACATTTTTATTTCTGGCCATTTGTGAGACCATCTGGAAAACGTGCCTCTGTGTGTTAAGTTAGTTTAAGCTGGTCCGAGACCTCATGATGTAGGGGATATGATGTAGGCACTATACTCCTGCGATAGTAGATGGTTCATTTTCAAAAATCTGTTGGTACATGATGGTGAGCTGCTGGTGAATATCACGTTATGCATGTAAACACTGCAGCATTATGTCCTTGAGGTGTTTGTCAGTATGGAGAAAGGACAATGGATGCTATGTTTAGAACTCCCAGAAGTGATGCTGCACATGAGGTTACTCGTGTCACTTCCTGTAGCTAATCCAAACGACACTATTCTGCTCTTGATCCAGGCCAGACACAAGCGGTTCGCAGCCAAATTTGCATCACCTCGAACCCTCCTTCTTTCCGTCAGAACTACAACATACCTCCATGTAGAGATATTAAGAAATTGAATCAACAATCTATAAAAATTTGCAACGTTACTTCTTCAACTTTTTACAGAGCAGGTGCTTAAATCAAACCTAGGGTGGGTTAAGGAAATAAGACAGTGTACACTTTTCTCAACGTGGTTTAAAAGAAAAAAATAGGAAGATGGTTTGACTGTATGCCAAACCCATTCGCATGGAGATTTGATGTCAGGATGTTATGTCATAGTACACCTGTTTTAACTACCTCCTCCAAAAGAACCAGAAAGGAAAGGGGAGGGAACAAAAACAGAGAGAGAAAGAAAGAGAGAGAGAGAGAGAGAGAAAGAGAGAGAGAGAGAGAGAAAGAGAGAAAGCAGCCTGAGCTTAAAACTTGCCATCCCGGTGCAGTTGTACTCTTTACATCTGGAATATACAGTAAGGACTTGTCCAAGCACTACCCAGGAGTGCTGCAATCATTTGTAGGATATCTCGCTTGATATCATCTGGAACTTGATCTTCAAAGGCTTAAATTGAAACATGACAAAACCAGTTTGCCGGTTTACATCAGGATTCTGAAATAACACACCTCTTTTCAGCAGACGTTTGGAAATGGCCTGTTTTGCATAAGGCTGGACAGGTAAAAAGACAAAGTAAAATAAGTACCGGACCTGGTAACTACCAACAAACTGGGACTGGACGATCACAAACTCTTTGTTAATGTTCCCTAATAATAATAATAAATTCTGTATTTGTCAGGTAGGTAAAAAAAAGAAATGATAAATATGTGCATGTTTTTATTATTGTATAGAATTGAGATCCTGCTTTAACTTAAAAATCATCGTAAAATGTTTATATAATTTCCAGAAGGGTAAAAATGTGTTAATAGTTAAGACAATAAGCTTAAAAATCGCTGAGTGTATATATATATATATATATATATATATAACAATAATAATAATAGACGCTATTACCACACGTCATACCTGATTACAGCTTCGAAATACCTTCACGTGGCATTCCACATGTACTATCTTGAAGTTAATCTTTCTCCAAGGAACATGCTTTGTGTACCAGAGTTTTAATTATGTAAGAATGTCGTGAGAATCAGCTTTTATCACACATACAGACACATCAGACCAGAAATGACAGAATGATTATGACATGTTAACCTAAATAGTTTTTTTTTTTTTTTTTTTTTTGCTGGTGTTAAAGTGCTAATCTATTTGCATATTCGATTTCATACCTTAAAAATATAAATATTCGTTTAAATGATTAACAATAAAAACTAGTCGGGACTTACATAAAAAATACTATAGTATAACTTTATGATTTATTACATTAGGATGTGTTAAATTGTAGTGTAGTGTAGTATATTAGAGTATTTACTCTATCTTACTGCAGTGTACTATAATATTAACTCTAGTGAATTAATAAATTGTAGTAAGTTACTAGAATAATCTAGAAGACTGTGATAAACTGGATGATATTATAGTTTTTACTAAAGGATTTAGTTAGTTAGAGTATTTACACTCGGGTAATGTTTACGTCGTACTATAGAAAGAACTGTAGTGAACTGATCAATAATATTATAAAGAGTTGTTCTATGAGAAACAGAGTTACTAATGGGGATCAGTGTGTTCCAGTGTGAAAGACCAGATTCCCATTTCTAATGAACAGCAATGTCAGATCATCGATTCCACAAAAGATAAACAAAGATTTTGTAACAAAAATAAGCAATAAAAAATGGACGGTTTGTTAACATGTTTGGTTTTATTCGTTTGAGGGATTTGGTGTGTGTTTTGCGTTGATCCACTTTTTTGTTCTGATTTGTGCTGTGAAGATTCTCAGACATACAGTATAATATAGTTGTAGAAAATTGACTATAGTCATTAATTTATTCATTAGATTATTATACTATAGTAGAGTTACTACAACGAGTGTAGTAGAATTAACACAGAAAATTATTACATCATTGCAATTTACTATATCTATATAATAGTAAGAGTAAAAAACACTACAGTATTTACCACAGAAAGTTTTACTACATGTTCTATAGTAAAGTTACTTTACTGTGGTTTGTCAGAGGAGGTTTATTTATTTGATCCAGCTGTGTTTTTTTTTTCAATTTTCAGAAACAATTATCTAGCTAAACCTGTCTTTATGTGGCATCGTGAGTCACTTTCTTTACTGGCACATTATCCCTCCTTCATTTAGCTGTGATTGGTATTGCATCGTTCATTGTTTTTATTTTCCTATCTTTATTAACGTGCCATAACTTGCAAAAATAAACTACAACACAAAAAAAGCGTATTCATTGTCTTTAAATGCCATAATGACTAAATGACATAATGACAAAGTCAAATAAATTATAAAAGAAGTTTATTTAAGTTAAATTTGTGATTCTGTGTAAAAATTAGTGACAGAAACACACTAACAATCGAGTCTGTAAAGTAGTAAAAACTATAATATGATCCAGTTTATCACAGTCTTCTAGTTTATTCGAGTAACTTTTTAGTTTACTACAGTTTATCCATTCACTAGAGGAAATACTATAGTACACTGCGGTAAGGTAGTAGGATTTTTTTCTGTGGGTTACAAAGTGTGATGTTATACATTTTTATACACTGACACAGTAAAAGAAAGAAAAATAAGGGGAAAAAATGGATCTGCGGTACAGACAGACACTGTGCAGAAATACTCAGCGAACACTTACGATATCTCTGATAGAAAACTCGGGCAGCAGCTCTTAATGAATGTCCCTAAGGAGAACCGTGAGATGGTGCAGCTGCAAACCCCTAACAGCTTTTTTTTCTGTACAGCTATTAAAACACTTCTCACTTGTTATATTCAGACGGTGCTTTAGGCTCTTAACATAGACATTGTTTACCATTTTCAAAAGCTAGTTGAGCAGACGAACGGCTGAACGAAGCAGCTGTAACCATACGTTCGTGAACCATTTCTGCATTCTTGACTGAAGTCACATTATTAAATGAAGTCTAAATAAATAGCACATGAACTCATTTTTATCAGACATATTGTTTACGTCCCAGGTCTTCAGCTAGGGGACAGAGGTTTTGGTTGTAGAGCAAGATATTCTGTCTGCTGTTCAGAATTGTTCAGTAGTTGATCGATACACTAGTTTCACTTTTGCATGTTTCAGTGCAAATTATATACCATAAATCAGATCATCCTTAAAGCATTGATTTAATTATTAATCCTGACAAAATTTCTAAAATTATTTTAACATTATATGATATACAGGTAATTAAACTACATAAAAATATATAGACTAAAAGAGACCCGAACACTGTTCCAGCATAACAATGTCCCTGTGCACAAAGCCTGTGAGCTCCATAAAGACATGGGTCCCATCCGATATTGCAGACTTCCATACTAGATAGTAGGCAGACATGACTTTTTACATTAGCATGCGAAATACAGTACGCAAAAAGTCCCCGGATGACCTACTATTACCACCAAGATTTTTGAAGTATACATACAATGGACACTTTACTATCTCATGACGCAGCGGAAGGAACAACGTGGCACTTTTTACGCTGCTAGCTTGAAGAAAAAAAACCCCCATCGTTGCTTGTAGTTAAATTGCGCTCGTTTAACATCATTCAAGTTAAACATTATCCAACCTAAAAGTTGCGCCACTGTGACGTTATATGTCACATGTCGGTATCAACATGGTGGATGTAGTACATCCGAATTTCTTTCTTAACTATACTATATAGAGCGTACTTTTAACAGTGATGAAATACATACTTACGTAAATGTGTTATACACAGTACTTAACTAGTATGCGATTTTGGATGGAGCTAACGTGCATTCTGGTTGGAGTACAAGAACTCCCATGTTCTGTATAGAGCCCAGACTCAGTGAACACCTTTGGAATAAACTGGAACACCGACTTCGACATCAACATTATTACCTAAACTTACTATTACTATTGTTTCCGAATGATACCACACTTATTAATAAAGTGTTACTCAAAAATTTGCAGGTAGTTTGCAGTCGGTAAGTGGTAGCGCAGTTATTAAGATCTTAGACTGCTAATTGGAAGACTTGTTAAGGCTTTGAAAGGGACTTCACAGACTCACTGTATGCCTTCTGGGGTTTTTTTTGCTCTTCTCTTTCTACCCACCCTTTCTGTGCATGCCTGTTTTTTTCTGCCTGCACCTGTGTTTAATTGTCTGTCTCATTAACTCGCAAAAGTCTTCATACTTCGACTGCTTTGTTGGTCTGGTTTTCATGAAATGTTGTTAAACATGCTGGTACGGGGTGGTCTTAATCCTAACTGCATGTGATTTTGCAGTTTTTCTATTTCTTTTATTACTTATACTACAACAGATTCGATGCTACATTGAAGTCTAGTGTATTTTGTAGCCTTTTTCTAAAATAAGCCTTTTGCCCGATTGGCCTAATTCCAATAAGTATGCAAACTGGATCAAATTCATTAAACATACATCACATATATGGTACATCCAGAGCTGCAAACCGAATGATCTTGACTGCTCATCCTAGGAGTGGAAAAACTCTTAAAAAAAAAGGGTGGGTTGTAAAATCTTGCCAGCAGTGGACAAGTCATTAGTTCCACTGTGTTGCCCAATCTCATGTTTTGGGTGCCTGGAAACCTAAATGGCAAAAAAGTGATAGCTGAATGGAATATACGGCAGGTCGGACAGTGTAGCTACAGTAGTTACGTGTGTTATTAAGGACATAAAAACAGGCGGACATCATGTTTACACCGTTGGGAAACAAATACAGCATACATTGTTTTTGAATTTGTTGAATAAAGTAATAGGACACCTGACCAGCACAACCATTTGTGTTTCGGAGTTCTACAGGGTGCCCCATAAGTTTCCATACCTAGGGAAAATGTAAAAAAAAAAAATTTTTTATTTATATAATATGCTCTACATGACTACTATTGTTTTGAAACACATTTTTATTCATGTCCTCCACTGCTGAAGAACACGTATAAGCACAGCTGGAGTTATGCTTGTAATGGCATAGGTGAGACGTTTCTTAAGATGATTTATGTTTTGTATCTTTTCCTGGTTCGCCATGGACTTTAAATGCTCCCAAAGATCAAAATCAAGTGGGTTAGTGGCTCAAATGGTAAAGGAGTTGATTGGAAGAGCAGGAAGACCTGGGTTTAAGCCCTGCCACCGCCAGTCAGCCACTGTTGGGTCCTTGAGCAAGACCCTTAACCTCTTTCTGCTTCAGGGATGCTGTATTATAGCTGACCCTGTGCTTTGACCCCAACCTTCTAAGATGGGATATGCAAAGAAACAAATTTCACTATGCTGTAAAGTGTATGTGACAAAGTGAGGTTGATTCAGAGTCAGTAAGACATGAGAGTTCTTCCACACCAACCAGAACACACACCGTGCTTTTACGGAGTTTAGAAGATTTGGATCATTGTCATGCTGGAACAGTGTTTGAGTCGCTTACAGTATTTGGCAGACGTCCTTATCCAGAGCGACCTACATTTATCTCTTTTATAAATATGAGCAATTGGTGGTTAACAGCCTTTCTCAAGGACCCAGTGGTGGTAACTTGGCTTTGCTGGGAATCAGACCCACATTCTAAGAGACATTTTAAACATCTGTATGCTGATTGGGTGTCCACAATTCTTTAGCCAGATAGTGTATTTGACCGCTGTTTATCCAATTTTTGTTTTTGAGGCAGAGAAAATCTTTTCATCGATGATGTGTGTCAGGGACGGAGGTGAGATTTAAAAGCATATTTACACGCATATGTTATATTTGAATATGCCTAATAAAGGAAACATCTTGTTTTGAGTTTCTTTTATCTACCGGTTACCTCAGCCCCCCCAAAAAATATAACACACTCTGAAAAGTATTGTAAGCTACCAAGATTGGTTTCAAGGCACTCCAGGAATAAATGAGTACCGGTTAAGTGGAGTATTATGCTATAAAATTCAGGACAATTCCGGTTAATGTCAGTTTCCCCTTAAGGAAATATTTCGCCATTACTGGAACTGGTGTATTGTTATGTCATTCAACCTTTTGTTAGCTGCATACAACACTACAACCTCACCCTGCGGAAGTGCTGAATTCCACTGCAGGGATTCTATAGCACAAATTCAGGCTGGCAGTTTGTGATGTCCAAAAAAAGAAGTTGTCATGCGACATCCGAAACAAGAGTAAATCGACACCGGTGTAACTCGAGCGAGATAATTTGTTTTTGCGTTAAACTTTTGGAATAGCCGAGTTTTTTCCTTTAATCACATTGACGCACTGTGGCGTGATTTAAAGCAAGCCATTCGAGCAAGATATTCGAAAATTATACACAAACTGAAACAGATTTGTATAAACGAAAGGGCCAAAATACCTCCTAATCGTGGCAGAGGAATGATCAGCAGCTACAGAAAGCATTCAATGGTGATTCCTGCCAGTAAAAGACGTCCCACTGGAAACTAATCCAAAAACTTCTTCACATAATGGGAATCAGTGTGTAACAACATACCATATATATGCTTAAAAAAACTAAAAGCATAAGCATGCTAGCTGGTCAATCACGCTAATTTATCAGATCATAATTAGCAGGCAGATATCTAGAAAAGCTGCCCCATCGTTTAAGCACAGGTTTGTTTGTTTTTTTTATAAAAGCATGGGTGGAGAATAAAACGTTTGACGAGGGTTCGCTGCAGGAAATAAAGAGAAGTTTGTGTCTTGTTTAAGCCTTCATAGTAACCCAAGTCAGTCCCTGGGGGGTAATTTTTTCCTGGATGTTCGATGTAATGACAGATTTGTGAATCTTTCACAGATGGTACCATTTTGGGAAAAGAGGCCCCTTGAAGAGAAATAGAGAAGTAAGGGTCAAAGAAAGAGAGAAGGAGAGAGAGAGAGAGAGAGAGAGAGAGAGAGAGAGAGAGAATGAGAGAGAGAGAATGAGAGAGAGTGACAGTGGGGGGGAGAGAGATAGAGAGAGAAAGGGCGAGAGAGAGAAAGGGTAAGAGAGAAAGAGGGTAAGAGACAGAGAGAAAGGGTGAGATAGCGCACGAGAGAGAGAAAGAGAGATAGCGAGACAGAGGGGGGTGAAAGAGAAGGAGAGAGAGAGAGAGGGAGAGAGAGAAAAACAGAGAGGGTGAGAGAGAAACAGAGAGAGAGAGAAAAGAAGACAGAGGGAGAGAGAGAGAGAGAGAGAGATAGGGCAAGGGCAATATGTGCAACAGTGTAACAAATGTACAAATTCACAGTCAGCTGAAAATCATTTTGTAAAAAGAAATAATTTAACAATAATGTGATCAAGTGGTTGCCCTGTCCAAGATCTGCCTTTTATTTAAATAATAACACTACTTTATTAAAAGACTCCTATTCAGGTCAAAGGTTATATGTTTAATGATACGCTAACGTAGCTAATCTGTTTCACTGTCACACTAATTCCACAATCGTTTTTATCCCCCACAGACACAGAGACTGGCGAGGAATCCGGTTGGCACGGATCTGACCGCGCGATGCCTGCATGGAACGCCTCTTCAGCTACCTCCCATGAAAACATGGAACTAAACGGTTCTTATGACGGCGGATCGTATTTCTGGCTACTTCAGAACAGCTCAGCAGGGACCACTAATGCCCCACTTGCAGCCAGAGTGCGGGACATGACGCTGGCACAGGCTGAGATCGCCGTCCTGAGCCTGATCCTGGTGCTTACCATACTAAGTAACAGCTTAGTGTTATGGGTTCTGCTGCGGAGGCGCAAACACAACGCTCCCATGCACCTTTTCATGGTTAACCTCTGTGTGGCCGACTTGGTGGTGGCCTTTTTTCAGGTGATTTTCTTGACCATAGCACGGGAATGACCATATTTGATTAAGAATCGTTTTTCAGCACATTTTTATTCACATTAAACTAGACAGTTAACTAATCAGTTCACTATATTGGTTTATACTAGAGATGCACTGATACCATTTTTTAAAGAACGAGTGCGATTACCGATATTTTTTTATTTCAGGTATTTGCCGATACCGATATCTGTAATTTTTTGGGATGTGGGATTATTTGTATGGATCTCGAGTTATTGTTGGGTTGGTTATCCGAATGCTAACATTACCTTTAGCGGCAAATTCTCTGTGCTCACTTTTGTGTTGCAATTTCCGATGTTTTATCAGATCACTCGTAATCTAAGTACATATTTTTTTACCACTGATATTTTTGTGGAACAAAGTTCGCAGTCTGCCATGCATGGGTTTTCATCATTCGTTTTGAAATATGTCCACACGGCTAAGTCTGACATTCTTTGTACACTGAAAGTTCTGTCTATGACGTCACAGGACGTATCCGTCTTTTGTATCTTTGTGTTTTTACGAGTACGAGTACAAGTACAGGAGCTCAGTATTAGGGCCGATACTAGTATTGTATTGGTACATTTCTGTTCTTAGGACAACTTGCTTCGATTAGACAAAATAAAACACGGAGGAAAACAGAACACAGTAGTCTATGCTATTGTTGTAGGGAACGAATCAGCAGCTGTTGGCATTACAAACTTTTTTAACAGCATAATTTATTTTTAAAAAATAATTTTTACCATTTAAAAAATTAAATAGCACTACTACTAAAAATAATTTTAATAATATTAATAATAATAATAATAATAAAAACATCATTTTTTTTTCCCTTTTAAAATTTGTAAATTATTCAATTTTTACAAATTTTATTTATTGCTAGGGTGATGTATCACCTTTTATCTGACCAATCAGACTTGAGAATTCAAAAGCGTAACGATTACAAGACATTCTAAACCGAAACCCTTGAAATAATCTTTTTTTGCTGTTTTTAACTTATACTGTATACGATACTCTATTTGTGGTTACATATTTATTTTTATTTGAAATATACAAAATGACAGTTGTATTGTCTTTTCATCAACTAGGCAACTTTTGCCCTTCTGAATTAGGTTCTTATATAAAAATAAAAATAAAAAACAGTTAAAAATAAGTAGAATTTAACCCCAAAATATTCTTATTCCTAAAGACTCATTTTACTACATATTTTAAAATTATTTTATCAATTCTTCTTAAAACCTTTGTAGTGTAAAGCAAATAAAAGCAGCTTTTACATATTGACGTCTTTACTATTTTATTAGACATCATAATGTCAAAGTAGTTTTTCTAGACAAATACCAAACCTAATGTACTGTACAACTACTTTACAACACTCCAGGTTCTCCCTCAGCTGGTGTGGGACATTACGGAGAAGTTCCAGGGTCCTGACGCCTTGTGCCGTTCGGTAAAATACATGCAGATCGTGGGCATGTTTGCTTCCTCCTACATGATCGTCGCTATGACAGTGGACCGCCATTACGCCATATGCTGCCCCCTTCAGGCCTACAGACTAGGGGGGATCTCCCGCTGGAACACACCCATCATGGTGGCCTGGGGACTGTCTCTTGTGCTTAGTGTACCACAGGTATAAGATTGTACATTACTAATCAGTTAACTATATCGGTTTATACTAGAGATGCACCGATACCATTTTTTAAAGACTGAATACGATTACCGATACTTTTTTTCAGGTATTTGCGATACCGATACCTGTAATTAAAAACCTATAACGCCATTTTTGGCCAGACAATTTCGCAGGTATTACTCGTTCGTCTAATAATAGACAGAGAAGTTATTTCAAATGATCATATTTCTCCTATTGTACTTATAATTAACATGATTTTATATATATATATTACACAAAGAGACCCCATTGTTGCATGAAGTTAAACTTGTTTGTAATGGGATTGTAATTATTACCCCAGCCAGTTTAACACTTCTCTTTTATATTCCTAGGTGTTTATTTTCTCCAGGTCTGAAGTAGCTCCAGGAGAATTTGAGTGTTGGGGACGCTTTGCTGAACCATGGGGATTGAAAGCCTACGTGACATGGATGACTCTGGCTGTCTTCATCTTTCCTACATTAATCATTACCGTGTGCCAGGTAGGGGTGTGACGAGACACTTATCCCACGATTCCAGACACGAGACTGGGTTCACGAAAACCACCCTGATTGGTAAAAAAAAAAATGTTCTTTATAGTACATGGTTAGAAGCAGTTAGAATGAAATTTGGACGTACTACAGTCACAATGTTGATATCATGTGGCACGCCGTCAGAGCAGCGCAAATTTAATTTAATTGGATAATAATTATGATAATGCTAATGATAATCAAGTGCAATCTACCCTCAAGTACTAATGTCCTATTATAATCATGTGAAATATTCTGTCTTGCCACTTTTCGCAATTTTAGAGAATCTGGGGTTGTTTGTCCTGCGGGCTCATAGGATAGTAAAGGGTCCATTGTTTGCGTACCTAAAAATCAGGGTGAAAGTAGTGGGTCATCCGGGAACTTCTCCAGGATACAAATTTTCACATACTTTTTCTTTCTGAAACCCAAGGGAAATAAAGGATCATAACTTTTTGGGGCTTTTGTGTAATTTCCTGCCCCCTTTCAGGTTTAAAAATCAGTTCTTTCCATAAAACATGCTTGTTTTTATGGCAGCCATTTTGGATGCAGCATAAGAACTAGCTCCTAACATCTCAGCCAATCAAATGACATATCACTAGAAAAAACAGGATGTATGCTATGATAAAAAGAGCGTGAAAAAATAAAACTGCAATGAAAGTAGATACTGACAAATAACATTAAAAGGACATATTTCTTACAGGTCCGGATTTTTAGGGAGATCCATGACAACATCTACCTCAAGTCGAAGCGGGTGGTGCCGGCTGAATCGAAGAAAAACATCGTCATCTTCCGCATGCCTAGTCTACGGAATCAGAACGACAAAACTAAAAAAAGGGGACGAGGATCCAGCTCGAGAGAATCCCGTCGAGGATTTCATCGCAGGAGCAGAAGAGACTCGTCCCAGTCATATTGCAATGCCCGCAAATCCCAGCATGCACCGCAGTCAGACTGCTGTGACTGTCCCTTTCAGGACAGCCAGGGCGGAAATAATCTACAGTACAGTGCTCAATCACCTGATGTGCTGCCTCCCACACACACAAACTGTCCCATAACCCAGAGCAACTCAGCAGCTCATGTGAGCTCGAGTTCTCCTTCCGAAAGTGCTACTGATGGTTATCGGACTTTCTTGGATTACAGTGATTCCTATGCTAAGTCATCGGAAGTCTCTCTGGAGGTTTGTAATCCAGTCCCTCCGGTCAAGGTTTCATCGGCTATTTCATGTCCTGTGACTCCTCCAATGCCGGGTGTGTCCAGAGCAGTGTCCAAAACACTGAGGATGACTCTGGTTATAGTGCTGGTTTATACCATTTGCTGGTCACCCTTCTTCACAGTGCAGCTTTGGGCTGCCTGGGACCCAAACCCACCAGATAATGGTGAGTTCATTCAGATGTGCTTTTAGAACATAGTAATACATCAATTTTCACTCTTCTGAAAAAGCATTTCCACTAGATGGTGCAATGTGGCTGAAGGGAATTTACTCATTCTTCCATAAAATGATTCAAAATTTCAGGCACTAATGTTGGGTGAGGAGATCCGCAGTGCAGTCAGTGTTTCAGCTCTGAAGCTGTTCAGTGGTTTTGTGTCAGGATGTTCAGGTTTTTTCAAACTAACCATAACACACAATGTCTTCCTGAGACTTGAGAGCTTTGTGCACAGGGACACTGTCATGCTGGAACATAAGGCCCCCTTGTGGGACCTCCTGTCGGGAACCGCTGAAGTTTTGTGTACAGGGTTAATTACATGCATATACCGAGAAGAAAAGGGATGATTTTGTTTTTGTTTTTTTAATATTGAAAGCTTATGCATCGAATGTGCAATTTCCTACATTTAAAGCTGCAAAATCTGAATAAAACTTATATTGCTTATTAGCTCCTTATCTTTCCAACCTATAGGTTATTACTGAGGTAAAAGGTTTTATTGCTTTGTAGCTAAATTTGCCCTAGAAAATGATACAAGACAATAAAAACATGCCATGCCATTAGACTTAACACAACACTATAATTACAACACCTTACAATGCTAGTAAAGAACTGTACATTCCCTGGGTGTCATGTGTACCGTGTCTATTGTGCTGTTTCGGTATGACAGGTCATACTGGTAGATTAGGTCAGTGCATTAAGATACCATAGTAAACAATTTCTGTTTGCCATGCAGCCTTTTAATCTCTAAACATACCAGTGTAAATAAACAAAATATTTTGTTCCGCTGGTTAAAAGTCTCTTTACATCCTGATAGAAGTCATGTGGTCCAAATGTATTTATATATACTGGGGAAGGCAAAAAAAACAAAAATCTTTAATAAAACCTATATAACATATTTTATCACAATATTGGGGGTGGTAGTAGCTCAAATGTTAAGACATTGGACTGCCAGCCAAAACATTAGAGGGTTTGATTTTCAGCACAACCCAGTTACCACTGCTGGGCCCCTGAGCAAGGCCACCAATTGCTCAAAAGTAATTTATGTTCTTTAGGGCGTCTGCCAAATGCCATACATGTTAATGTAAATATTTACTGGCTTGTGTTTTTCTTCATGTGCCTTGAAAGGCGGCCTAAGTACCATTTACTTTAAATCTGCTTGTTGGGGGCCCCCTAGAGGCCAGGGCATGTCTTATTAGTCATGTTTTGATTTTATTAATTTGGTTCATTCATAGCAATATATCATTACAAGAAAGCTTTCTGTGCCTTATAAGGGATATTCTGTCTATTCTGATTTAAGACTTTTCTCTCTCTCTCTCTCTCTCTCTCTCTCTCTCTCTCTCTCTCTCTCTCTCTCTCTCTCTCTCTCTCTCTCTCTCTCTCTCTCTCTCTCACTCTCTCTCTCTGTTTTTCTCAGGAGTAGCCTTCACCATCCTGATGCTGCTAGCCAGCTTAAACTCCTGCACAAACCCCTGGATCTACACAGCCTTCTCCAGCAGCGTCTCTCATGAACTTATCTCCCTTCTGCATTGCCGACCCCGAGTCGCTCGCAAAGGTTCCCTTCCTGAAGAATCCAGTGCAATACACACTACCAGCACCACCAAGGACTACCCGTCCTGAGCCACTAACACGTGTGCGTGTGTGTTACAGGGACGGGCAATTTTACAGTGTACTCACAAGCCAAGCAAGACACAAAAATGTTGTGACATTTGACTTAAGGTACGGTGTGAATGGAAGGAGCTGAAGGAATGGAATAATCCACCACAGGAGACCAAGGAGGAGGACAGGGATCTGATGTAAACATAGAAATGTTATGTTTACAAAAATATTTAGCGATCTAAACTAATGAAGAGAATATAAGCTGCGTTTACATGGACCCTAAGGATCCGTTTGTAATAGGACTATAAGCACAATCAGATCTAAAAAGTGACATGTAAACACGTCAATCTGAATAAATTAGCAAAATCCAATTAAAATTTCATCCGGCTTGACCCCAACTTTTTAGAGCTGGGATATGCAAGGAAACTAATTTCCCTTCATCCGATTAAAAATGAAACTAGAAAGTTCTGCACACATGCAATGCTGTACAAATCGCTTACTGACATTTGCCGCACGGCCGTTCAAAAGATCGATTCCACTTGGAAGCCCTGCACATATAAATCCGATTAGTTTAATCAGTGTATATCATATATATATATGACACAAATCAAAGAAATCTTGTGAAGTCTGCTAACACCAAGACTGGTTTCTGATTGGAAAACAGGGAAGTCTGACTTTCCCAAGCATCATTTCAGTCTTTCTGCTACAAAATCGCACTATTGAGTCTGACGGAAAGAATCAGTGAGATGAATGACTCATGAACGGAAACCCCATAAAATAGACAACTTTAGAAGGACGCACAAACAGGAAATGGACTAACAGAAGTTTTATCATAGTTAATTTAACAAATATGGGACCATGATTGTGATGTATATTTTTGTACATTATCTTATTGTTTCTATGGACCAAGAAGCCTTTATAAAATCTACCTTATATTAAACTTGATTTAAAAGAAGACGAACGGAAAACAAAGCCAGGGCAACAAAAGTGCCCTTCAAAGTTTTTGTTTTTCTTCTCTGGCAGAATTGATGTTCTTTAGTTTAATCTGTAATAGCACACAATCTTATATTTAAGGCCCGTCTACTGCATGTGAGACATGTAAAATTTCCCCTATATACCGCACAACAGATTTTGTAACAATATAATTTATTAAAGTGCAATAAATGATTATAAACATGGCATGTTGTTATACAATATAATTAGCTAATGGATGAGTTAATAATGAGGTATTTTCTAAAACTAATTACTTGTGATACATGCAACTATAATAACACACAAAACAGACGTTACCTACGCATCTACTAATTTATTCTGTTATTCTATCAGCCAATCATTTGGCAGCAGCTCAATGTACAAAATGATGCAGATCCAGACTAAATAATTTAGTTAGTGTTTATCAGCATAACTACGGTCTAATTCTTGGTGATAGGCTTGTTGAAAAAAACTACCCAGCATCCAGTGAGTGGTGGCTTTACACATAGAAAAGGTTTGTTGGTGTCTGAGGTCACAGGAAAATAGCCGGAATGGTATGAACTGATCTGAAGGCTACTGTATACCGATGCAAATAATCAGTACAATTTATAACTATTGCGAGCAGTAAAGAATCTCAAAATGCATCGCATGTTTAATTTAACGGTTAATGAGCTAACGGCAAACGACCACATTGAATTTTATTACTATCAGGCAAAACAGGAAAGCTGAAGCTGCACTGGTCACGTGGTAACTGGATAGTTATAGACTGAAAAAATGCTGCATGTTTAGCTAAATCTTTTGAGTACATGAAAACACATTTATAACCCCACTTCTTGCAGGAAAATGTGTCCTGTCCCAAAGCACTAGATGTTTTTAACGGGTTTGACAGGGTTGGCTTTTTTCGAAAGCATGCGTTCATGTACTTTTATGTAATTATGTAAGCTCAATAGCTACGTTACGTAGGAAAAAAGCAAACTATGGCATAAAAAGAAGTGGTCATTCAGGATTTAATTCAAAACAGCATTGTGCTGTGCTTGATAAAGACAAATTATAATAATAACATTATTGTCTAATTTTGTTTTCTTACTCTGGTACCAGTGAGTGGATATAAGATAACTAGATAAGGTGGTTGGGCCTAGGTAGCTGGACGAGACCACTGCTCAAAAATATCGGACTAACGACAGGAAATTATTTTGATATATTTTGTATAACTACAAACCAAATGTGGCGTCAAAAAAAAACCCAAATTTTTTTTTTTAAATACCAAAGTAAGAAAACAAATGTTTTTTTTTGTTTTTTTAGCATTTGCTTAGGATATCAGGCTTCTGAATAATCAGAAAGAAAGCTTCTTTGTTGCAGTTACAGTAGGCGTAACTCAGTATTTTAACTGACTTGCCGATTAATCGTTTTAACAACTGCCGATTAATCGGCTATTAAAATATTTGTAGCGATCAAAACATTTGATAGCTACAGTACAAACAGAGTGCAGAGTTATCAGTATAAACCTAATGCTTTATAGGAACCAATTACTGTTTAAGCTCTTATAAAATTATTCAAATAAAGGCTAATAACCCACGTTCTATAAACCCTTAATAAGCAGTGGCATTTAGCTGGTTAACCGTATTCTACAATAAAGACATCTTTCTCTGGAGCTTTCTTGCCTGCCACAGCTGGTTTTTAGAAACCCTGGGAAACATCCAGGGTTTATAGAAGTGCACTTCCACACAGGATGTATATTAGAGATTTATCTGTTAACCTTTACGCATACACAAGACGACAGGCTTTAGGTGGTAGTTCAAGAGTTTGGCAGAAGTTTCGGTTCTTTTGTGAAGCTCTCGATTAAAACTGTGCTGATCGTGCCCAGCAGTGTGTTTTGAGTTATCCATTGGCACTGTGTATAAACCAGCATGGCCGAAAGTCAGCTTGTATCCTGGCTACGGCGTCAATCACGTTCTCCGCAGTACATTGAAATCAGGTTCTGTAGATGAGTTTTTTTTAACGTTAGCAAAAAACTGTTAACCTGTTGCTATGCTAATGGGGGGATTGGTAATATTCTATAAAAATGCACCGAGTGGGGTTTAGTTTTCAATCTAATTTTTCCAAAGGGAAACAGTCACACTTTTTTCTTTGCGGTTCGTCCCATTCCTCCCAGCAGGTCATTAGTCCAAAACACTATAACTAGGTCAGAAGTGTACTTGATTGGCTGTAGGGCACATATTAGTTACACCGAGTGCTGGTTACGTTACCAATCAACTAATTGTCTGTTTAAATAAATACCAAGAGCTGTAATACAATACAGTCGTGTACTTTAATGTTAAATGTATTACAATCATGAGGAAAGGTTTCCTTCAGAGGAAATGAAAAGCTAACTGTTGCTTCCTGCTTCGAAACATTGCGAAACATTTATAAACCTTAACGACTTGACGACTTGACCTTGTACTAATTCCATGCGCACGGTGGGATTTTCTCCAAGCTCTTAAACGTTGTGGTAAAATCAGTCTACGCCTTTCAGTGCACTTTAACTTAGCAAGGCAAAACAAGCCAGAATTTAGCTTGGCAGTTACAGGAGTCTAAAGTGAGTAGACTGGAGATAAAACCCCAAGTGAAAATATTATTTAAATTTAACGCCTGTCTGTCAGCGAGAGACGCTCGACCGCCTGATACATTTTAGTACAATCAGTACAAACCTCAGCGAACTGCGAGGGAAAAGACCCGGTATATCACTTCAGCACCTGCCGGGTATCCCAATATCCACCCATTTAATTGTACACACCTTTGGCTTTAAACTCAGGGAGGCAGTACAATCGTTATTACAACCTGAATTCTGGAAACATTGGGACTTTTTTTTTTTTTTTGTATATTTGAATATAAACAGAGAAATCTTGTGACTGAGCTCATGTAAAACTGAATGCCTGCTACAGGTGGGACGAGGCATGTTTACCCTGGTGTGGTATCCCCCACTTCTTTTCAAAACAGTTTAAAGACACCTGGACATTGAGGTTATGGAGTTCTGGAGTTTAGGTGTTAGAATTTAGTTCCATTCTTACCTGTTACAGGTTTCCAGCTGCTGAAGAGTTTGTGTTTATCTCTGAAATATTTTTCACAAAACGTTCTCTGTAGGTAAAAGATCTGGATTGTCGGGCAATTCAGCACTCTTCTACTCCGAAGCCATGCTGTTGTAATAGCTGCAGTATTTGGTTTTGCATTGTCCTGCTGAAATACACGCTGTCTTCCCTGAAAGAGACGTTGTCTGAAGGGGAGAATATGTTGCTCTAAAACCTTTAGAAACCTTTCGGCGTTCATAGTGACCTTCAAAACATGCAAGCTGCACATACCATACACACCCCGATAGTATCAGAGATGCTGGAAGGTCTTTCTCCTAAAATGTCTCCATTCAAACATTTACATATGTTTTATTGGGAATAAAAGTTTGGCTCGTGTAATTTGAAAGTATTTTTGTAATCATTTTATTCAAATTTAACTTTTTTGGAGCATTATGTTCATCCCAAACCACAAAGTTCTTCTGTTTAGATAAGCAGTACATATACAAGCTTATGCGACCTTCCCCGTAGGAATCACAATGGGATGATCAATGAGGGACAGGACAGGACGAAAAGTGGAGATCTTTCACCATCCGTGCATGTTGAGAGGTTCTACATGTATGTACGTTGATTTGCCAGAGCTTTACCAGATTTATTAAAATGGTACTTTATTTGGCAATCATATTCATTGAAAAATGCAATTATTTACATCTTCCAGCTCTCCTCCAACAACCGCAACCGAATATTGTGTGGTTGCTTCGCTTCCCATGAAAATTTAGACAGAAGGAAAAAAAAAAAACCTAGTTAGAAACAGCGACTTTAAGAAATTTGACCTAAACACAAAAATATTCCAGTGTAATACTGCTAAATTAGTCGAAATACCTGAGTGAATCTACCTGCTAATCATCACTGGCAGGACTTTACTACAAAGAGTCACCAAAATCGGTTGAAGGAGGGCAGGTGTACTGCAAAGTTTAGTTCCAACCCTAAACACACCTTAACGAGCTAATCAAGCTCTTGCTATGTATACTTGAAACTTAGTCAGGTGATGTAGGCCATTAACTGAAAACACAAAAAAGTGCTAGTCTGCCCTCTAGTGTTTATTTAGGCATTACATTAGAAAATCCTGCTATTCTTCGGTATGCTCTTTTGTCCACGGTACATTTGTGCAGTTCTTTAAGAATGAAGCAGACATACAGAGACTTTCAATGGAGGTCCCGACATCCCACACTGGCCATTTTTTCCCCCATCATTCTTCAGAAATTCTAGAAAATCTCAGGAGAAAATCGCAGTTTACCAAAAACCATGGCAAGTTCACAATATTTCCCCAAACATTTCAATGCTTGATAAACATTACCTAAATCTCTTGACTTCTATGTGATATCCTGCATTGTGCGACTGTCATGTGATTGGTTGATTGACTGATGATTGCTAATAAAATGGATGTCAATTATTTAAAAAAGGTATTTACTGATCATCATAGGAATGTAAAAACTGTTTCTTTGTAATCCAGTGTAATAGTATAAATTCCTACCTGCTCGCATTCACAGCTGAGATTGCGGTTCGAAAGCTACAACCAATCAGGTACAGATGTTTGTCATGAGGCAAGAAACAGGACATGTACAGCAAAATCGAATAAATACAATTGACGAAATTTTTCGAAACATTAATAAACAAACCCTCTAGCGGATATTTACAAAACGAGTACTAAAAGGATGATGTGTGTACGGGAATGTAGGACGAAATCTTTTGAGGTTTCTTTTTATGCCTGAATTGTGCTCTTGGCGCTAAAAGCGAAGTAGTACACCAAGATGCCGACAGCAGCAGCCAGGACCTCGGTGGACACCCAAGGGCCGCTCCAAGCTCCCTAGGGGCAAAAGACTTAGATTAAACCACCATCTGTTGTTTAAACCTTCAGCTGACCAAACTGTAAGTCTGTATAATGCGAGTTCACATGCTTATAAAACTGTCATAGAGAATAATAAAGAAAAATAAGTGTAATATTATCATTATTATCCAATGTGACATTTTAACTCATTTTATTTATCCAAATGAACCGTTGAGGCTTAGGGGCCTTGCTCAGGGGCCCAGCAGTGGCAGCTTGGTGGTACTGGGAATTAAACCCATGCTTTTTGGATCCACCAATTATTACCATGGTAATAGTAGAATCAATTGAAACTAAAATGGGGGGGGGGGGGGGGGGGGGGGAATTTTGCTTGCCTTGCACAAAATGAGCAAACTTTCAGCTCAAGTACAGCATCAGCATATTTTGGGACACTAACAGAAGCACACTCAAGGGCAAATATGGATGTGGATCCATACTATTTTCCCCCCCGTGGTACTTGCAGATACCTGTACTTTTTCTGGGATGTGTGATTATTCGTACGGCTCTTAAGTTACTGTATCACATTATCGGTACCTGTAACGTTACTGCTAGCTGCAAATTCTCCCTGCTCACTTTTTGGTGTTTTAATTTCCGATGTTTTATCAGATCACTCGTATTTGATATTTTTTGCAGAACAAATTTTGCTGTCTGCCGTGTGTGGATTTTTATCATACATTTTTTAAATATTTCCACCCTGGTGAATCTGACATTCGGCTGCTTCTGCCCGAGTCTTCGTGCACTTGGCGCATTCCTTTTTTAAGGTTCTTTTGTACCAGGAAATTTCCACCCAAATCGTTTTGGGTTCAGATATGATTGTAGTCAGAGGGTAAAACTTCTTAGATAAGCTGAAAAAGCAATGAACTGCTATACAAAAAAAAATTCTAGCTTTGAATCCTACTCTCTGCAAAAGTGTCCAACTTTGTTAAAGAATACAGAAAAAAAGATACTTTGCATGGATGTATCAGGTAAAATTATTTTTAAAAATTAAAATATTTTTGTAGGAACAAAAATCTAAAAAAATGTGCCATTATTTTAGCACGCACCGTAACCGGATATGTTCCACTCACCCTGTGATCCACGTTGACGGTAAAGAGCGGCTTGATCGTGTCCACGTCTTCATTGTTTCTCTGAGCCTGGAACATCACACATGTCCTAAATGTCCAAAACATTCCTGTACCAATTCCTGACAAATGCACATTATTATTATTATTATTATGACTAACCTTTCGCAGTGCGCTGTAGGACTCCTCGTCAAAGAACTTGACTTGGTATGTCCCCGAGCTGGCCTGTTTGTGAGACAGACTCCAGGACACCTGTTAAAAACACACATATAAATACTCGATAAATAGCACTGCTAAAATTGTTCTTTCAGTAATAAAATTAATGTATTCAATCAATTCATCTCATTGAACATTCATGTATCATCAATGCATCAATGTATTAAAGTCACCTCCAGTTGGGAAACCTGAGCATCACAGCCTTGTGTGTTTTTGAACATCCTAGTCTAGATTTATAGTCACGACTATAGTCACCCAGAGTAATTAATCAAATAAAGCGTTGATATGCCTAGCTTTTGTTGACCCTTTGTCTCCCGGTGGAGTCCTCTTTCTTTCTCACACCTTCAGAGGTGTTCCTTACTGAATATTTTAAAGTACCAGCCTTTCAACTCACACATTCGACTCGATTCGACTTTTCAAGAAAGCAATGAAGTTGTAAGATTCTCTCGCCGAACATCCTTTAAGTCCTTAAGTCTCCTTTAAGTCCCTAATTCAGGGTCACAGGGATCCGCTGGAGCCTATCCCAAAGAGAAAGGCAGGAAAAGTACACCCTAAACAAGTCCATCACAGGGCCACACACTCACTCCTATAGGCAATATAGAATCACCAATCAACCTAACATACATCCCACACTGGACTCTTCCAATTCAGGAAGAATAAAAATCCATTATTTGGTCCTGATTCAAGCTACAAAACAGCAGATTTTTACTACTATTATTAATTAATAATACAGACCTGGTACTTCCCAACATCCTGACCCCTCGTCACAGGAAACTGTCGTCCATTGACATCGGCATACAAGGCGACACTCTGGTTAAAATGGTTGAAGACTGGTTAAAATGGTTAAAATGGGTGATGACTTCATTCATTTTTTTTTTAAAGAAATGTCCTAAACATGCTGAAATCTACCTGCACTCCGTTTGCACATGATAAGCTGAGCTCCACAATGAAAACGGATTCGGATGAGATGACGGCATCGCTGGTTGTGTATGTTGATGGTGTAATTATTGGGTTAAGACAACTCTCCCCTGTACACACAGCCGAGAGACATCAAGCACACACACACAGAGACACAGACACACACAAACTAACTGACCTGTCAAAAGATCCTCAGTAAATTAACCTTAATGTACACATAACATACATTATATATTTAATAGTTTAAGCTGATATATTTGGCTGATTAATATGTAATCATTCATTGCATCTATTCTATCCACGAAGGTATGTATTTATACTGAGCTACAGGGCCGGAAATAGATGCACATCATTTCTTTTTTTACTATGAAAAAACAAAATATCTGAGAAGTCATTTAAAATGTCTCATTTTTTATGAATGAAAGAAAATAATAAGCACCAAACTAGCTAACTTCCTGTATCTGTACAATGCTGTCTAAGCTTAGAAATAAAGTTATAGACAAATATATATTTATATATATTTAAAAAATAGAATACTTACCATTGCACACGTAAAGGAAAACCGCAAAAATTAACCAAAGCTTCATGGTTGTTTTTAATGGCTATTTTAACAGAATAACGCGCTTCTCTCAGCTGCTATTCAAAGCTACATCAGAGTGGGGCGCAGGAAGATGACGTGAAAACCCGGAAGTGCCTTCTGGATGAATTATTAATTCTTTTTCTTCAAATACATTTTAAATAAGTTATATCCGTCTAGCGAATATTTACTTAAACTTCGCAGTGAAAGAGATTATTTATGGACTTGTAATGAAGTCTGTATCAAATATGACTTCCTAGTTCTAATTTTGGAAGTAATTTTATATACCCTAAGCTAATAAAGGTGAAACCAACGATTAATGCATTTTATAATGAGTATTTTTGTTATATAAAAGTCTTCGAAATAATGTAAAAAAAAAAAAATACAATAAATGTTGTCTTATACAGAAGAATATGGTTTACAGGAAAAACTGTTTTGTCATTTATTTTACGGGTTTTATTTATTTTATTAATTAATTAATTAATAATTTATTATTTTAATGTAAAAGTGTACTAATATTGCTATGTTTTTTTTATACATAAGCATTTGATTAATAATAATAATTTAAAAAAAAAATCTTCTTCTTCTTCTTCTTTTTTTTTTTTTTTTATTATTGGCGTTTGGCAAAACCATCTTTTTAGGTGCATTACCGCCACCAACTGTACTGGAGTGTGTAACAGCAACGAGAAAAGACTACTATTACTACTTTATTAAAAAAAGAAATAGAGAAATAACTGTATATTACTAAGGTATTTTCTCAAATATAATCTTGTTGTTTTAATATATTATATTACGTCATCTTTTATACCTTGTTTTTTTTTTTCTTCAAATTTGTAGTAACATTTCTTGTATCTGACTATCTAAAATAGGAAATCCAAAATATACATATGGATGTAAGGATTCGGTCTCCCAGTATTATTTAAATAGTATAATCATAAATAATTAATTGAAGAGACTGTTAAAGTGTTTTGCTTAAACCGCCTCACTTTACATCTAATACTATGTACCATTAATACAAAATGTTAGAATAAAATATGTTGTGATTGTAAAATATGTTATAAAATATGATGTTATTAATAAATGCGGTAGGTATAAATGAAAAAAAAAAAAAGCTTCAGGTTACAGGTTTAAATGTATAATTTAATGATTAATTACATGACCGTTAAACACAATTCGGACAATAAATAGCCAAAGAAAATAAATTACTACTAAATGCGTTCCAACTGAATTATTATTATGCTAAAAATTTGATCAAGACAATCATGAATAAGGAAGTTAAAACGGTGCTCTGGTTGTATAATATGATTCTAGAATAATCCGGGAAAAACTTCTTCACTGCATTCATTAAAGATCCAAAAAATAAATATAACAGAGGAAGTGAACAGAACCACATGCTATTAGAGGAACACAAAAAAAAAGTTCTCTTTTTTTTTAGGATTAATTGACTTCTCGGTTCATCTGTTCAGCTGGTTTGGAACTGTTTGTTCCTTTATGTTGCATCGTTGCTCTCCTTAAGGTTTGCGGAGACACTGAGGAATAGGAGAGGGTGGAGGGCGGGACGGGACAGGACAAGAATTGATCTTGCTGTTGCTGACGAACAAGAAGCTCCTTGAAGACGGTATTCATCTGATGACACACTTTCTGCAAGAAAATGCTACAGTCACCGAAATCTTTCTGGCTGTGAATCGAGAAATGGACAGATAGAGAAAGATTTTCTAACCTTGTCCACTAGGAGTTTGACGTCCTCTTTTTCGATGTCTGCTGTCGTTCTTCTCATCTGGGGGCTAATAGAGGGAACATCCCTTGAGTGTCAGACGAAATTCTTATTTTATTGTACTATATTTACTCTTATTTAATACAGTACTTGAGTCGGTGTAACATCCTTTTTTAAGATAAATTTTACTTAAACTTGACTAATTTTACTGTTAGGCAGGACGGTGACTTAGTGATTAGCACTATTGCCTCACAGTAAGAAAGTCCCTGGTTCGATTCCCAGGCACGGGTCTTGTGTATGTGTGAAGTTTACATGTTCTCCCCGTGCTTGCGTGGGTTTACTCCGGGTTTTCCGGTTTCCTCCCACAGTCCAAAAACATGTATGTTAGATTGATTGGTGATTCTAAATTGCCCATAGGAGTAAGTGTGAGTGTGTGTGAGGCCCTGTGATGAACTGGTGACCTTTTCCAGGGTGTTACCCCTCCTGCCCTTTTGCCCTTTCAGATAGGCTGGAATAGACTCCAGCAGATCCCTGTGACCCCAAAGTAAGAAATAAGTGTGTATAGAAGATTGAATAAATGAATTTTACTGTTAAAATAAAAGTCTCACTATGTGCACACTCTAAATCATTCAGTTGCCTCCCAATCCAAATATAACCAATTAAAATCTACAAAACATTTCGGCTTAATTATGGCAAATCAACACAAATTAAAGGTAATAACCAAATGACACACTCTCTTATCAAGTCACTGTCGTGTTATATTGTATACAGTGAACCGATTAAGGAAAAGCATTTAAATGAATCTTAGGAGGATAAAGTGGGTCGATTGCATACTCTATTTTTCGCAAAGACCTTGGAGAAGTGCTCGTCGGTTGTGCTGTGGGTAATTGTAAGGAAATCTTCCCCGCAAGAGTTTGGCTGGAACTGAGCCCTGACTTGTCACTGGGTATTCGGATCCTGCTAAAAAAAAAATAAAAAAATAAAAATATAAATATCTTAAAACTGCATTTAGATAGTAATGGGAAGGTCTATGTCATTACCATACGATAAATATTGCAATACCTGGGTCATGATACTAATTGCAATACAATACATATTGCAATACATGGCAAAATGCAACGATGGAGGCACCCTTATTTTTTCCTCTCATGTTTGCTTCTAACACAATCACTGTATGTGTCAGTGACAACTACAAATGCGGAGGAGAAAGTCGTTTGACACACACCAAGGGTTTCATTTAAATATTAACGTAACGTAAATTCAGTTTAAATTGTAATTTAAATATGTATCGATACTCGAGGTTAGAATATCGATAATCAAAAATATTGCAATAGTTAGCCGCATCGATATTTTTACACAGCCCTACTAAGTTCGGATCAATTTACCGAGTCGGATCTTTGAATTTTGTCTAATGAAGTAATATTTTTTTCAATCATGTTGTTCATGTCAGCAGAATATAATTACAATATTCTGGGTTAATCGTCGATGACCTCAACACGTCTGCTTACCTTGGCTATAAATTAATCAGAGGGAAACAATTAAATTAAATTGTCACACCTCCAGGTCTATAAAATCTACACTGATCAGATCGACTGCGTTGTCTATTTCCGTAAATCTGCGACAAGATTTTTTTTTACGATGAAAAGAACACAACGAGAAAACACAATGATGAGCTGCTCCTTTATTTTTCCGCCGAGGTTTTAACGTAACAAAAAAGGTTGAGATAGCTGATTGGTTGGTTCTTGTCACAAATATCAAAACTAAGCGCCCAAAAGACAGAATATGTGAACAGCCCATTAGTGTTTTTATTGTATTGGAAATCCATGTACCGTGTTTGTGTCAATCCGGCAGGCCGTTCGTCTGGCTGGCTGTTGTGTCTCTCTTTGTTCGCCTGCCATACCTCCATACTACAAAATTATAAAGAAAAACAATGATACAGAAAAGATGATTTATTACAAATGGATAAATTACTTATATTTTTTTCTATTTACTATCAGTTTTTGGCTGAATTTGTTTAAAATATTTCATTATTAGACTGTTAAATTAAATGATAACCCTAAAGATATCTTTTTATGTAAAACTGCTCACCTTGGCACGCTGATGTATTTATCTGGGATAAGCCCTCTACAACCGTCTATTTCTCCCCTCCACCAATCAAAAGAGGCTCGGCTGTAAAGGCGGACATGCCCACCCTTTAGGAAGGAAAGCTCGGCGGGGGAACGAGCCGTGTAGTCATACAAGGCCACTCCTTCCAGCTCTGGACAAGTGAGATTGAAAGAGGATTTGATGTACTGTCAGGTCTTAAAGTATAAGAAATATTTAAAATCGATATATTTTAACATATTTAAGAATCAAAACTATACGATTGGATAAATAGATGAAAACTTATAGGACACATCAGAATGAAGAAATATCAGTTTTCACCTGGGTGTCTTTACGTTTTGCTTTATGGTTAAAAATGTTTGCATGGTGCTAAAGAAACAGAACCCGGTTTCACGTTTAAATCTAACAAAATGACTACGTGACCGCAAGAGTCATTGTGTTACATTCGTTGACACCAAACTAGGGTTTTGATTTTCGATTAGGAAATGATTTTTGTTGTGATTGCGCATTATCGGTTCGACTAAAATAATAATTTCCATTTATACGACTAAAACAAATTCTATAAGCATAACCCGAGGAGTTTGATTATAGAAAAACGTGCAGAAATTAATAAAAAAGTTTACCATCGTTAACTTCCTTGTTTGGAGACACGTCTGCTTCCACCTCGGACTCCTCTGTGGTAGCTTCACTGTAAACACACATGCACACACACAGAAATGTTACACGTGGGCATTAATTTTGTCTGAAAAAATGATCCAATGTTGCATATTTGCATAAGACAAACATGGCAGCTTTCCGAGGATATTAAAAGGACCTCGTTGGATACGACATGCGCTTTTACTGCAATGTGTGTTGGCAGTGTGTGTACACAACCACCCTATAATTATAAAGATCCACTTAAAGTTTATTTTAATATCCCTAAATTATTTTTTATGTCTCACAATAGATGCCTTATTTTGTGACCTCACACTGACCAAAGCAGCGCCAGGATTGTTGATTGACACTGCCTTGACATTGCAGTTTTAACATAGACAGTACTGGCATTGTTGCCAGATTGAGCAGGTTTCCTCCAAATTTTGTTATATTAATCACATCAGACCAAAAACATGTGTTGGGCTGCTATTTAATAGTTTTTTAATCCAATCTGGCAACCCAACCCATTTTACTGAGATGTAAAATGGCTGCTGTTGTTTGGAGGCGGGAGCAGAATGGGGCCCCTGTTCTACCTAAATGCTTCATGTTTGCACAAATGAAAGAATAACGAATCATATTAACTTGTGAAAGAATTTGCATCTGATGGCTCTGTAAAATTTTCAAAAAGGGTTCATAAACTTCTAAACCTTTTAATGTGTGTGTCTACACAGGGTTCTTACATATCATCTTGCTCTAGCGTCATGCACGTCTCGTAAACAGGTCCGTCTAAGTCGTTGCGGCTGGGAAAAATGTTCTCCTGTTGGATAATGATCGTTTTGACGAGATCATTAATTTGCTGAAGAGTAACAGGATCTGCGTCCTCGGGACCCCTGATAAGACTGGGTCCAAAACACACAGCCAGGTTGTAGGGCTGCATCATGTTTTCATCACTGTACTGAGAGACACTGCAGGAGACAAAGAGAGAGACAGACAGACAGAGAGTGAGAGAGAAACAGAGAGAAAGTGAGATTGAAAGAGAAAAAGTGAGAGAGAGAGAGAAAGCAAGATTGAAAGAGTGACAGAGAGAGAGAGAGACAGACAGACAGAAAGAGCAAGATTGAAAGAGGGAGGAAGAGAGAGAAAAAGAGATAGAGAGAGAGAGAGAAAGTAAGAGGAAGAGAGGAAGAGAGGAAGAGAGAAAAAGAGGGAGAGAGAGACAAAGCGAGAAAAATAGAGAGAGAAAACGAGATTTAAAGAAAAAGACAAACAGACAGAAAGCGAGATTGAAAGAGAGACGGAGATAGAGATAGAGAGAGAAAGAGAGAAAGCAATAGTGACAAAGAGAGAGAGAGAGAACGAAAAAGCAAGAGAATGAAAGAGAAAGAGAGAAAGAGATAGTGACAAAGAGAGAGAATGAAATTGAGAGAGAGAATGAAAGAGAAAGAGAATGAAAGAGAGAAAGAGAGAGGGGGTCAGATTTCTGGATGAATAATTAATGTAGTTAAAGGACGTCAGAACACAACTGGTGGTTAATTACTTACTGGTGTAGGAACGCAAACAGATATCTCATCATCACAATCAGTGGGGAGGGGTAGGAAAGAATAACAGCCTTTAACTGGGCGACTTTCTGGAAATCATCTTCTGTTCCTGGAAATGAAAAGTGACATTAGTGATATTAAATTTAAAGCAACTCTAAAATACAGGCCAAAAACCTAATTCGATCACAGTCTGTATGGAGTTTAAAAAAGTCTAAAGTATAACAGTTGACTCAAATATCTTTACATCACCAGTTGGATGCAAGTGCGGTATCTTATTGAGCCAAAAGTGAAACAATAAACAAAACCAAGATGTTTTCTAAGAAAAGGAATACAACAAGAGCTAGAACACATAACCTGAAACATGAACATGAACATAGAACCTGGACCATAACGTTGACTATAACATCCAACAAAACCAAGACAAACTGAAACACAGATACACAAACTAACTGAGGGAAACAATCAACTAAACAAGAAACACCTGAACACAATAAGAAAACAATTAACCAATGACAGGACAGGGAGACTCACATGACAAGACACAGACATCATAAACAGGCGGATATCATGACAGACAGACAGCCAGACATTTCCTTACGTCCGCACTCCATCAGTTGCTCATAACTTTCTTTGGAAAAGAGAGGGTTTTCCATTCCTCTGAAATAAAGCTTCAACACACCAGCCACTGAGTCCAAATCACAAGTTTCTTCATCCAGGGGATCAACTCCTACAGTACATACAAAGACAAGGTAATTTACCCCAACCTGCATTAATAACGGCTGACACCAGGGTGAAAAAGTGAATGCCGGTACCTCTCTCAAACAGATCTCTGAGCCGATTGACCTCCAGCTGAGAGCCTGAGACTCGGAAAATGCCTTCATGGTGAAGACCTTGAAAAAAAAAAAAAACCCAAAAAAAAGGAAATTTTTTAAAACATCTGGACCTTTAATTTAATCTGGACCTTTAAAAGTTCTTGTTTCTGGACAAAAAATGAGGGCTGTCATGTGGCTTTAAAAAAAACACTCCATTAGAGTCAAGTGGCAAAATCTTAAATATTTGTTTGCACCAAGCAAACCTAAACCCTAGGTTAAGTTCCAACAAACCCCCAAATGTTTTTAAGAGTAACCATCCATCTATTCATCCATCCATTCATTCAACCATCCAACCATTCATCCATCCAGCCATCCATCTATTCATTGTCAATACCCGCTTCTTCATAATCAGGGTCCTGGGGATCTGCTGGAGCCTATCACAGCTCTCATTGGACATACATCCAAAAATAATAATGTGAACAGTAGGTCCCTCTGGATAAGGACGTCTACCAAATGCCAGAACTGTAAATATGATATTTTTTTTGGACAGCACTTACCACGAAGGTTGATAAATCTGATGCAGCTCTCAACAACTAAAGGAATTGGTTCTCCAGAAGCCTACAGAGGACAGAACCCAAACATCACAATCACCAATTATACAAATCCAAGCTGGGTTCTACAGCCAGAGAGACACAGTACCTGAATATAAGAAAGCATGTCTTGAGAGAAAGGCTTGTGGCTGATCAGAGTGGAGTGTTGACTCTTCCTCTGTCGGACAGACTTCCTGGAACGCTTTCTGATGCGAGAAATGTAACTGCGATTAACAAGTGACTGCGGAGGAGTTGAAGATACAAAGACATTTTTACAAGAGCTGCTGTCATATACCAAGACGTTCTGGCTGAATAGCCACCGACTTCATAAAAGCCTCAAAACACTGTGAATCTTTGTACATCGATATCACCAATATGACTGGTCTATTTTATACTAAAATTTACACTCGCCAGCCTATTTAAAAACAATACCTACCTACCGAAAGCTCAAGAACTTCAGTTGACATTTAAATAGTGAGAAAATGGCATCATTGCTTGTGTCTGAAGGACAGAATTAAGTAGTTCACACTGTAGGATATCAGGCTGTAAGACTTTTACTTTAATCCAAGACACGTTCAATAACCCACATTCTCTCGCCAAATACTAGTGTTTTAGTAGTAGCTGTATAGTAATCGTAGCTGTAGCGTAATTTTTTTTCCCCAAGACATAATTTAATGAGTTTCTTTTCTTGCTGTTCTGTCCACTAGACTCATTTTGACATCTTCCTCGAGATGGTTTGACATCGTCATGCTAATAGCATCATCATATCCGGCGGTCCTATAGGTTCTTGGTTTGACGGTCATTGTAGGAGAAAGAAAATGGTCTGCCACTGCCAGAATTTCATCAGGAAGAAAAACTGATCACAAGCTGTAGTGTAGGATTATAGGAATCTTTATGGATTTTTAAATTTTTCTTACAAAAAGTTCAGCCGTTAGTCTGTATTGAGCTCAGAAATATAAAGACTTAAAACAGATCTGTATGTCGCTCTCAATTAGCGCGTCTGATAAATGCTTTAAATATCCATGATAAGATGAAACATAGAAAACATTGAACAGACTTTTTTCTCTAGTTTTCAATGAAGGTTTTGAATGTTGACATTTTTGAGCTGTTTGAGTTGATTCGAGTTGAGTTATTTTAGCCTCCTTGTAAATTCAAACCAATTTGGCTTTTTACCCCTCTGACCTGGGCGACTAGATAGTTTTACAAATACATAAATCAAATTAGTTATTCGATTAATTAAAACAGAAAAAAATGTCTACCCTCTAAAATGTTCCTTCTTCATTCATTAGTCTGTACAATCACAGTAATCCTTCTGCTTTGGATGTGAACCGTTAAAATGGTCACCTTTATCATGATTTCTTTTTTTTTCAGAGTTACTAATACAGGTTACTGTTTTATTCCATTAATAATTTTAAAATATCTTCATTTCTTACCTTTGATGCTGACCATCCAGTGTCCCGGCTGGTTATAAACAGGCATTAAAAAGGGAATTAATATCGACCGTGTATAAATATATACAGATTATTATATTTTTTTATATATATTTTTAAATACATTGATATACATATAGAGTACGTATTTCTTTTTTTAAAGACTTTCTACAAGTTTCTACAAATGTTTTACCTTTCTGTATTGCCACTTTGAGTAGGTCATGTTTTGCCTGGAGTTTGGATATTAATAAGCCATTTATAAGATGGTCCTTGAATTTCTGTGAGTCATGACAAAAATACAGATATTAAAGTTAAAAATAAAACAATGAATGGATGTGTCTTTACAAGAAATATACTTTTTTTTGCCATTTCTGAGGTAAAAAAATATATTTTGCCAAATTATTTGGAAATATTGGAAAGCAGTGGTATTAAAGTCATGCTATAGACATATATAATCAGCTTTGGGTCTTATTGTCCTTTTAGAACATATAATTCCCATAATGCACATGTGTATCTGCGTAAACATGTGTTTACATCTCACTCCATCCATGTTTGACAATCGCTCCAGATTTACCATACAGTACGTGTTTTCCATCTCCTGCAAATTAGATCGACGTCTTGCTTGAGTGGATTTATTGGAAGAAATTTCACTGATGTTCTCCATTGATTGGCTGTTGCTGTGTTCAGCTCTAAAGATGTCCTCACTGATGCACTCGAGCAGGGCAGCATGAGATTGCTGTAGCATTTTACTCAGCTGTTCAATAAAAAAAAGAATAATAGAAAATTTTAGGTAGCAAGATTGTCTGTAAAACTTGTGTGTGTAGAAAAAATATCTTCAGTAATAATCATGGCATGTCCGATGTGTAGAATAAATGTAATGCTGCGTTCACACGAATTGCAAATTTAATGATTTACTCGAGTAGATTCGTAACGGGAATGACACTCGATGCATGACGCGAATGACACTCAATGTGTGTTTCGATCGACACTCAATGCGTGACGCGAATGACACTCAATGTGTGTTTCGATCGACACTCAATGCGTGACGCGAATGACACTCGATGCGTGACGCGAATGACACTCAATGTGTGTTTCGATCGACACTCAATGCGTGACGCGAATGACACTCAATGCGTGACGCAAATGACACGTGATGTGTGACGTATTTGCTTTAAAACATTTTAAAGCTAATCAAGCTAATCAATAAAGCTCTTATTTACATGTCCATCATACCAAACAATGGAGAGGAGTGTAATTGTAGCTGTCTGCAGGCACGTAAAAAATGATTCCGGGGATAATGTAGAATGAGTGACACGATGGGAATCTATGCTACAATTTAACACGAATTAAATTTTTCATGTGACTAGATTCAATACAAAATCAATGCAAAAACACGAATAAAAAAAGGCGAATTTCGTAAAATGCGTTGTCGGATGTCGCCTTGTCGCACAGTCCAATCAATGAAGAGCTTATTGACACGTATGTTGTATGAGAGAATGGAGGAGAGCATTATTGTAACCGTCTGCAGGCACCTCAGAATTTATGTTTAAACAAAAAAAAAACCACAAGGCGAGTCATTTAGAGCGAGTAACACGAATCGCGTATTCGCTTCGCGAACATGACAAGAATCCAAGCTGTCACATGTTTATGAAACTACCTCCTCGTTTTCTGCAGTCACTTTGTTAAGTCTGGTCTGCAGCTGGAGGAAACGTGTATCAAGTTCACTCTTCACCTCAAAATCAGCGCTCACCTCGCACACCTGCGCCGAATGGGATACAAAAACATAGGATACACTTCAGCACAAACAAACACACACACACACACACACACACACACACCAATACCAGTACCTGGTCTCCTTCGTAAGGCTGGCACTGAAATCGTAGCGGCATGCAAAACGCCACATCGTGAGCCTGCATGAGTGTGTCTCTGTCCTGATTCTGATCTAATCCGGAAAGCGTGTCACCCAAATGATTCAATCCAGAACCCAGATTCTGGTGGACTTGTGAGCGGCTGAACAGGTAAAACTGGAACACTTGGGATACGGAATCGTGGAAAGATAAATCACTGAACTGTAGGAACATAAAGAAATTTTTAGATGAGAAGTTAAAGCTTGGATTAAAGCATCAATTAAGGATCAGTGAACTGTAACAATAGACGGCGGATCCAGTTAAAGTAGATTTACAGAAATCCGGTTTGGGCCAGTCGGAGGTAACAATAGCAAAGGAATCATTTCTGACTTGACATAAAAAAGAGACGGGAAGAGGAACCAGATTTAAAACAGAACGTTGAAATGATAATTAGCATGAGCAGATTTACAGCATTTGGTAGATGCCCTTATCCAGAGCGACTTACATTTATCTCTTTTATACAACTGAGCAATTGGGGGTTATGGGCCTTGCTCAGGGGCCCAACAGTGGTGGCTTGGTGAAGCTGGGAATCAAACCCCGGTCTTTCTGGTATCAATCCAACACCTTAACCACTGCACCTCCACTTTATATATGAATATAGCATAAATAAAGTCTGAACTGAGCCTTTATGATTACAGCAGCAGTTCATTATAATTTTTTTTTTTACTATTTCATATGATTTAAGTCGTACCAAGCCAGGACACTCACATCAATCAAGGCGGAGAGATCTTGGAGGTAATACTTGTTCATGGACGCATTCGCCGCTTCCAGGTTGAACAGATAGTCGTTGCGCGCTTTGGTGCGCTTCAGCTGCGTCTCCTGTACTTTACACTGCCTCTGCACACACAACAATGTTTACCATCATTTTGCAAAGGGCACCAGGGTGCAAACGAATCAACCTACGCAAACACCCAGACACAACCACACACATCCGTACACTGTCATTTGGAGCAGCGAATTCATTTAGAAAGTGCACATGCAGACACACACATGCTGCAAATAATGCAACTGTAAATGAACTCAGAAGTCAAAGTTTGCTATGCTAATTATTCTTATTGCTATGCTAATTTTTTTTTTATATTATAGGTTTATAATTATTATCTAAACCTCTGCGAATGATTGACACGTGGCAAAATTTTCCCGAATTTTAAACTAATTGGCGAGTTTTCACATCCGTCTCCTCCAAAATCTCTCTGTTCTTCTTTTTAATAAGTAAAGTAAGTATATAAGTATATTCAATTCATTGTCATTGTGCAAGGTACATGTACAGAACCAATGAAAAATAAATAAAACAATGAAAAATTTTGCATTATTTAAGAAGGAATAAAATAAAAGTGGATGTTCTACACAGTCAGGTGTCAAAAAAAACTTTCTATACATGCAGGATGTCCCAGTTTGCTCTTCAGTGTGTTTAGTTTTGTGTTAAATGGATATGGAAATGTGCAGATGTTAAGAATGAACGTGTGTGTGTTTGTGGGTTAACAAGATATTTGCCGTCGCTTGCATTAGCGCGCAGATGAGGAAAAATATCCGGACAGTGTGTGAAATGTGATTTCACAATAATGTCAAAGTGCCAAATGATATCAAATGATTATTAAAGTGAATCAAATAAGCGCCATTTTGACACTTTTTTGGAGGTTGGAGCTGGAATTCTTGTCCGCTGTGATGTCAGTCAGTTTTTTATTGCACATAGCATGCATTGCATTATAAAACATCTTGGAGTAAAAACATAGACTGAACCTGAGGCCACAGGTAATGATCTGCCTCCAATAACACACACACACACACACACACATGCACACGCACGTCTTCCTCTGACGAAAAACTTCGTATTTGTAGCAGCGTCTCGCGAAGCAGCCTCTCCAAAGTCTCATGAGACTTGCCAACAATTAAATAAACTAATTATTTTAATTACCATTAGACAGTAACGGAGAAACGCAGTCAAATGTAATGAAGTAAAAGTAAAGATTGTTCACCAAAAATGTACTTGAGTAAAAGTAAAAGTACACAATTAAAAATACTCTAAAAGTAAAAATTAGGCAGAAAAAATGACTCAAGTCAAGTAAACCCACATCTGCAAACAAATTACTGAAATTAAAAAAACTATACAAAATAAAAAGAAAACATACTTTTTCAATGAGTCGTTCCATTTTCTTGATGGAACTCTGTTTCTGTTTCTCTTCCTGTTTGGTAGCTTCTTTCAGTTTGCCCTCAGCCGACAAGTACTCAGTGTGATACAGCGAATACGTTTTCAGGGTCTATTACAGAACAACATATCAATAAACAAAAACCTGTTGTAAAACTGCCTGTGGATAAATATTTGATGACTATATTGTATCACATGACTTGGTTTACATAGATTTACAACCTATAAGGCGTGGCCCCAGTACCTGTTAAGGGGAGTTGAGAGCCTGTTTTTTTACTAGAGTAATAATCTACAGTACTTAATGTGTTGAAGTGCTAACTGGAAGATCAGGATTCGATTTACAGCGACACCAAATTGCCACAGTTGGGCCCCTGGGCAAGGCCCTTAACCCCCAAATGCTTAGTAGTATAAAAATTTCTATAGTAAATCAGTCCGTTTAAAGATGTCTGCCAAATGCAGTTAATGTAAATGTAAATACGAGCTAGCAATTTTTTATACATCCACTAGGGGCAATCTAATCTATCCTGTAGCTAAATAGAGAAAGGTTGGTGTGATGAAGTGTAGGAAAAGATAAGTACAAATAAAGAAATTAAAGAAAAGAAAGGAGAACTGCTTTCACAAACAGGCTCAGCCGACACACTAAATTAGCGAAGCTGGTTATATAATTAATACTATGCATGCTTTGAGGGGTGGTTATTTTTTTCCTAATAATAACATTTTTCCTAACCTACGTGATTCAGTAACGACGTCGTAAATTAATCAATCGTCGTAAATTAATTAACCTGACCTTTAAGCTTCAATCACCCTGTAAAGATTCCAGGCCACAACATCATAAACATTTTAAAGATCTTATGCACATCTGGACTCCACAGATGATCAGAAAATTGAGTAAGCCATTAGGTGATTTTTTATCAGTGTTAATGATTATAGGCTGTATGTTTCTGCAGCGAAGTATTTCTCAAAGTGTTTCAGATTGCTGAGTTGTTGGATGGAGACTATCACAGACAGATCAACATATAAAAATATAGCACACTTACGCTCTGTAGCTCAGCTGTGACCTTCAGAAGCCCATCCTGTAACTGAGTGCTAATCTCTTTACTCTGCAAATGAATAAACAAATGATTACACACAACGGATACAAATATAAAAAAGGAGTAAAGTAATATAGTATATAATATAAATATACTGTAAATAAAATGGGTAATATAAATATGAATAACTTGGGTACGGCAGTACAGTATATATATATATACTGTACACTAGTTCATGAAATCCGTCGAATACCCCAGCCTGGGTTGTTGGGCTTACACCACTGATGGGGTTAGCCATGATGCGAGGTCGCCTAGGACAGAAAAGGTTTGAAGGGCCTTGCTCAAGGGCTTTACCAGAGGCAGATACTTTTATCAGCAACCTGGAGTCTTAACCATTTAAGCTAGTTTGGTAAACAAGCCTGTGTGTCCAATATTATTAAATTAAGTGACATCCAGCTAACAGGAAACATTCCCGCAACTAAGTTATGTAAACTTTAGCCAAAAAACGTTATTTAAATAATGTATATGGGACGTACTCATAATGTTAATAATAGTTAATATATATCTGTTTTTGTATGAGATAAAACGCTCTAACACAATGTTCTAGGAATGTTTTTTATGTCAGTATTTGTACTTGATGAATGTTCTTAAAACGTTGAGAGAAAACGTTCTTAGAACAACACTATTAAATATTGTTCTAGCGAACTGGACATTACATAAATTTCTTAGCTGGTTAACATTGATGACTTCAATAAATAAGGCTTTAGGATGTTACTTGGGGTTCAAGCTTCACCACTGCCCAGCTGCCACTGTTGGGCTCTTAAGCAAGGCCCTTAACCCTCCCTGCAACAGGATTGCTGCATCATGGCTGACCCTGCGCTCTGTATGCGTATGTCTGTAAAGAGACAATTAATCTCCATTACCAGTGCTTTACCTGTTAAAAGCAACCACAAACAGATCAAACATTAAGGCTTGAGATGCTCCATGTGTGTGTATGTCTATGCTCCAATCTGGCCAAGTGCTCAGTGTATCACTATAATAACCTAAGTGTGTGTAGGTATGTGGGTGGATCGTGTGTGTTCTTGCTTTCTTAGCCAGGCGCTGAACCAGTTCCAGACAGCGAGACAACTGCTGGGGTAAAGTAGTGCCACAGCTCTCACTTAAAGCGATGTGGTCTTTACTCTCATGACGGGTCTGAGTCAATAACTCTTGCCAACATTTTAACACTGACTCACTGCTGGATTCTTTCCTGAGAGAGAGAGAGAGAGAGAGAGAGAGAGAGAGAGAGAGAGAGAAAGAGAGACCATTTTCATGCCACTTTCAGTTCCATTTCCATTTTAAAATAAACTTTTAACATGTAAAATTCAAGTGCTAGAAGTTCTAAATATGTCCAACGATCTCATATTGTTACAAAAGAAGGTTATAACATAATATTTTAATACATTTAAACAGCTACAATACAATTGAAAAATGTATCCAAATTATTAATACAAATAAAAATTAGTATGATAAAAGTGTGTACTTTTTATTACAATTAAAAAAGCTTTATACCTAAATTCACTTTTTTATTAAAGTCCTCAGTTCTCACTTTTTGGTCTTTGAGGCAAACCTGTCAGCCAGTTTGTCCAGAGAGCGCGCATACTCGCCCTCGATCTCCCCACGTCTGCGCAGATAATCACTCAGATCCTGCAGTACCTGCGTTTTCTGCTCCAAATGACTATCCAACACCCGCAGCTGCTCGGAAAGCTGATTACGAACCTCTGAGAGACAGAGAAAAAAGAGAAATAAAGAGAGAGTGTCAATGTCTATACATAATTATCTTTAATATTTCTACAATTTTTACATTTTTAGTTTGTGTAAAATAAAATGATTATTAAAAAAACATGCAGAATGCAATGCAGTCAGAATATTTTTACAATTTTAGAACTTGTGATTAGTAGCTTTAGATTGCATATATTTTATGCAATAAATACACTACATTTAGCTGCTACAGTATAAAGCACCATTTATAAATGACCGTGGTGCGACTAACCCTCAGAGCCCAAGCTATATGCAAACTAAGCGGCTAATTAGAGCCCCTGTAGCCACCTGGGGGCCCCCAAAAGCACATGAAATGTTAGCTTGTTTTTTATATATACTATATCAATAAACTGGAACAACCTATATATATACCGACATATAAAACAGTGCAAAGGTCATTCAAAAAGTATGCAGAAAACAGTGCAAGGTCAAATGGGCAAAACCCAAATCATACGAACAGGAAAAGTATCAAAGACAAGAGTATGAAGGTAAATCCAATGAAATCAGATGTATTGGCACGTAATGACATTACGCTACGAGTATATTTAGGAGATAAGTGACTGATGACTGGCCAAACAGGTTATGAATGGCTAATGGCTAATCACCGCCGCTCAGGACTGCGTAGATTGCCCCTAGTGGACAGGTGCTGGCACCCCACAGGTTGAAAATTAATGCTATAAACAGATTATTTCTATTTTATTTTATTTTTATAATCATCAAACAACACCAGATCATTTATCTTAACCACAAATGCAGCAACTGTAAATACTCTCAGTTTATTCAGAAAATAATTTCATATCGTCTAGTTATATTTACAACTTCAGTCACACAACGTATCCAATTCAAATGTACATTTAAACAAATTCTGTTTGTAAAACAATATAAAATTTAAGGTGCCAAAACAATAATCCTGGATTTGGTCTCAGCTGCTTAGAAATGCAATAAATTGCTAAATCCAATAGAGAAATGAAATAAAAACAACTTATTCATCTTTCCTACCTTTAATCTGTGTGTCATAGTCTGTGATTCCAACTCGTCTCAGTTTGACGTTGTAGGACGACATGGTAGCTCCGACTAGGTGCAACTTCGAATGCTTTAGAAACAAAATGGTAAAAACATTAGCCGTATATTTACGTGGATTCAATCTGTATGTTGATACAATCAATACTATTCAATAGAAGCCAGAAGAACCATCCAGAAGACACTCAGACATGAGATTAGGCATAATAACTTTTTACAGGCACGTACTGCCTTGTCTTATACTGTAAAAATGTACAGCACGGGTCCCCAAATTATTTTTCTGTAAAGGCCACATGCAGTGTATGTGTGTACAGACAAATATGCTAAGAGATGTAGAATATCGAAAGATAAAAGAAGCTGATTTCTTTGCAATAAATAAAAAAAGATTACTAACTTTGTCCATGTTTGGTTAAATTTACTGGATTCTGAATGAACTTTTCTCTTTTCCAGTCGTTTGGTTATTTTGTTTGTTTCTTTAAAAACTTTTCTTGCTGGCTGGTGTGTAGTAGCAAGGTGGATGTGATTTTGCCATGTAGGATTTGATCCTAAATTAAAATCCTTCATTTATCCTAGATCAACATTTCAATCAACCAGTCATAACCATCTGATGTCATCAGCGTGTGTCGGTTAAACCCGCCTCAATCCATTTTTGAATATTTCCCTTTTTTTGTCCACAAACCAACTGAAGAACTTTAACTGAGTTCATGCTGAAAATAGTTTATTGGCTGAAATTGATAATTTACCGATTCTGAGACAATTTACTGATAATGACGATTTCTAGATTAACATTTAATCACAACATGAAATAAGACGAACTATATTAATAATAATTGATGATAATCCAGGAACAACTTTAGTGAATTTAGACTGTATTGATTCTAATGATACAAAATAAACATTAATGAATCATTTATCAGTGAATCATAAACAATCACTAATGAACAATTGAGTGTAAAATGTTCTGAAAAGGTGAACCTGTAGAACCGCAATAAAGCAAAATTCTTACTATAAAACAGGGTTTAACGTATGTCATTTTATCATGTTTTTTATTTAATAAACACATTCATAATATTACATTTTAATTTACAAAGGAGGAAAAGATTCTAAAATGGATTGAGGCGGGTTTGGTCAGCACACGCTGATGACATCAGATGGTTATGATTGGTTGGCAAAAAAATCATGTTTACCCAGTAGCACCTGCTCCATTAAATTAGAAAATTCTGTTAAATGTACTGTAAATTTTACAAATAATTAGGTTATTTCAATGATTATGGGGTGGGTGGGGGTGGGGGGTGTATGTGAGAGGCAACCTTTATTATCAAATACAAACTTGGTTAAAAGTACATTTCTTTTAGATTTCTTTTTGCATTGTGGAACTCTAATGTACAATTTTTCTAGCACAGTTCAGAGGAACTAAATTTAGCATGTGCAGAAGAAGCAAACGAGCTTATGCACTGTGGAGGTGATGTTGATCGACAACCCAGATAAACACCTGCGGCTAGGTGCACTGAGTAGATCCATTCTCACTTAAAAATGTCTTGTACATCATCTTCTAGATAAAGTTTCAGTTCAAAAAAATCAATTATCAGGAACCTTTTAGATTTTTTGTAGGTTTGTAGGTTCATTTATTAGTACTAGGAGACTTAAACACTGTGTTTAGTGGATATCTGCACCCTTTCCAGAGGTGTGAAGGTTGTTATTATGGGGTAAATCTGACTGTGTAAAGGGAGTGATAATGTTGCTGATATTTTGGTTCTACAGTGCATCAGAATCCAAATCAATCCTATTAAACTGTACTATAGAAAGCAATAAAGATGATTTATAGATCATAAAATGTCATGCAGAACAATCCACCCTGTCTAAATCAATACCCCGACCACTAACAGTGTGTTAAAATAAAATCAAGGTAACATGATAGAGATTAGTTCGAATAGAAAGTGTGTGATGTTGAAAAAAATGCTTAACAATTGTGCAGGAGATAGACCTAGTATGATAATGACTAATAAATAGCTAATTATAAAATATACATATTAGGAGTAGCACTAAAAAAAAGAAGAAATAAGAGTGAGCCAAATATGATGTAGGAGAAGGAAAAAGAAAAAAAAAAAAGAACAGGATGGTGTGCTATCAAAAATTTTTACCAAAATATAACTAATCATAGAAGTGTGTGTGCATAAATAAAGTAGTCTAGTCTAGTCTGTCTACCACAGACACAGTGGTACAGAGTGGAACAGGTTTATTGGAAAGCCCCATACGCTAATTAAGTGGAATAACATCAACCTCGTCGGCCGTGTGGCAGATAGGAGGAGAAGGGGGAATCAGACTGGATGATGAATCGTCAGAGATAAACAATGGTGATGGCCTTGGGGAGACTGGCGGTGGAGGTGAGGCCCAATGAACCCGTTTGACCGGAATGGAGGGCCCAGCACTGTTAGTGAGATCCGGAGGGATCACACAGTCAGTTTGGGTTCCTACATCACAGGTTCGAGGAGAAAAAGTTACACGCACAGGTGAAGTTTGGTTGAGTGTGTGTAGATGGAAGAGACGATCCAGAAAAACACTGATTTCCCCACTTAGACAGGCTAGCTGAGAACGCCACATTGGTCTGATGTACTCTCTACGTTCAGTAGTTAAGCGGGCTGGAGATAAGAAAGGGAATTAGATTGAGTACCACTGGTCATGATTCTTTCAATATAATAAACTCATAGAAAAATAGATAAGTAGTAGCTGTGTGTTAAAGTAACCTGAATCATTAAGAAGAATAAACTGAATAGGTGATTTTTTTTTTAACTTAAGCACTAAAAATATATACATATATAACACTCACAAAAAAGAGGAGTGAGAAAAATAGAACTTACGCATTGCTGTGTAGAAAAATATCGCAGAAAGTCCATAGAGTGAAACAAGGCCTCGATTTGTGTAAGTGTGCAGAAGGTGAACAGGTTTATATAAGAACTGTTGGGTTTTTTTTTCAAACAAGAGGTCAGCATTCGGTTTTAATGGTAAATCATTTTTAAGGATGGATATCTTACAAAGATATTTAGTTTTAATGGATAAATAAAGGAGGCTGCACCTTCAAAGGTAGTGTAACTCTGGGATAAGGGAAAAAAAAAGAAAGATAATTTACATTTACACTCAAAAAAAAGTTTGAAAATAATGGGAATTTTGTTAGTTAAAAACAAAAGGGGGGGCTGAAATTCGGCAGGTATAAAAGTTCAGGATTGACAGTAACTTTTTGCTTTTTTTTGCCATTTATTGCTGAACAGATTTGCCTTCTGTGGATCCTTTGAACGCTTGATGACTGCAATAAATTGGAGTTTTTTGCTCTTCTCACCTTGGACTCAAGAATCTTTATTTGTTTAAAAAACTTTATTATTTTCTTTGACAGTTTGAGTTAAAACATAGTGGTAATTGACTCAACACGAGGCACCCCTGCGAATGTGTCTGCTCAGAGCCGGGCTCTGAGTTCCGATAGTGAACGCAGAAACGCGCAGAAAAAGGGAAGAAAGTGTACTTCCTGTGTTAGGAGCAACAGAAAAAAAAGCGAGCAACAAGCATACCTCAGCAAGCCACTCTTGCTTTCTAACTTTCTCTTTTCTTCTCTTTTTTTTCCAGATGTATCAAATATAAATATTCTCAGAAATAAAATAAGATCTTAGTTATGACTCTTAATGAGTTCCTAATGGCTTAGGATTGTAAAGTTAGGCTAAATATTCAACCTCTGCCAACACTTATTTTATTTCTACATTAATTTCACGGATAATATAGATAGCACACGAATGCTGTTCGTGACTAAACATATAAAATGCTGATTTATGATTCACTTCTGCCTCTAATACTTATTTTTCTTTGTGCAATAATCTTAAATAACTTACCCAGTTGTTATCCCTCGCTCACATGGGCCTCCAGAAAAACCTTCAGACATGCAGGAAAAGTATTCTCTTCCAAACATTCATCTGTAGCCTGGTTGTAGACCAAACACACTAAAGATCTGGCTCTCTCTTACACACACACATGCTCCAGTAACGGAGCTGGTGCCCTATCATAAACCTCGCTCACAGACTGAGAGAAGAAGAGAGGTGGTTTTTGAGTTCCTCCTCTGCAAAATGCGTGTTGCTGCCCACACATTTTGACACACACTCGCTGTCTCATTAGTGTTTTTCACAACAAAGTCGCAACACGTTGGAAACTTTAGCACCCCCTACTCCTTTGCTGTACTGTAGTCAGGATGAATCTGTCTTGGCTTTGCTCAAGCATGCTATGACTTGTTGTTTTAAAAAAACGTAGATGCCTAAGCTAGGATGAAAATTGTATGAAATCTTTTTAATGAAGGTTACAGCGAATGACCTTTCGGGTACTTCTCTATGCTTGTATTAGCATACATGATATAGACAAAAATTTTAATAACATCTTCGTTAGTAATGCAGAACTGTAATTAATGGTAGCTAAAATATTGAAAATGTTAAGTCGACTGTTGGGTGGGTTTATTAACAGTAATTAAGTAATTAAGGTTATCATTTACATAATTTAGCGATTTCTATCAATCGGTTTTAGAGATGAAGGTCGTAATACTAATGTTACACAATAAAAGGCATGACCGTCATCCTAGTGGGAGGATTTGGGGTGCAAAACGGGTCCCCTCGATGGGAATGTGGAACAAGCCACTTAAATATCGCCCTCAAATTTTTGAAAAGACCCACATACACACTCGTTTATCCGGTGCCCCACACACACATTTTTGTGAAATACAGTTTTGTAATAAAGTACAATTTGTGATTGGATTTTGTACTTTGTGATATATATTTAACTTATAATTAACATTGTAGGTCACTTTTTTCTGCAGGTTTGGGGTCCATTGGCCGCCACTGCTTTACACCCACAGGGGTGGGGGTGGTGTATGACCATTCTAAAGGCCCACCAACTTCGAGGCTCTCAGAGATCTGTTTTATCTGTTCAGTGTGGAATGGGTGTGGTAGGGGGCTCGACATTTCTATAGGCGCCCCTGTTTTACAATACCATTAACATCTACAGCATTTGGCAGACTCCCTTATCCCTTAAGCCCTTATAGACTTACATACAACTAAGCAATTAGGGGTTAAAGGTTAAGTGATCCAGCACCTTATCCTGTGCTACCACTTGGTTGGCTTGGTTATATCATTTCTTTTACTGGAACTAAGATACCCAAACACTGTTAAGATATGATGTGTTTGGTTGGAATGGAAGAACTTGAGTGTCCTGACTCTGATTCAACCCCTCTGAACACCTTTGGGATGTTCACCTTCAGGAACACCAACTGCATCCCAGACCGCCTCACGTTAGCGTTAGTGTCTGATCTCTCTAATACTATTGTGGAGGAAAAGCTTTTCCAGAAGTGTGGAGTTCATTATAAGAGTATGAGTGTGACTAAAACTGAAGCAGGAAGTGAGAAAACAAGTGGATTTGATGATCAGGTGTCCCAATGCAAAAACCCTCCCAACTCAGAGCTCTGTTTACCGCCTGCGTGGGTTTCCCTCTATCCTTTAGGTGGATTGGCTACTAGGAATGATTTATAAGTGTGAATGTGTCTGCTACCCCACACACAGACCAAATGTTACTTGATTCGATGTTTTCATTATGTATTGCATTATTGCATTTCTTTCTAGTTATATAAGAGCTGAGTAACAGGCAGGTATTTTATCAGTATAAGAAAAATGCAGCGTGAAATATCCCACGCAAAAAACCCTCCCACGCGCGTAGGAATGCAAATCATACGAATGCAATAATAAATTCTTCTTGCTGGTTTTTGCAATGTGATGAATAATTTGCAGGAAGTTAAATAATTGGTCAATACGTGGAGTTAGATTATATCGGAAAATCTATATTTATCGGAAAATTGTTATAAATTTTTTAGCATTTTGCGTTATATTACCTACTTATAATGGAGGAATCAAAAAGTTTCAAGACACGTCAATTTATCAGTATAAAGAAAATGCAGCGTGAAATATCCATGCAACAATACCTCCCACGCATACGGACGCAATAATAAATTGTTCTTGCTGGGTTTTGCATTGTAATAAATAATTTTCAGGAAGTTAAACGATTGGTCAATACGTGGAGTTAGATTATATCGGAAAATCTATACTTATCGGAATATTGTTATAATTTTTGGGGGATTTTGCATTATATTAATTAAAAAAATCAGAAAGTTTCAAGACATGTTAACCCAGTCACAGGGAGCACAGCCTTGTGCTGCCATCTGTTGGCCGGTCTTGAAACATTTTAATTTCCTCTCCAGATGAGAAGCAGAAAAATAGTCGAAGTGAGCAGGAAATTCAGTGTGTCTTGTTATGACATATTAACGATATACTACAGAAACTATACTTGATTAGGATTCCGGCTAAATTAACTGGATTATGTTGATATCTAAGCGGAGCAATCGATCAAAAGATTGTGTTATTTTTTTATACTTTGTGGTCAAATGCAGGCCTTGTATAAAATAAACAGATTATAAGCAGTCAGGAAATGTATTCAAAATACAGGGAAGAAAAATCAGGAATCTGATAGGACTAAAAGAGGAAATAGAGAAAATGTGGAAGTTAAAAACGTCAACCATTAACTTGCTTTTAAGTAATAAAAAAATAAAAAAGGAAGCCCTTTGCTTAAGGTCATCAAACTTGAATGTCCTTTGTGATATTAGTGTATGTAATTATCCGTGTGTACGAACAATAAAAAGCAAAAAGGAATGTGAGCGAAAGTGCTGCAGTGTCAACGGCTGCTAAGTGTGAAAAGAACAGAAAATGTGCGACCGAAATAAATTAATAATGCAAATTGTAGCAATATATACATTCATATTAATACAGACAGAAAGACACACACATACACACACTGTCGACAAATGTAACTACACTAATCAGACCAAACCAGTCAGCTTGGTTATCAGACACACACAGACAGATAAATAGACAGACATAAACACACTCAGGATAAATGTAGCTATGCATAAAAGACACTATGCCATTAGAGACAGACAGACAGCCAGACAGACAGATAGATGTACAAAAATAGATAGATAGATAGACATGCAGATAGACAGACAAAAAAAGTGAATAGATAGATAGATAGATAGATAGATAGATAGATAGATAGATAGAGACACACACACTTTCACACGTATGACACTCATAACTTTGTGCTAGTTTTGTGTGAAAAATTAACCCATGAACAAAAGAATTATCAATTGGTGAATGTTTTTTAAAATCAGAGACAAACTTTATTTCAATTTTAGACAAATTTCAGCCCAGACCTTCTTATAATTTATTTAAAAATTTCAAAATTCACAAAATGTGGTAGAAAATCTAATAACACAAAAGTATTAAAGGGAATTCCAGGAGTAGATCAATAAACACAGTAAACCTGTAGTCATACCCCGAACACGGACATGGTATTTTATTCCAACAGTCAAGCAAACTTTCATTCAAAACAAATTGATTCGTTTACGCTGATTCAGTTTTTCCAAATGAAATCAATATCATCTATTCTGAATCTTTGCGCTTAGGATTTATTCTTGTGCATTATTTAAAGCACATCCTTTGACACTCATGTCTTACAGACTTGAAAGTAGAACAGCTTCCGGAGAAAGTTGAATGATCCAGGCATCTGTTTGTACAGTCCTTTGGCAGATATTTGAGAGACCTCATGGTTCACCTGCAAAAAAAAAAAAAAGAGAAGTGACATCAAGAAATTGTTGAAAGAAAGAATGAAAAGACGTTCTATAAAAGCAATATTGGAAAATGAAATAAAGCGAAATAATCTGAATATTTAGTTTTGCTGTTATTACATGTCAACTATGGCCTCATGATACGATACATGGGTCACGATCCAAGTATATTGGGTTGGTTGGTGATTCTAAATTGCCCACAGGAACCAGTGTGAGTGTGTGTGGTTGTTTGTCTGTATGTGCAGGAAAAACATGCAAACACCAGGCGGAAAGGCTCCTGCCCGGGAATGGAGTGGTAGTGCAGTGGATAAGGTGACACCTTCCAATTAGACGATTGGGGTTCGATTCCCAATTACTGAGCAAGGCCCTCAACCCCTAATTTCTCAGTTGTATAAAAGAGATGAATGTAAGTCGCTCTGGATAAGGATGTCCGCCAAATGCTGTAAATGTAAATGTAATTGAACCCGGGCCTTCTTGCTGTGGGGCAACAGTTCTAACCATTAAGCCACCATGCTGCCCCTAATATACTGAATATCTGATATAAAAGATTTTCCAAAAGAAAGAAAAAACTACAGAAAAAAACAGAAATATACCATAATTAACATATGGGCAAGGTCATCAGTGGCAGCATTCGTCTCCAGTATGCGGTCCAGAGTCTCCACATACCACGAACCCGTGTTTGTGTCCCTCCATGACACATATCCTGTGAACAGAATTTGTACAGAGATGTCAGCAATTAAAACACACCATATGCTTTCAGGTAAAGGCAGGAAGTCATTTGACAAGGAAATAACCTGCTTGGTCCAGCTTGTTTTTTTTATTTTTTATTATGGGAATAATTTTTTTGTATTGCATCACCAAAATAAGAAACTAATCCCAATAAGCACGCAAGTTTATTACGGGAAAAAAAATGGCATCCTACTGTCCTTTCTTGACAAATGAATTAGACATTATATCTTGTCAGTAGCTTAAAATTCATTTTACATTTATAGTATCAGGTTCTTTGTTAGAGCAACTTACATTCATCTCCTTTATACAACTAAGCAATTGGGGCCTAAGGGCCTTGCTTAAGGGCCCAACAGTGGCAAATTAGTGGTTCTGGGAATCAAATTCAGGAATCATGGGAATCAAAACCAAACGGACCTGGGAAGGTGGAGTAGGACACTAGGATGTCACTAGGCGTGGGAAGGGTGGCCCGCGCATCAGGCTCATCAGACAAGCTAAGTGAGTCACTGCTGGAGGATGTAGGGATGGCATCCATCTGCTCATCGAGTCGTACCGTTGTGGGCTGTACCTCATCTGGTGAGACCTCGAAGCCTGTGTCTTTTTCACCTACTCACACACATACACAAACCACAAATTAAAACCTGAAAATGGACAACGGACACTGGGTCTAGAGAATACTTGGGTCACATTTACACCACATCCATCAAGTGACCCAATTTTTTCCTCCAATGTGGCACAGATGGGATTTATGGGAGCTTATTCATATGTGGAGATAAATCAGATATCACTCAGATTGTAGCATCTGCCATGTAAGCAGACCGATCAAATTTTTATTTTAGCTACAACTTCGAACGACGCCAGGAAAATTTCCAGACGAATCTGGTGGACAGAACAGCAAGAACAGAAATCTATTAAAGGTATGTCATGGACAAAAATGACTGCTCTAGAATGTTTCTGCTTGCTGCTAGCTACCAGTTAGCGAGAGAACGCTGGGTAAGCGAACATAAATTCTTGGACAAATCGTCCTGTATTCGCCTGCCATTGATCTAACAAGTCTAACAAGCAACAATGGCAAAAGACTGTAATCCCGGCTTCCTGAGTGATGCCTAATAATGACAACAACTGTAAATAAATGCACAGTTTAAATAAAGACATTTTACAGCCTTGGCTCGTACAAGAAATAGAAGTATGACTTCTGTGCTCACCTCCTCCACAAGCCTGGATGAAGAAGAGTTTGGGTTTGCCCTGCAGTGAGGGGCAATTCTGCCCATTGAGGTAGTTGGTGATGATCTGCACTGGGACAGAGGGACCGTCTACGCCATGGACTGCTCCAGGGAAGCGATTGTGACTTGCCTAAACATGGAAATAAAAAGGCCTTGAAAAAAAACTGATGAATCCAGATAAGACAGACAGACAGACTGACAAATAGGTAGATAGATAAATGGATGGGTGAAGACAGACAGACAGACAGACAGATAGGTAGATTTGACATTACGCAGGCATTAGGAAAACCGATTCAGTGTCTTATTCCACTAGGGGGCACAATAGAACAATAAACTATATTTCACAAATAAACTGAAAGGGGGGTATGGATGGATGGATGGATATATATTAACTTTACACGAAAATGATAGAAAACTGAGCTGGAATGTGGGAAGTGGTGGCTTATAGGTTAAGGTGTTGGCCTAATGCTAGAA